>VZRX01023589.1:46761-75018 GCA_013398075.1 Notiomystis cincta | reverse complement strand
CCCCCCTTGCAATATAGGGTCATGGACTTTACTTCTTTAAAAGTGTTTTCTTAGCCCATTCTTTCAGTCCTGTGCCTGTCCATTCTTTCATCTTCACTACACCTGCTTCCATTTTCTTTTTCACTCTTCTTTCAGATCCATTCTGGAGGGTTCTTATTTTAGTGTACAAACATCTGCCCAGACAGTCTTGCCTTCTGTTGGTTTAGATTTGTAGATTTCCAAAGTGTTTCCAGTGGACCTGTAGATGACTCTAAAGGGATTTTAAGGTTGCAAACAACATGTTTCCTAGCTACACATGATGGATCTGTGAAAGCAGGTAACGAAGCTGGCAGAGTATGTAAACATCTTATGCAAACCAGTAACATTAGGGCAGGAAGAAGGCATTAAATCATTTTCTTGCAAGTGAATGAACTTCTTGGAGACTCCACATTTCTCAAAGAATGGAAACAAAGTAGCTTTGAATCAAGATGGGGGTGCTCACCAGCTTCACCTGCTGAAATGGATACCCTCATCCCAATTTTTTAAGGTAAGTTACAAAAGTGTGGTCGCTGCCCCGGAAGGGCTGGAGCCAAGTGCTGAAAGAGGGGAAGCAGACTGTGTTTTCCCGTGTCTCAGACTTACTATCTCCAGGGAGAATGGATGCAAGCTTCTAGTGTAGCAGTGTTATTCTAGTTTTTTGAAATAAGTATTCTTTTGAGCTACTTAAACATCAGGCAGTTTTCTAGTGATGTTTTTGTTTGGGTTTTTTCTTCCACATATCTTTTTTTCTCCGTTTTTTTTCTTCTGTTATCTTCATGTCCTGCTTTCTGCAGTCATCTTTGATCATGAAGCACTTTCTCTGAATGTAAAGAATTTTATAGGGGCTTTGGATTGCATGTATCCTAACAGTATTTTATATGTATGTAGTTGAATATTTATTCTTTTACATATATAATAATGTATAAAAATTTATATGCATGTTTTACAGTTTCTGGAGTCTGAAGATGCCCTGCATTCATCCTGGGCTAAAAAAACCCCAACTCTCTGGATAAAAAAAAATAAAGGAACAAAAATAAACCACAGAATGTCCTACATCAGTATGACACATTTATTCATGGTAGTTTTTGCTGCACTTCCCTAGCACGGATTTCAGAAAGGCAGGCATGGAATCAAACACTTTTAAGGAGGAAGACCATCCATCACAGCAGACTGTCAGTGATCTGACAAGCATGGTACCATCTTCCAGTATAACTGAGAAGGTTGTCTCTTCTTTATATCCAGGTTGGGCTGACAATATGAATGAGTCCTCCAGCAAGAGCTGTTCACTTTCATTTAGTTCAGCAGCCACTGGTCTGATAATTGACAGTAATGTCTCAACAGATAACCTAAGTCACAACCAAGCTTACAGGCATCCAAAGCAATTATCTTATTCAACAAACTCTGATTTTTTTCCTCAGAAGTTGACTTCCAGTGTAAACCAGGCTGTAATTCATGATGTGAGTGAGACCTTGGAGATGTTCACTCCTCCTTTGCTCCCTGCCTCAGAGATGAACCACTGTGCTACCACGTACAAAACCATGGAGCAGGTTGGTTTGCTTTAAATAATCATTGAATATTTAAGTCCCTATTGTGTATTCCTGATAGTGGCCCAGCCTGTCCAGAAAGAAAGGGTCAGTAACTTTCATGTCTGTGTATAGGTAGGAAGCTTTACTGGCAAGACTGGGAAGTGCATCATAACCCTGTGTCTGATGCTGTTGCTCTAATGCATCCATGCAATAAAGTGCTCACCACAAGAGACAATAAAACAATCTTGCTCTTATTCATCTTCTTTGATAGTTATTTCCATCTCCCTCTCTCTAGTGGAAAGGATTGCATGTTCTGGCTCCACACTCCTGAGTCTGCAATGGTTGTGGGGCACATTCATGTTCTTTTTTCATATGTCTTTTATCAGTCACCTTTTCATGCTCCGTGCTCTTTTTAAACATTATTTTTCCATTTCTGATATTTTCCTATGCTTGGTTTTGACAAAGTGGTGCACAAAAGTAACTCCACAGTATTTCTTCCACTGAATGATCAATCTTTTCTCATAAGATAGTAAACAGTGCAGTGCCTTAGCTGCATATTTTAAAGAAACTCTTATGTTTCCACTACCGTTGAATTTATTACTTAGCACATATCTATGCTGGCAGTTCTCAATCCTTTGTCCACTGGTGGTCTATCATTATTTTAACATTTTTTTATTCTAAGGAAGAGTGTAGTACTTAACATATAGGAGCAGAAAATTTGTTATTCCTTAGTTGTTGGGAAAGTAATAATGTAAGTAAGGCTGCAATTGAAGATAATTTCTTGTGAGTCCAAGGAGTCAACTACTTCTCTACTTGGATGTTGTAAACTGTGTCATTAAGTTTAATGACCAGAATGTATCCTGAGATATTGTAAACTGTCAACAGCTATTCCTAAACTCTGATACTGGGTCTTAGGCATTCTTTGTTCTTTGGTGCCTTCTGGTGTTTGACTATGTGAATTACTTGAACTCTTTAAGAGTATGCTGAAGAAAAAGTGACCTTGGACTTTACTTTGTTACATGGTGCTTCTTGAATAATACCAGAGAGAGAGAGAGTAGAGTGAAATTAATACTTACAGGCAGACTGCTTGGAAACCCCTGGCACAGCAGCAACATGAAAGTGTCTTTATGCTCCTAGACCTCCAGTAGGTTCTACCTCTGGGACAGATCTGGTGATTCACAATAAATAGATAAAGAGCAAAAAAGGACCTATCACTTGCACTACTGATCTCTGGTAGTTCTCAGTGGACAGGACAGAAGAAACAGATGACTTAAAGAAGGAGTCAAATAGATATAAACTGGAAAAATCAGAAAATTAAGGCAAGTTGGATAGGTGTGTACCTGGCCTGCAGAAGGGCTGTGGAAATAGTGACAGCAATTTAGTCAGAGACAGAATCATTCTTCTACCCCTTCATCCCTATTTTCAGACCACGCTTATATTTCCTGGTACTTGCAGCTGTGGTCTGTGGATATTGGCTTTTGAAAGCTCCTTTTCATCCATGATACTGGTAACTTCCATTTATCGTGTAGGGCAACAATAAAATGTTGAATCTTGGCACATTTTTAAGTTTTAAAGTGAAGGTTGATGCAATGGTATCATCTCCTCTGATGCTGTTCTAGCTCCTTCTTAGTGTGAAACACAGGTGGACACTTCTGTCCCCTTTTGTGCTTTGACTTCTGAGGGGAGGAAATCCCAGCACAAAGACCAGAAGAAAATGCTGGCTGATGTGAGGCTGAGTAACCAGACCTGGAAAGGCACATGAGTGCTTTGAGTTCTAACATGGCAAAAAAGCTTTAAATATAAATGTCAAAATTCTTTATTCAAAACAATACACATTTTGAGAAACACGTATCCCTAAAGCTCAGATATGGCAATTCTTTCTGATTAAAAACCATGCAAAAATGTGGTTTGATACTATATCTTCCTGATATTTTCAGGCTCCAGGGCAGCAGGACCAGCTGATGAAGCAGCAGATGGAGCAGCTGCGAAGGCTGGTGGCTGAACAGCAGAAAATCATTGCACTTTACAACTCAGGTACTCAGGGAATCTTTCCTGACACTGTGGCACCTGCACCTGATGCCGCTTGTACGCCAGCAGTGACATGCAGCAGTTCTTTAAAGAAAGAGAAGATTTTATAGTTGTTTTCAGTGGCTGGAGGCTCCTCCTCTGGCAGTTGGGCTAAAATTTTTGCTTCTTTACACATATAAGCTGTAAACGCCTGAAAACACTTATTTCCTCTTCTGTATCCTAAAATTTCAGGAGAACCTTTATATTTAATAACCAATCTCCTGTACAAACTTCTATTGAAGTGATCTTGAACAGTAGTACAGAAAATTATAGTATAGTGTTAAAAATTACAGAGAAGCTGAAATATCCTTTCACTTCTGCACTTATATATCAAAGTTCCAGCTTTTCATGGGTAAAAGAAGAGGAGGAAAGTCAGTATACCATGCCTCTGTTAATAGATTCTCACCTTTAATAGTGCAGCCTGTTCCTAACAGCATGATACAACTCCTCCAACAGTTTCATTTGATCAGTGGCATTGCTGGAAAATACCATCTACTCAGCAAGCAGAAAGAGGAGCCCCCACCCCTTCTTACCCTGTCCACAGTAGCAGCACATTCTCCTCAGTGATCTCAAGCTGAAATAAGAATTTAGGGAAATCATGTAGACTTGTAAGAGTATTGGCCTGGCTTTAACAGGGCTGCTTGTGCATGACATCAGACAGGGAGTAGCCATAATTGCATAGGAAGGCCAGGTGATCCTTGGATTGATCCTGCTTTTCCTCAGGTAACCTGCTGGGGAGGCAACCAACCACACAGTGACCACTAAAAGCCAGGCTTTCTGCAGTTTAGATTGTCTGCTTGCATTGTGGGGACCTTTCTGAACTTCCTGATAATGCTGGCAGTGCAAAGAAATATGAGACTGAAGGCAACAAAAAACTTGAGAAAGAAAGAAGTGCCAGATCTGTTTGAAAGTCTTGTTTTCAAACTTGATGTGTGTGATAATTGGTTTTTTTTTTTTGGGTGGGATAAGCAAGATTTCAACCTGCAGCCAGAAGCTAAGCCACAGAAGCAGTGGTATGAGCAGGCCTGGCTGTGGTTGTACCAGATTTCCTGACAGAGCTACACCACTGTGAATTACTTGCCAAGAGCCACTATGGAGACAGCCTGAGAAAGAGAGAGGTTGGAGACTATGGCTGAGTAAATGAAGCCTTCATCATCCTGTTCTTTTTGCCTCAGAGGAAAGGTTGGTTGAAATGGCAGGCAACAGCCATCAAGCTGTCTGGGGTGACCAGGTGAAACAGACACACAGTCTGTGGCTTCCACGTTTGCTAATCAAAGCAGAACCTCCACGGAGCAATTATGTTGCTCATTAATCTCTGCCCAAATGCCACAATTAGCAAGATGTTTGCTGTTACTTCCAGCAGTTCAGTGGGAGCAGAACTGTCCTGTGGCTGTGCCACTTTTCTTGGGTTCTCAGGAAGGGCTGAAGTACAAGAAGGAAAATGTCTTGAGTCTGCTATGCTTCATCATACAAATTTCTCTTCCCCCCGCCCCAGTGCTGTGAATTCTTTAATGCATTTCTGAAGAAAGCAAGTACAGTTAGTACTATGAAGTAATGACAAAGCTCATACAGTAAGAAATATATTTATAGGATTCTCTTTGGGTGTATTTACATATCCTACATTTAGCTAACACATAAGGCCACAGACAAAATGCTGACTTGAATTAAGAAGAAGCAAAACCTGCACTCAAAGTCCTCACTTGTTACTGGAGATAGTGTAGGTTTAGGATAGCAAAGAAGACTGCACTAATTTGGTCCCATTACTCTTTAAAGACATAAAATATGAAGAACTAGTAGGGCTATGGTTTGTCTTATGATGGTAAAGGTAGTTACTTTCATATTGCCATGCATTTAAAGAAGTAATACAGCATTCAAGAGTAAGACCAAAACCTCATTGAACTACAGGTAGTCATTTTAATGTCTTGTGGAACACACAGAGAAATGGTTCTGACCACCTGCTGGCTGCATGGTTAAAGCAGCTGCCCAGAAGTAGTGAGTTGGATCTTCCTGTGTCTGTGCCAGACAGTTTCAAATCCACAGGTCAGCCTTCTTCCAAAAAATGCCTTAACTGTGGGGTGAGGCATTTTCAGTCTCAGCCATTCTCTTTCTACTTGTTGAAATTAGGCTACAGGACAGAGAGGATTCATAGTAGAAAGAAAAAAAAAAAAGGCAAGCCTAGTTTATAAAGGGTTCTTTTCCTGGAAGTAGTAAACCTGGACTTTGGTCCCTGTGCAGAACTGCTTATGTTTTTTCCACTGGTAAATCTTCTAACAGAATGTGTAACCAGCCATCCTGAGCTAAAAGGAAAACCTTCCCCATTTTGCATTAAAGTATGCCTCAGAGATATTTTGAGATACATAACTTTTGCCTGCTAGTGGACTTGAGGAGTCCTGGGGTAAACAGAGGTTTTTTTGCATGCTCAGGAACACTTTGTAAATTTTCTTTAATTCAAAATCCCCATATAATTTAATAGTTTTGGTTACAACTGATGATTGCAGCAAGCAGGTTTTACAATTTAAATAAAAAACAAAAGCAGATTTTTATACTTTCATTCTGAACATGCAAACCACCAGGAAACATGAAAGCAACATTTTATTTGTGTCATAACAGTTTAGCAAGAGATTTCTAGTTCTGTGCAAAAATATTTGCCTTAAGTTTCTCTAATTTTTCTTCTCTGGTGATTATTTTTAGGCTTTTCTGTTTCTCCTGGGATACCTTCTCTCCTTGCAGCCACAATGCCACCCCTTCCATGCTTTCCAGCTACTTTCATTCCTCTCCAGTTCCCATCAAAAAATTATTCCCAAGCTGAGAGCCTAGACTTCTCACAGACATCTCCCTTGACAATGTGCTGTGCTTGGCAAAGCAGATCCCCAGAACTCCTGCTGAATGAGAGCAGTTCAGAAATCTCAGGAGAACATGTGCAGCTTTCAGATTCAGGTGGGCAAAAAATGCTGGAAATCTGAACCTAAGTTCAACCTATTGTGCAACTCCGGTGAGATTTTTGCCTTTACTAGTGATTCTAACTGATTTTATTGCAGATCAGGGGAAGATGCTTTGGTTTTATGGTGGCTTGTGATAAAAGCTTTTAAAGTATCGTAAACTTGATTTTTTTTTACTTCTTGAATCACAATCATCCTGCCTCTCATACTGAGAGAAGTTGCACCTTGTAGATACAAATGGAGAAGAAAGTCATTAAGCTGGGAAAGATAAGTTATATGAAGTAGAGAATATGTTATATTTAGGGGCAGAAGCATAAGTAGGATGTGGCTATAGCTTCCAAAGGTGTGAGGACATGTTTCTGTAGCTAAGAAGGCCTGCTCTGTCAGCAGTCTTGGTTTTTCTCACACTGCTATAGAGTTGCATCCCTGAGAGTTAAAACAATGCAAGCTGCTGCTTGGCATCTTCTTTTGGCTACACTTTGCCAGCCTTGTCTTCTATGGGAAGATACCAAAGGCTAGGAAAGAATAAAAGAGCAATTTGCAAAAAATCGAAAGTTGATTTCAAAATGGGAGGAAGAGGAGCAAAACCAGGTGGGAATAAACAGCTTAAAAGGGAAGAGAATGTAAATGTAATCCAAACATGCATCCTGGATTCCTTTGAGCTTCTATAGTGAGACCTGACTGTGATACTGTGAGCCACTCCCATTGTACAATTGAAATTTTAATTTCATATTCTTCAAGCTAGCTCCGAAAAGGTAAAGACTGAAAGTGTCTTCTCTCCTTGTCCCTGGAACTGTTATTTTCTTACTTGTTTACACTGAACTTGGATCCACTGCCCAGTGAAGTTTACAGTAGGGCTTCAGAAATACCTCTGACAGTACAAATGAGGGGAATTGAGGGGTGATCTGTGGGTGGATGAATCACTGAATCGCAGAACCACAGAACACTTAGGGTCAGAAGGGAGCTCCTGAGATCATCTAATTCAACCCCCCTGCCAAGGCAGGGTCACTTTGACCTGGTGACACAGGGACTCATCCATGTAGCTTTTGAATGTTTCCAGAGAGGGAGACCCCATGACCTCTCTGGGCAGCCTGTTCCAGTGCTCTGCCATACTCAGGCTAAAGAAGTGTTAAGGTGGAACTTCTTGTGTTTATGTCCATTACTCTCTGTCCTGACTCTGGGCACCACAGAAGAGTCTGGCACCATCCTCTTGGTACCCACCTATGAGATACTTGCATTTATTGATGAGGCTCCCTCTCAGTCTTCTCTTCTCCAGACTAAACAGGCCCAGCTCCTGCAGTCTCTCCTCACAGCAGAGATGCTCCAGACCCCTCATCATCTTTATGGCCCTGCACTGGACCCTCTCCAGTAGGTTTTTGTTTTTCTTAAACTGTGGAGACAAGAATTGAACACAATACCCCAGAATACCCCAGATGTGGCCTCACTAGGGCTGAGTAGAGGGAGAGGATCACCTGCTGACCACACTGTTCCTGATGCACCCCAGGATCCCATTGGCTCTCCTGGCCACAAGAGCACTTCTGTCTCATGGTCAGCTTGCCATCCAGCAAGACTCCCAGGTCCTCCTCAGCAGAGCTGCTCTCTAGGTGGTCAGCCTGTGCTGGTACTTGGGGTTATTCCTCCCCAGGTGCAGGACCCTGCACTTGTCCTTGTTGAACCTCATTAGGTTTCTCTCCGTCCAAGTCTCCAGCCTGTCAAGGTCCCATTGAATGGCAACACAGCCTTCAGATGGATTAGCCATTCCCTCCAGTTTTGGATCATCAACCAACTTACTTAGAGTGCTTCCTATCCCTTCATCCAGGTTGTTGACGAAGAAGTTGAATAAGACTGAACAGCAGGAATCTGACAGCAAGAACACACTAGGACAGGGGCAGGTATTACTGCTTCTTATTGAAAAAAGTGCTGAATTCAACCTGCCTCGTGTGTAAAACTAAGGCTTGAAAATGCAGAGGCCTTGTAACATCAGGGTAACTTCTGACTGGATCTGGTCAGTGCAGTTGTCTTTGAAATATGCTTAATTTGAATTTGCACTAGAGGACTGGGCTAGCTGACACTTTTCTGAATGTTGTGATGAGCTGGGCTTTTATTGCTGGAAACATAATCATGACAGTATCAACAATTCTCTTAACATTTCGCCTTCTTATTTAAAGGGATAAGTACTGAGCCACTGCTTCAATTTACAGACAGCCCCACAAAAGACCTTTCCGGACAAGATGCTCAAGAAGAGAACAGCAAAGAAAAGAAGGGTGAATTACAGAGCTGCTTGGACACATTGTTCTTGCCTTGCACTGGGAAGCACTGGTTGAAAATTAAAGAGCTTGGGCACCCCTCCTGTTAAAGCATTCTGGAGGCATCATAGCCCCACATTTGAGACCTGTGAGAAGGGGCACATGGGTTCTGCATCTCTTGCTGCTGTCAACCTCTACCTCCTCAGCCATATTCTGGTACAAGGCAGGTGGGAAGATTGCAGAAAAAGCACTGCTTGTCTACTATGGGTCTGAAGATCTTTGGAGATATTTGGTGTGTAGCTGGGAAAGATTGAGGGATGGATACAAACTTTTCTATTCCTGCTGTTGGACCAGAAAGTCCTTCCAGTGTGTTGCAGAGGACTTCAATGGCACTGGCTGTATTTGTTCCTTCTACAGCAAGAGTGTGTAGTATGAATGAGCAAGTAAAGGCTTTTTGCTCCAGTTGTCAGCCCTAACTTGACCTAAAAGAGCAATTCACCACTAGTTGACACTCAGAAGAGAAATTAATTGAAGTAGAAGTTGTCTTCTTGTGGTGAACATAGTCAGTAATCTTCAACAGGAAGATGCACACATTTGCAATTTTGCGAAATAGAAAGAAAATGCTCTGTTAGAAACTCTCATGTGTACAAATACTGCTTATTAAACTGTTAAATGAACTAGATTGCAAGTCACATAATTATAGATACACAAGTAGTTCAGTACTGTTTAGCAGTGCCTTCACTGCCATGTTCTGTAGTGAACACATTAAGCAAGCACTACAAATCTCTAGAGGCAGGGGACATGCAACTTAGCATTTGTTCCTTCCATGATTCCAGCACTAGATCTGAGGATCAGAAGCCTCTTTTTTTTTTCACAGGTTGCAACCTTCCACCTACTTATTTCAATTGTATTCTGTAAAGTGTTTTGAAAAAACAAAACCTTGTGTATGTTGTTGAAAATACAAACATTTCTAATTATTTTAGGATGTTTATTTTTCATTTATTTATTCTGTAAAGGTTTTGCATACATTGACCTTTTTTCTGCTTCTTAGAGAGCAATCAATTAAAAGAAAGGAGTTTCTTTGAAACTTTTTCTGCTGCTAAAGAAGGACAAAGAGAACAACTAAAGGAGATTTCTTCATCTCACTTTGGCATAGAAGAGAAGATAAAGACTGGAAATATAGAAGCCAGGTAAGAAATCATCTTAGTCAGTCAGTCAAGCAACAAACACCTGTTTTCCTTGATTGTGTACATACTCTTTGTGTTATATATGCAACATCATGACTATTCCCTTTGCTTGAGACTGCAGGTGTGCACGGGCAAAAATTGGGCAGGTTTATGGTCTGGAAGTTGATCTACTTCTGTATAATAGAGTGCTGGTCTAACCAATATAAAAGAACTGGGTTTGTAACTGTGATCTTCAAAGGTTAGAAGTAAGGCAAAATTTGGTAGGGAGTGATGAAATCTATTGATATGCCATCACTTCTGCAGTGGCCATCAGTTTGTGATAGTAGCTTAGTCATTCTTGTCTTTGCTCTGCCTCTTCAGCTGGGCCAAGACTCATTTTTATATGCCTATATATTGAACAGGGCAGTGAAGTAGTCCTTGTTAAAATTATCTGAAGAGAGAAGAAATGTAAACATTTAACTTGGATCACTTTCCTGATCTGGCTTATCACTACACTGCAAAAGGAACTGTACCAGGACACTGTGGAGTGCTTACAACAGGCAAGAATGGATGGGCTGGCACTGGTGATGGAAGAAATGCTCATAGAGTTGTTACCTTTCCTCAGCTGATATAGATAGAAGCAGCAGGTGTTTGGCACACTGAGCCTCCCATCAAGTATAAAAAAGAAGCAGCAAACTTCTATGAAAGCACAGACTGAGAGCAAATATCATGAGAATTTTCGTGTGTTAACAATGGGGGAGTTGGATAGAGAAGGAAGGCAAGGACCTCCAGAGCAGAAGGCTGGGAAGACGTGGCAGGACCATATGAATGTCTGGACAAGTGGCCCTGTCCATGTATGCATTTTTGGATCAGCAGTGAGCTTCTGAAGTCTGTCTCCCAGTCATCCCTTCTTATGTTTTGGTTCACACTGTGACGAAACTAAAGCACAGAATGTTCTCCAGCTCCTCATGACATTTTCACTATGGCACCAGGCTATTCTTGGTTTGAAGCAAGCTTTGCTGAAATGAGTATTGTCTAATGTTGAGTCTTCTGCAGCAAGAGTTTTCCCCACAAATCTAATACTATTGGGTCATGGTGTGGTAACAGAGACAGACTGACATATCTGAAGGTTATCCATGGTACAGTGGTGCTGGGTAGAGATGGGGTGTAGGAAGGACAGTGATGTGCTGTACAACCAACACTTCTATTAATCCTAGACTTTTTTAATATTCAGTAGAAATTATTAATAAGTGATTAAATTAAGGATCAAGCACATTTCCTTTGAAATCCTTTGAAATATGTTCATGTATGCTGTACTATGCTTCATTTTGATCCAGCTTTCAATTTGGCTCTCTACAACATTATAGACATTATTTTTTTACTCTATCCCTCTTCACTATCTAATTCAAGCCACTGCATCAGAGAGATAGTGAGTTCTTTGTGACTGTCATCAACTCTAGTCTGCAGAAAATGACTAAAAATTTTTCCTTTTGTCTATTTTCTATTTCTAAGGACAGATTGATACCAGCCAAAAAATGTTGCTTGCAGAAAGTCTAATTAATACTTGGTCTAGACAGGATACTTTAAAGTGAGAGCTGGATTCACACAATAGGGAAATTTTACTTGCTTCACATTTTAAAAGAATTGCAGAGACCATTTACAGTACTAAACTCCTTATCAGCTCCATAAAAATTATCAAAAGAAAACCAACTAGAGACTGTTACAAATAAGTATCATCTTGTTCCTTGCCTAGGCAAATCACACCAGCAATTGGTATTAGACAGAAGACTTCTGAAAAATTTGTTGAAGAGCAACTTAAAGCAGACAATCATCTCATAGAAAAACAGCAGAAGGAGAAGCAGGTACTGTTGGCCATCAGTGCAGTCACTTTGTTTTTTGACAGATTCTCATGAACAGAGATATTGTGTGGGCTCTGTTTTGGTTCATTACATGATAGCACATTTACCCACTGTTTTTTCATGTGATATTTTTCCCCTAAGTGAAAAAGAAAAGGCTGTATTACTCAGTCACAATCCATTCCCCCACTATTTTCCACTGGATTCCTCTGTTTCCACCTATTTTCTGGATCACAGTTTGCGCCCAGGTCTCAAGACACTCAGTTAAAATAGACATCAAGGCTGACTCTGTTTGCTCCATAATAAGTCTCTCATGTGCCACTACTGTGAGAATGGGGGCATTTCCAAATACAGGTTCTGTACAAGGGACAAGTACAGTGAGAGTGTTCTGCTTTTTGCCATGGGTACATTTTGAGATGAGCTTATGCCTGACACCTCTAGGTGTCAGACTCAGCATTTGGTTCGGCCTGGTGACTTGGAAGATGCACGTTTCATCACTCAGAAATTTTCTCTGTCTCCCTGGCAAAATAACCTCTCAAACTGATGCAGCTATGTATGTCTGTGTCACATTGTAAAAACTACTTGAACTTCCCCTGAAAGCAAGGAAAGACAGAACTTTTCTCATCTTCTATCACACAGACATTTAGCACCATCTTAACCCTTTGACTCTACTAATGAATGAATGAATGGAGGCATCACATAATAACTGCTTCTAAAAATTCTTCCCTGTAATCTCAGGGCTGTTTCTTATGTACTCAGTTATCCATACCCAGTGTCTTCAAGACTTCAGGTGTCTCTGTTTTTTCAGCTATTGTAAATATCTTCCTTTCGGGAGAATGATTCTGTCTGTGACTGTCAGGATTTTATTTTTATTTTTTTCCAGAACAAGCCAAAAATAGCACCTCAAAAGATTTTTCTGAAATGAAGAGAGGGCATTGCAAGGCTCAGAAAAATTAAACAGAAGCCTTTAAAAGAAGACAGCAAGAATTCCAGAAGAGCTGGTTTGCATTGCTGGGGTCATTTCTCCCAGTCTGGCCAAGTTAACACAGGAATACTACAGCCAAGGGAATGCTCTCAGCCAAATCTGCAGATCAGTAGCTCCATGCAGATGGATACACACGAAAAAAAGGCAGACTGTGCTTTAGCTAACAAGGAGATAAAGGTTAACACTGACTGTGAAGCAAAAGTAGTTGAGCAAAGTGCAGAAGAAAAAGAAGTGATTGGGAGAGATGAAGACTCAAAGGAAAATCTTGGTGAATCACAGAGAAGATGGCCTGAAATCCTGCAACCCTGTCCCAAAAGAGTGATAGACACAAGCATACAAGTAGGCAAGGAAATGGAGACTCATCACATGAATCCTCTAGGACAAGCCAGCAAAAATGCTGGAAGAACTGTGGAGAGTACTCTGCAAAAGGACCTAGACAGGATGGATCAGCCTCTGAAAGGTCTTCTCATAGAGGGAGCAAAAACACCTATGGAAGTCCTACAAAGGCATTATCCACTCCAGGATTTAGACACAGATCACATCAAGGAGGCAGAGTAGAGTGCAGGTCCTGCATTCACACAGGGTCAGAAGTGGGTTCAGGTATGCCCACAGGAAGTTGTTGTGAGGAGCCAGGACTTGGAAAGCATAAGGCACATCTCCACTGGGTTTAAAATGGTCAACGACAAGATAATAAAAATTACATGTAGCTCACCTGAGGCTGTGGAGAAGGGAAGCTCATCCTCAGCCTTGCAGCAAGAGTGGCAAAAGAAGGGAACAGTTGCTTTGACATGGCAAGCTGCATCTTTCTCCTGTGAGTCAAGCTGCTTACCCCCAAAAAGTGATGATGACCCCAAATCTCACCATGCTCAATATCCCTGCCAGCATGTGCCACAGGGTGTAGAACACACTGACAGACATTTGGATCTTTCTGGTGGTGATTATGCTAGTGATTAACCCAGTGGCACAGAAAAACTCTCTGTTAAGAAATACAGCAGATCGCCACCAAGAAAACAAGAAAATCAAGCAATTTCAGTTCAACAAGGTCTCTCCTGCAGCACAAGCAGCAGTGACTCTAGTACTGGATCTGTTGGTCTGAAAGGGAGCAAGATTCGCTCTTCTTTTCAGCAGTCCCTATTTCATCTCAGAAGACTGAAAAGGAGAGAGCATGAGCCTGAATCAAAGAATGAGAATAGGGCCAGCAATGTTAAAAGTCTACATCTACCATCTTCAAGATTGGCTCATGAGATTCCTGCTTTCAAGACTAAAGAAACCCCTGAAGTGGAGGAACTACAGAAAAAACTGTTTCCAGACACGTTAGGTAAGAACTGCCCAAGTGTTGATCTACGTTTACTTTTCATTGGGAAAAAAGTTTTGTCTTGGATTTGTGACTCATTCTGCCTGTGCTCCCTAGCTATATGCCACTCCTGTCAGTATTTCTCAGACCTAAACTGGAAAAAACAGAGAAGAGGGAAGACATACCTCTGCAAGCCCCTTGTTTTTCTTAGTTCTCCATCATCACTAGTCATTCTTCCTAAGTCTGTTGTTTGAGGTGCACTTTCAGGTGCAGACTTTTGATCCCATGAGATGGGTGCAATGTTCGAGTCAGGGCTAAAATTCCCTGTAGCTTAGGTATGACTCACCCCTTGACAGTGAGATGTCACATTTTCTATTTAACTTCCTTAGAGATAACATATGTGGCTTTTTATAAAGTGGCCAAGTTAGTCTCTCAAATTTGCATTTTTTTCTCCTAAGACACAGACAGCCTCAAATCAGTGGCAAATTAAAATTTGCTAAGAACATTTTCACTTAGCTCTTAGTCAATCTTTCTCACCTTTTGGTCCAGTGATCTTACTTCTAGTAATGAAATGTTATACTGCTTCAGCAGGCTTTAGTCCTTTTTATTAAACAGGTTCTTGACTTTTCCTAGTTTCCACTGAAGGACTTCTCACACAGACTCTTCATCCCAACCCCACTGGCTTTCTCTTTATGTAAGATCAGTCTAAATAAGTTTTCCTGTCTGCAGTAATCACCAGGGCAGAAATATTCACTTCTGATGGCTCTCACTTGCTCTGTCACAATCTACTTAAGCACACTCTACTCCATGTCAGACTGCTGTTAAAAAAGGGTTCCTGAGGCCTCTCTGAAAATTACATTCATACTAAGGTTGAACCATCACACAGCATTCACATTCCTAAAAAGGAATATATACCCCCCAAGTCTGTTTCACTTACTTGATGTGTAGGGCTTGGATTGCTCTACTAAGACCTATGCTGGGAAAGGAATTCTTGCATAATTAGGCAAAGATACATTAATTCTTTTTGATAGATTAAGCAATAAAACTTACTGCACTTACACAGTCTGTGGTTTTAAATACTTATTGAGGGTTCATAAACATTCACAAAGTTCTGTGTATTATCATAGATACCTGTCCAGAAAAACCCCAGAACATCCTTAGCAGAGAATTAGAGACTGATGTATACCACAGAAGAACTGACGGTGGTGAAAGAAGAACATGAGGAAGCAATACATTTTTGCAGGTAAATCTGTATACTCAAAAAACTGATTTGTGGGTGAAGTGAGGAAACTGTTTCTTTTAGAATCCTTAAAATCAGGCTGCTAAATTCTTACTTACCAGCTGACTTCTTTCCAAGGAAATCTGCGTTGTTTCTGTACTGAAACACTTGTTTAGCCACCTAGATAAAAAGTAAAAGCACCTCACTGAAGGAGACCAGCTCTCAAAACACTGGTGCAGTTTGACTCTAAAGCTGAGTAGTGCCAAATGCTTCCCATAACTTGCTGAATATCTTTGGATTACAGTGAAAGCAGTAAGAACTCAGGCGATATTTTTCCTATATGATCAGGTCTCTGATAGAGTAAAGGACAAACTTTTCACATTCATATCAGGGTAGCACATATTTCTGAGGTTAACAAAAGTGTAGAGCATACATCAATGCCAACAGCATTTTTATCACAGGAACACTAATCTTTAGACCAGACTGAGTGTGTATTTGATACCATATATATTAAGAAGCTGAAAATTCAAGAGAGTTGCTTTTGTAATTTATAATTATTAAATGCTGTAAAAGTTTAAGTTTGGTTTGGTTTTTGTTTACATCTTCATAGAAGAAAAATAATTTCTTAACACAGAATCCTTGCAATGAATAATTTTGAAATTATGGGGTTTGTAATGGAAGTGCTTTCACAACTATAACTAATTGTAGGCTATGCAAATGCCTCTAGTAAAAAATGACCTTGCTTACAATCAAATCAAATACAAATTTTTAGTGTGATGAAACCTGTTAGAAAATTAGTAGGTGCCATCTACTATAAACACAGGAGAGATCATTTTCCACTTTGCATTTCAAACCTAGTTCTTAACTGGTGCAAACTTAGCATAATTTATTGATCTTGATTTTTTGATATATAATGCAAAGTAAGAAATTATTTTTCAGATCTGCTTATCCATTCCTCTTCATTTCCAAGGCCATGAGAATAGTGCAAAAGGCTATTTTGCATTTATTGGTTTGTATCATTTTCTCCTATAGCTGCCTTTCAGCAAAATGCTTTCAGTGTCTTAAAAATAGTTTCATTAAAGATCCTTCTTGGATCTCTGGATGACCATGATAGGTGTTCCAGATGTGAGTATTTGTGGGATTTGGCAGTTCATGAAACTACTAATGAAATTAGGTGCTGCTTTTACTTTTACTGGTGTAAATTTTGACTGTGGAGTGATGTACTGGTGCAGAATTACTGCAGTGACAAATTCTGCCAGCACTGTATTCTCTGCCTGCTGACTGTGCTGCCTTAGAGATGCAATTACTTTGACTTTTTCATAATAATGAATATTTTTAAAAGAACTTGCCATGGATTTATTCATGTCATTAGCTGTAGGAGCCCCTAGCATTTCCACACAGATGTTTATCCAAAAATGCCTGCCCAGTACGTTTTTTCACTCACTTTTTCTAATTTATGAGCTAAAACTAATTGCAAAAGGCAGATTATCCTCCCTGGCTGTGTTGGCCCTGTGCTGATTTATGTGATCTGAGAATCTGCTTTGCATTTTTAAATCAGTAACCCTGTTAGGAAGACAAGATGACTGCCCATTGATAGCAGTACGCTTGTGCCATGTGACAACTTTCGTTGCTGGAAGCAATGAAAATCCCTTTCAGAGCAGCCCAAACCTGCCCAAATCTATCCATTCTTTTGTTTCCAAGCACGTTGTTTTCAGACTTTTCCAGGCACAAATAATATGAGCAAGGGGGTAAATCCAGTTGGTATGTAGTGTGTTGTGTATCTGGTACCTAACAACCTGGACAGTCCTCAAGGCATCAGCCTGTGGCTCCACCCCTGCAGCACTGAGGTAGTTCTGCTGGCACCTGGCATCAGCCAGAGGATTCTGTGGTGGTTATTTGCTGGTTCCTCCAAAAAGTGCAACTTGTTTGCCGTTTTTAATGCACAATTTCCTTTTAGTATGGAATCTGCATGCTTTCTGAACCAACAGCAGCAGCCAATGTGTTGGTGGTTGGTTTATTTTTTCCCATCTGCATCTCAAAGAAAAAAACTTTTCTTGGAAAAAAGACTTTTGCTTCATGTATGTTCTTGGCTCACAGGTATCCTTGCCTCAATTTGCCTCATGCAGAGGTGTGCCTGGCATGCAAGCAAGAATTTCCATTTGTGCAAAGTGTTTAGCCTCTTTTAATGTATTTCCTGTCTGTGTTCTCCATCTAGCTCCTATTTGTAATTTATAGCTGGGTTATGAACTCTTTGTCTGCAGCTCCAAAGAAGATTTGTAGGTGCTCCTGGTATCCGGTATCCTTAGTTATTGCATTTTCTCAGGGCAGGGTCTGTTTTCTAGCCTTGACTTAACACAGTACTGTTCAATCTTCAGCAGAAAATGTTATACATAGATCTTGCATCTTGGTTTTGTTGTGGTGTGGTGTATTTCAGAGTAACTCATGTGGGTATGAAGAAGTGGTAGGTTGGACTTAATCACACAGGGGCTCTATTTGCTCATTCAATTTGATTATTTTGAGGAGAATTAATACTTATATTGACTGTTACTGAGGCTTTCTCCAGCAAGCTTTTAGCCAGAATATTAGTTAAGCTTATTTAGAATAGAAAACAACTACAAAACCAATGACAACAACATCATTAGGTAATTAACTATAAAGAGCAGCAGGATATGGGTAGTTTGTTTTTCTCTCAGTATCTGTGAGAACTTTAACGTTTTGCACCTGAGGTGCTAAACTCCATTACTGAGAGGGAAACTTGAGGTCACGGCTGCCTCCAGTCGTTCGTGTTACCTTTCAAGTAACACTGAAGGACAGAGGGTGGCTGTAGGTCATGAAGGAGGCTGGAAGCTCACCTTTTATTTGTTAGCAGGAAGCAAACAATTTCATATCTGATTAAAAATTAACTAAGAAATTAGATCACAGTCATATAAATAAGCTCTGTTTGAGGATATGTAAAGATTTGCACTCTTCTCCTCTTTCTCATTGTTAAGTGCACTTCCAGATCAGTCATGGCTTGAGCCACTGAGTTCAAAGGCAAAATCTCTTCTGAACACCCACATTTAACTCTTGGAGCGTATTTACCTGTGGAAAGTAAATAACTTATTCCATTTCATTCAGGTCCATGGCTAATCTGCTTTGTAGTAATGACTAGGCAGATGAAAATACAGCTCAGTCTCCAGCTTTGCATGATTGCAGGGCTTCACAGATACACTGACAGGTACCAAGCTGTGCCCTCTGCAGCTCTGCCCTAATTTAGCTATCTGAATACAAAGCGTGTTTAAAAGCTTCTAAGTTCATGGTCATTATATTGTCAAAAATTTCAATTAGAATTATTTCCAGCAGCTAAATAGCATAAATCTTGCAGCTGAATGCATGCATGACTGTTCCCAAGGAGGAAGTACCTTAATTGTGACAAGTGCTGATAACTGGTTGCCACTCCCAGCAGCATCAGCATACGAGGGACATGCCCAAGCCCTCCCAAGATCGTGCCCAAAGAAGGTACATTTGAAGACAGTCCTTCAGTACAGTCTCATGCCAATTTCATACTCTTTGTGTACCTTGTGAACAGAACACAAATAGACCAGCTCGAGACTGTGAAGAGCCAGGAGTTGACTCACCCTTTGGAATACAATAGAGATCAACCTCACCCACTGCAGAAAGAAAGAATTGCCCAGAGCAAGTTCAAAGGAACAGCTAGAGTTACTGGAGAACATGTGAAATCAGAAGAAATGCAAGTAAGCTCTCTTCTGTAGAATAAATATGTAGTTCTCATCAATTAATATCCTTCCATACAAACATCTTATGCTTTTACCTGAATCTTTCCATTTGCCACACGTGGCAAATTATTATTATTATGCCACTTCTTTAGGATGGTTAGATATACAGTGAAGATTTTAATTTTAATAAGATACTGCTTTCATTTCTGTTTTAAATGTACATCCCTTTTTTCTTGTATAAGAAAAAAATTAGGTTGTGTCTACTATTTTTGAAGGAAGTTAAAATGTTCCCACGTTCCTCATACTTCCTTGTATTGATTTGCTCAGCTGAGCTGACTTTGAAACATTTCCAACTCCTGCATAGTGAATTTTCCAACTTCTTAATATTGCGTGTCAAGTCCAACACAGTTAATGGTCACTATTCTCATTCCTATGCTGAATACTTGGTATTGTTTTTTCTTTAAACTATCCTGATCTTTGGCTTTGAGGTATTTTTATGATATCTAGTCTTGTGTCTGACAATCTAACCTGCCTAATAACATCCCTGAGTCATTTATTATGGTTTCTTCTAAGTTCCTTTAGGGGATTCTATCTTTTTGAATGTTCTATTTCAGACTTCTTAGTGATAAAGTCATCTCTGATTATCTGTGGCCATTATCCCTATTAAAAACAGCTAGACATAATATGACTCAAGGGGCAATTTTCTAAAAAGTCACTGATAAACAGAGAAAAATATGGTAAGCCATGTGAAACCAATAACAGAGATGGGGCAGCTAAAAGCTATATTTTTATAGAATAGAAGAATAGGCAATGGTATAGCTCAGAAATGTCTGGAACAATGTTCTACTGCTAAAGGATGTCTAAACCAACCTGATATATTTGACAGCAAACTGACAATTTAAATTAATTTCATGATCAGAAAAGTTTCAGAGCAATTAAAACTGGCAACACAGTACTTTGTTCAAAATTTCTGTACTTTCTTTTCATCTGTACATTTTTGAAATACATATTTTTGGACCATGCACATAGTGAATATTTTCTCTCCTTATGTTTCATATTTATCTAGAGGTAACATTTATGACAGGCAATGTTTCAGTGAGGATATTTTAGTATTTTGATTAAAAATATTTTGAATGTACTCTCTGCACAATATTTTAAAATATCAGTTTTCTTTCCACTTGGCATTAAAAAAACCTGGAATTTATGCCAGGGAATAGTTGTGTTTCTTGATTATGCCTAGCTCTAGAGATGAAATTTGATAGAATTGTTTTAATTTTTTGTTCCCACCTGAAAAACATGAGTGCAGGCTCAAAAACTTAATTTTCCACAAAACAAAACCAAAATATTTTTGGAGTTATTTGTGTCTGTAATTCTCAACTTCTGAAGACTGCTGCTTCTTGAAAATGGCTGGAGGATGTGCAGGCAGCTCACAGCTAAGAAAGAATATGATCAGGAAAAAGTGGGCAGACAGACAGTGAAGGGAAAGAGAGAAGGGGTTGCATTTGACAATTGGTTGACTACAGAGCAAACTGCACATTTCTAGCTCAACTCCACCAGTATTCAGTTTGCAGTATCCAGCATGAGTGTCCTGAAGGAAAAGGACTCAATGTTTGCATCAGCATGGGAGAGGGAGAAGTGAGAAGGCAAAAATAATGGAGATGGATGTATATGGAAATGTCCTCTCCTAATTTCATTACTTTCATTTTCAATTCAGTAAAGTTATGTCTTTGCAATCCCCTGCTGTTTGTAAGAAGGATCTAACTATTCCTGTGCCCTTTTCACCACATGAAGATCTGATTACTTGACATTCTTGTCATTAAGATGTACCTTGTATTCTAGCCTTTTCTTAAAGACATTTACATTTAATGCTGATTATTTGCATGATTAGTTTGAATTTCATTATTTTATTCAGCATGGACTTGTCTCTGCTTATTTTGTAACAATTGGTTTGTTTTAAATATACAAGTCTGGGATGTAGTATTTTTTTATTGTTTGAGGAGTTTTATTTCATTGTTGAAATAATTTCAAATGTGATTTTTTTTTTTTTAATTGCATACTGTAGACCTTTAAGCAGAACAAAAGGCTTCATGCTTGCTTCTGGATATGTAAGGTGGCATGCTTAGCTCAGAGCAGGCAATGACACGGCACACTTTTATTTTTTTACTGATAGATATTAAAGCAGCAGATTGCTGGACTGCAGGAGGAGTTCAAGAGAACTGAGTCCTACTGGCGTGCTGCCTACAGCAAACTGAGAGACCAGGTTGAGCTGCTGACCAGGCAGAACATGGGGCTTCGAGATGAGCTCAGAGTTTCAGAACATCAGAGACAGAAAGCAGAAAGAATCCCCAAGGCTATGAATTTCATGGACAGAAAATCAGAGACCTCAGTACTGGAAGACACTATCTGCTTAATATTGTTTGAAAAATTCAGTAGTTTTTCTTTGGAGCTGTCATGTGTGAATACTGCTCCTCCATCCCTGCCATGCTTGGCCTGAAGAGGGGAAAGTTAGCTCAGCAGTAAGCCATGTTAAAATGCACCCTTGGTGTGGTCGTCTTCCACGTAGCCTTACTCATCCATGAGATGTGGAGTTTTACCAGGTGACACAGACAGCCTTTCATAGATACTTAGGTCAGATGTCTTCCTCCACCAACTAGGAAAGGAGTCTAGATAACAAGTTTACTATCAGTGCCTAAATTAGCCACCTAAAGCCTCCTGAAAATAATTCTTCTCTTTATTTATATAGTGCCATTTACTTTTTTAATAAAACATATCTCTTCAGCCTGGAAAAAAAAATAGTTGGACCCTCTATTAAATCTTATTTTATTTCTTATTTTATGCTGTAAACTTTCTGGAAGGAAATACTGTCAGTGGCCTGCCTTACAGAGGCACAAGTTGGATTCTTGAATAGGAGTTACACTGGGATAGAGCAGGAGGGATAAACAGGGTGGAGGATATAGCTGGCTAATGTAAATGTCTTTGCTAATCTCCAGAACTCAAAATTATTTAATCATAGGTTTACAGAGTGTCTTGTAATTTTTTTATTCAGTATTTCACTTGTTTAATGTACTTGTAGGATTTTACTTGTTCCATTAGTATATAACTGAGTAACTTCTTGTAAGGGAGTTAAAGGAAATTAAAGTTACTCACTTCTTATACAGGAGAGAGCAAGTATTGGTGAAATTAAATGGTTCAGACTAGAATTCAAAAAACCCCTGAAATTTTGGTTGACTGAGTCATTTCATTTCCCTGAGTGTATTTGTCGTGGGATGATCTTGTATTCCCCATCGCCTGCTGGAAGGTTTTTTTGTGCCTTCGGACTGCAGCCGGGAGGACTCTTCACGGCAGCTCGCCTGACCTTGCAGCCAGAATGTTTACATACTTTTGCCCGGCTGGAGACTTTTTTTTCCCTCTGCTGGTAGCGGAGGAGGAGGGGCTGATCCCAACTTTTTTTCTCAGCTGTGGGCTGGAGAGGAACGGAGATCTGCCTCTGCGGCTTCTGCTCCTTTCTGGACGGTTTTCAGCTTGTTTCCTTCATCCGAGACCAGCTCGCCATCTCTGGGACTCGTGGTTGGGACCCCTCGATCCGGCGGGGCCCGGCTGGGCTCGGGCCTTGGGCCTGGGACACGTGAGAGAACTGTGGGGAAACCCATCGACCTCCACCTCTGGGAAGGGAGGGGGGAGCTCGTTTTGTTGAATAAACAGGGGTTTTTTCACTCTCGTGTGAGAAATTCTTTCTCCCGAACCCGTGAGAGGTGGGTGCTGCCGGGACCTGCTTGCTTGGCTGGCGGGGGAGAGGAGAGAGACTCCCTTCTGGGTTGTTTCCTCCTCGATTTGTGTCCAAACCGGCACAGTATTCAAGGGAGAAAAATACATGCTTTGAGGGATCAGTTTCATCCTATGTGTATCAAGGAAACTAGAAAAAATAATTATCTTCTAGATGGTATAGCCTGATGAGATCAATCCTACACTTCCACAGAATGCCTGAACATAGAAGAAAATAAAATTGAGCCATTTACTCTTAGGCATTTCCATAGTTTTCAAATCTAATTTCTAGTAAAGTATCTTTAAAAAATGGTAGAACGACCAACAAACCTGTCCTTTGCTTTATTGGGGTGAAGGAATTTTTCTGTCTCTTTTGTTTTATTTGATTGTAATGTACTTGTTAATGAGATTTTTTGCCTATCACTTAAATTTCATTGAAAATGTAATTTGAAGTCAAATTTTACGTTATTTTTACTTTTCACAAACGTACCTGCTCATAAGACTCATCCTTTTATAGATTGTGAAGGTCAGAAAAAAAAGGTTAGTCACACAGAATTAAAATACATAAAAATTCCAATAAAAGTAAGGATAAGAAAATCTAATTGAATTCTGCTGTTGGCCAGATTTCTGTCTTATTTCTACTGCTTTACTGTTGTAGAACTGTAAGTCAAGACACTGAATATTTTTGTTGTGTGAAAGTAATACTAGGATGGTGTATATGAAGCTGCTAGGATGGTACCTACACAGTTTTTGTCTGATACTGAGGACTTTCAGTCCCTAGAAGAAACAATGTGTGGAATTTCATTCATTATGTTTAAATATCATCATTTTTATGAAAAGAAAATGGCTGTAAGTTTGAATCAGATGGCTTTGAAGGCTGTTTGATTCTACTAGCTGTGACTTGCACTTAAAATTACATATTTATAACAAATTCCCCACTAGGTTGCAAAAGCTATTCTGTGAGGGACAACATCTTTATCCAAATCAGAAGAAAGTTCGTGGAGAGGGAATCACAAGAGCAACAGCATCTCTCACACGAGCCTGAAGACATCTTTGCCAAAACACTTCCTTTGAGATGTGAATAGTAAAGTATGCATCCCTATTGCCAGTAGTGACTTTTCCACTGTTTCAAATATGTATTTAAGAGAATGTTCTTTGGAAGCAAAATTTCTACAAATGAAACTATGTATAAGCATGGTCATGTTTTCTTGCTTGTGATTTCATTCTACATAAATTTCCTTGTAGATCTTCTGGTTTTGCAGTAGAAGGAGAAAAAGTGTTATTTCCCCCCTTTCCTTGACCTAACTGAATTGTCTGTTCTTTTCAGGTTTGCTCCAAACTCATAGCACCTACTACTCCACAGGCTGATTTTACAGGGAATCCCCTTGCCTTGGCAAATCATAAATCTAGTATTTTGCCATTCAAGGCTTTACTTGCCAATACCTAACAGTGCTCTTCTCCTGGTTCAACTCAGTGGGAAAACCACTCAGATTATTACAAGTTGTGACAAGTTAACTCAGTATGTCAAGTGAGATGTTTCTGGCTGGTGTGTCCATGACTGCTCCTCCACAGCCAGTTTACCACACTTCTAACACATCTCACTGTTTAGAATATAGATATCTAAATATCTCTTTATGCTTTTCTTTCTCCTGGCTTTGTATTTCTTGCTTCTTGTTATGGGTACTTTGGATATTACCTTTTCTTACCTTTGCTCAGATTTGGTTGAAATCTGTGCTTTGTTCAAGTGTACATTCTCTGAAATTCATCCTCTACTGGAAACTATTCCTTTGGCTAAAGGAAAACTTAGATTAGCCAACACACTCTGCTCTCTGCCTCTATAGGGATTGAAATAAAATACAAAAGATATCAGATGAGAAGGGAGGCAACCATTCCACTATAGTGAGCATGACAGCATGTGTTTGAAAGTCACTAGACAGTAACTCTAGTGAATTCTATACAGTGCCAGATATGAAAAGAATAATAATATTTTCCTCCTATGGCATACAGCCATGTGCAATGAAAATTGTGACCTCAGCAAGAGTTTTGAGAAGGGGGGAGTTGAGGACAGCAGACTTTTGCTCTCACTGTTTTCTGGGCTTTCACCATCTAGCCAGCATTGGATCCAGTCCAACTGGAATCCAGCACAAGCACGGGCTAGACTGGTAGGCATGGTTCCCAGATGTCCTGACTGAACTCTAAAATGTTTGACAGAGACACATGCTCTTTATCTGATGTGATGGCACAGAAAGACTTTACAGTGAATAGAGTGGCTGTCAATTATTTGACTCTAGCATTGAAGTCTCAGGTAGATGGAACATTAAACAGAAGCCCAAAATCCGTGTCATAGCAATATGATGACTCTGAATATGGTGACTCACGTGTGATTTCTTTGCATTTGAGATCTTTTGATAGCAGGTGAATGCTTTCCCCCACAGATCCTGTGAATCTGGGTAATTCTGAATTTTGGATATAGGTAAAGCAAACTATCATATTATTTCTCTCCAGATTTGAGAAACTGAGCATAGGAACACATCAAAATGAATGGGATAACCTTGAGCAACAGAAGGGTCATCAGGCATTGGAATGGTCTGAAGAAGGAAGTGGTGGAATCGCCATCCTTGGCACTGTCCCAAAAAAGTGTGGATATGGCGCTTTGGGACATGGTTTATGGGTGGATTTGACAGCTCTGTGTCAATGATTGGAATTGATGATTTGAGAATCCTTTGCAACCTAAAATATTTTATGGTTCTAGGACTGGAAGAAGACATGCATGTATAACATATATAAGTTAAAGCTAGCTTGGACTGATGAGTTTAATCAGCTGTAACCAAGAAGGCAAAACAATAATTACCATCTGACTTATTTCTGTCAAAGCTAATAGCATTTGAGGACATGTACAAAAACAATTGGCAAAGAAGTCTGGATAATGATTAGTACAGGTTAAAGATACAGATTTTTTGAAGACATAATTTTATGAAGTAAAAAACCCAAAACATATCCAAGAGATGTTCTGCATCTCTGAAAAAGATATCTTCTGGTTGCCAATAATACTTCTAAGGATGATCTCTGTTTGTATTGTAACATGACATAGCTGGTGAGGAACTGTCAGTTCAAGTTGTGCTTTAGTGAGACAAGAAAAATGTCCATTTTAACTGCACATTATTAGTGATTCTTTCAGAATATGAAAGAATGGACAGATGGGCCAAAATTGTTAATGTTTATTAATTACTAACATTTATCAATATGGATCCTCTGAAAACCTGATTTCTGAATACAGTTCATTAGCAAGAACAAGTTGCCAGTTTCCTGCCCAACATGCAACTCTGGATAGATTTGCATTATTTCTATGAAAAAATATGAATTCACTTGCATGGCAGGGGCTGAAGCAGGAGGAGGGCAATTCTAGTGAAAGGTATGCTGATAGCATTTCCTAATGTTTCAGCCAACGTCAAATGTGCTTACTTCCAATCTTCTTAGATGGATTTTGCTGCCTAATCTTGCAAGGGATTTTGATGATCTTTGAGTATGTTATTTCCTTGCTATGAATGTTCTTCCTGACAAATTACTAACTCTGAAGCAGGGAAGGTCTGTCAGTATGTGGGCAGACTTTCATAGCATTTGAACTTCCCTGCTTTATCCACGAGTACTTATTGCTTTTTCTAAACTTTTGGATTTGTTAAGGGGTATGTGAACTCTACATGACACAAAGTGTCATATTTGAAGGTAATATGGTATCTTTATTTATGGGAATTGACAAGTGAGAGATTTCTGGGACAATTTGATGAAGAACTGTGGGTATTAACAGCTGGGAGGCAAAAGCTCATTAGAAAATGTGACTGATTATTGTTGAGCATGAAGATCCAGGCGAACATATTTTCAGAATTCCTGCGGTCTAGGCGGACACTCAGTAACAATTCCTCCTCCTGTTCTCCACTGCCTTCCCTAGCACAGATCTGTAGGACCAGAGGAATGTCAAGAGGGCCAATGCTTTTGCCAAGAGCAGGATCAGTGTCACTGATGGCTGTTTGAACCGTGCTTCACCAGCTCCCATCACAAAGATACAGAATGAGCTGCCTACATGTCCTTTTATGAAATCAAGTTTCATAGCTAAACTACACCTCTTTTGTTGTCACCAGCTGTTCCGGTGATTAATTTTTTTATGTTTTCAGTGAAGATTGGAAAAAATTATCTACCTTGTGCATGTTGGGACACTGCTTCTTTCTCTGATCCTGTAGTCCCTTTGCATCAAGGGTCTGCATTTACTGGTAATTCACATGGTCCCAATGAAGAAAAGTAAAAATATTACTTCAGATAACTTGATAGCTTTGTTTATGAAAGTGATGGAATTGATAGAATCTTTATCAAGAACCTAGTCATGTGTGATTAGTCCAAATGCTTAGTATTTGAGTTTCTTACAAAGGGCAGAGCAAAGTGTACTGGTTGCCTGGGATACAGCGATGGCTCTGAATTTTCAAATGATCTCTTAGAATGACATTCCTCTGAATGAAAACAGAGACTACATGTGATTCATGTAAGCCTGTCTGAATTCCTTTGACATCATTACTTTAAAAATAGGTATGCTAGTGTATGCAATGCATAAAAAATGAAAGCAGTAGCTTTTACAATGGCATGTGTAACAAGCTGGAGTGCTAACATTATTCTGCATGGATACTCCTTAAACTGAATTGGCTGATACATCTCATCGAGTTCATGGAAACATTGCTACTTTCTCTCTGGCTCCATCTTGCCATAAAGTACCTTCTATTTACAAGTCTTATGTAAGGTTCTTAAAAGTTTGAATTACAACATTCTTTCTATAAAAAACCACAATGAAAAAGAATGCTACCTCATGTTAGTGCCTTGCTGAAGCTGATGAATATTTGAGCTGCTGTGCCTGTGCTGGTTTGGACACAAATCCAGGAGGAAGCAACCCGAAAGGGTGTCTCTCTCCCCCCCTACTGGCACTTTCTGAAGATGGTGAGGCAACTGGCTCAAAACTAACCAGGCAGCAAAAAATAATTAATTTCTGCCTGATTCTACTCAATGGACCAGGTCAATCCCCCTCTGTAGCTGCTGATGCCTCATAAAGGAGGGACTGGAAACATATGGCTGAGGACAGAAGAAAAGGAGTGGGACTCCAGCAATCTGGGCTGAAGTTGGTTGGAGCTGCTGTGAAACTGCTCCAATGGCTCTTCAAGCTCTTTTAAATTACTTGGCATTTTCAGTCTTGAGATATTTTGCAATGAAATGATGAATTATGTGCTCTCTCCTTCTATCCCTCTGCAATTTCTGAGCTAATATATCTTCATCAGAAATAGTCTTAAAGGTCCTTAATTCCCATTTGTCTCAAGCTGAAATCCCAGGCATATTTTGACAGTTTGCCTCCTCACTTGTATTTGAAAACCTGATTATGTTTGGAGAACTCAGGCATATCCACAGAATCTGCCTGCAGAAAATATCACC
>VZRX01023589.1:35487-46730 GCA_013398075.1 Notiomystis cincta | reverse complement strand
CATCGAGTTCATGGAAACATTGCTACTTTCTCTCTGGCTCCATCTTGCCATAAAGTACCTTCTATTTACAAGTCTTATGTAAGGTTCTTAAAAGTTTGAATTACAACATTCTTTCTATAAAAAACCACAATGAAAAAGAATGCTACCTCATGTTAGTGCCTTGCTGAAGCTGATGAATATTTGAGCTGCTGTGCCTGTGCTGGTTTGGACACAAATCCAGGAGGAAGCAACCCGAAAGGGTGTCTCTCTCCCCCCCTACTGGCACTTTCTGAAGATGGTGAGGCAACTGGCTCAAAACTAACCAGGCAGCAAAAAATAATTAATTTCTGCCTGATTCTACTCAATGGACCAGGTCAATCCCCCTCTGTAGCTGCTGATGCCTCATAAAGGAGGGACTGGAAACATATGGCTGAGGACAGAAGAAAAGGAGTGGGACTCCAGCAATCTGGGCTGAAGTTGGTTGGAGCTGCTGTGAAACTGCTCCAATGGCTCTTCAAGTTCTTTTAAATTACTTGTCATTTTCAGTCTTGAGATATTTTGCAATGAAATGATGAATTATGTGCTCTCTCCTTCTATCCCTCTGCAATTTCTGAGCTAATATATCTTCATCAGAAATAGTCTTAAAGGTCCTTAATTCCCATTTGTCTCAAGCTGAAATCCCAGGCATATTTTGACAGTTTGCCTCCTCACTTGTATTTGAAAACCTGATTATGTTTGGAGAACTCAGGCATATCCACAGAATCTGCCTGCAGAAAATATCACCAAATGTAAAATATAAATTATATTCTTTTTAACAATAAATTCTATCAATTTATGTACCTTCTAGCAACCTTGTCTGAAAGAGCTAATCAGTTGCCTCTTTCCTGCTGAGAATCATTTTATGCTTAGAGGAAAAACTTAGCCTTTTAAAATCCTACAATTTTCTGGTGTTACAATAGGATTTATTTCTTGTCTCTTTCCTTGCAAGAATACATTAAATTGTAATGTCATTTATTAATATTAATAAGACATGACCATCCACAGCAACAGCAGATTTCCTAAATTTCATTGATCACATGGAAAAAAATTTACAGCTGTCAAACGCTGACCATTGTTATCAGAGGAGGAGCAGTGCAGTCTTCCCATTTGTACTTTGCTAATCCCACATCCCTTGAACATTAGCTCATGGACCTGAGTAAATTAAGATGATGAGAAATATATTCTTTCCATGAATAGCTTACGTGCATCTTCGCAAGCAGCCACTCTTCAGTGCACGAGACATTTCAAAATCAGAGTTATTGGTGCCATTTCCAACATTTTTTAATTCTTTCTTTGATTCTTCCCATCATATTCTTACTTCTAGTCATTCATCAGCTCAATGCATTAGAGATTCTTCTGCTATCAGTTCTGACAGACAGAGGCACAATCCCTTATAATTTCTGGTATAATTTAGCAATGTGGGCAGTGAGACTATAGCTTTATCTCATATTGCCAGGCAATTCTACATTAGGTACAGAACCTTCAAAGTTTTGTTTAGGCAGGAGTACAGCCTCAGCTTTCCTGTCATACCAATGTAATATTTTCTTGGCAACTGCAAATGCCTGAGAGTCACTGTGTAAATCCTGTAAGTCCCATGTATCTCATGGTGGTCATGCAGGAATATTTTATGTTTCCTCTCTGCTCTGCTCTAAGATCTCCATGAAAAATTGGAGAAGTGCTTTTGAGTGACCATGATCTTTCTAGTCTTAATAACTGCTATAGTTTGTTTGAAAATTTTTGCATCTCATTTCCCTTCTGTGGCTCACACATCCCTTAGGATCCTACAAGTCTTTTGTCAGCCTTGACTGATGGAGATGTATGAGATCAAAACATAGAATGGGTGGGCATCCAGCAAGTAAAGATGAGCTGTTGTGCAATATCATACTAGGCTCAGCTCAGCTGTGGTAACCCAGAGACAGTTACCTTTCCTGCTGTTGGCAGGGTGCTGGGACTGAGGGGTGAGAGCCTGAAAACAGCTGTTGGCCTCACACTGTGCCCCTTTGATTACCCTTGACTTGCATCATTGTCCAAGCACAAAGAAATGTGGGAAGCAAAACAAGACTCCAAATACAGAGTTATGTATAAAATGTGTGTGTGCTTGTGCATGTCTCTCTAGGTATGCCCACAGGCACAATTAAATAATTTCCTAAAGTTTTAGCCACTTAATGGTGCACTCGTTGTAGGAGGATTTTAATGCTATTTGAAGATGTTTACATTAACTTAATACAAATGTATTTACACCTTTTGGGGCATAAATAGCTTTATGCAAAAAGCTGATCCCTTGAGATCAGTGTCAAAGGAACATCAACAACAGAAACCATCTAAATGCTCCGTTGGTAGAAGCACAACACCAACAGGCAGGAGGACCCTTCATCAGGGAAGACTGACACCTTTTGAACCAGACTAAGTAAGTCAGTAGCAAGGTCTATTTAAACTGCCTTTATTTTCTTTATATGATGCTGTTCAGAACCTGTATTTGGGATCTTGATCCCCATATGGCTGCTGCTTGGTCTTTCCCTGGAACTGCAGGGGGTTTTGTCAGTAATTATCTTAGAGACTGTTCATACCTTGAGCTATTTAGACACCTGCAGGCCAGAGTGTGGGTGTATGCTTTGAAACCTGCCCTCATTGCCTCAGAAAAAGTTCAGGAGTGATCACCCAGGCACTGGGGCACTGCATGGGCCGGTGGTTCCGAGGGAGGCAGAGGCTTGGAGAACCAGGGACAGTTCATGGCATTGACCAGGGAAGTGCCTACCCCACAGCCTCAGCCAGGGAAGAGGGCAGGCTGGGTGCAGAAGGAAGGGCTAGACCAAAATGCCAATTGTCAAAGCCCATAGTGATGAGATAGACTTGGGGTCATGACAGGAATTCATCCCGTGGGTCAGGGCTGGGACTTGGATCAGTGAGGGGCATGGCCAGGCACAGACATTAATGCAATGCAATCCACCATGGCCCAGAGGAAGTGTAGCTCCCAAGACAAGGGATGGGGGAGGTAGGGGAACAAGGCCTTAGCTTCTTCCAGCTCTTTCACTCTCCTTTCTTTCTCCACAAAGTCTGAACCAAGCTTAGACCCCTGTACAACATCCACACACAGACAGCTGAACTCCTAGGAAGGAGGAGTGTATGGCATTGTGCTTGTCATATCACTGATAGCTCCCATTTTAAAGTGAAGCATGACTGTAGGTCACAGCCTCTCCATTTTTCTTCAGGTTGTACATCAGTCCTCTCCTACTGCAGGAAGATATAATGGTAGGAAATCACCTGGAACTGTCTCACATCTGAGTAGTTGTTTTAAGGAGCTCAGCTCACCTTCCTGTGTAAAAGGTAAGATATGTGGAAACTTCCTGCCTGCCTAGAGTGGTTGGCAAAGGAGTTGGAGACACTGGTCCTCAACTCTCAATTCATAGAGAATGTGAATCACTAAAACACACCTATGATTCTTAGAAGTTTGTCAAATTCATATTTTACAAGAGACAGAGAGCAGATTGCTCTGCCACCTGCTTACTCACTGAGTTTGTTGTCCCAGAGGTTCAGGTTTGTTGTCCTCAGAGGTCCAGGGCAAAGCACCTTTGGGAGGATGGACATACTGTTAGCAAATATTATCATTGTAAGAAGCTATGTATGGCAAGACTTTGAGAGTTAGAATCTTTAAAAAGCCTGAGACAGGTATGGAAATGTCATTCAGCAATTTTCAAATGCTTTCAATGACCCCTTTTTATTTGATTTTTCTTACAGGAACACCTTTGCCCATTTCGTACAGCTCAGAAGACACATCCCTCTCACATAAGCACAGCAATGACACTTGTAGCTTTGCACCCTGCAAGAACAATGAAGAAACAGAGGTAATTTCACCATGTGAATTTATGGTCCTAGTTTTCATAAAGAGAATGCTAACTCCCATTCATTTGGGAAAAATACTCTCCAGGCTTTATTTTTTTGCCTTTACTCATTATATAAGTGTAATCTTTAAACCAGTATTGCAATGGCTTTCAAGTAATAGGCTAGATTTCTTTATCAATATGTTCCTTAACAACTGTTGAACAATAATAGATTCATGATGTTAGTCTACATTTTTATTTTGGCTCAGGAAGAAGAAATTCTTAAAAATACAGAAAAATTGCTAAGAGCTCAGAATAAAGTGGCTTTTGTGACCACACACAGAAGTGGCTTAACTGCATATGACAACAAAGTATCTACAGAGTTCTGCTTTTCTGGATGCTGAGGCAAAGATTTGAGCTACTTATGATTCTGGTTCTTACATTAGCAGCAACTGTGCTCTTTCCATTTGTGAACAGAAATAAAACAAACCAAGAAAAAGAAAATATTCTGTTCCTACACTTCCCATGCTAAGCAGCAGACACAGCTTTAGGGATGAATCTGGCAACTTTGAACATGATGTTTACAGCTATTTACTGAAGCATATCATTGCCCTGTGGGGAGCAGTTCTCCCTGTTCCTTTGGATCCCATAATTCAAAATTCACCACATCTTCAAACTGTAATTAACATTAGCTCGTAACTGCCCTGGATGCTGTGTGCCAGATGTCACTTATTTTAAGGCTCCTTTACACTGCCAGGCTGCAAAGAGCATCGATGGCAATGGTAAACTGGTATTGTAACACCTGGAACAGCCCTCAGTCACACCGATAGCACTACCTCACAGCTAAGCGCCAGGTGATCTGTTTTGGAAGANATACAAGATCATCCCATGACAGGGACTCTAGCTAATACAAGTACCTTTCTCTATAAATCAGTAACCCAAAACTCAGAGATAGTTCTGATCTCTGTCCCTGTGTTTATTCTCTCCATTTTCTACCACATAACATTGCCAGAATGCACTTTTATCGCTTCATTTTTGGACATCAGTTTTGCTATCTTTTGCTTTGCAAACTGAACAAAACTGAAATTAATGTGCAACATTTCTAGTTACAAAAAAAAAAAAAAAAGAAAAAAAAAAGAAAATTAATTTCAATTAATTTCAAATATAAGGCAATATCAGAAAGAATGGAATTTTTTCTCTGTGTAGGAAAGTAAATAAGTTTTTTGCACAGTTGTTTTAAATAAATGAATGTATTTTAAAAATATTTCTGTATATGTGACACTGACTTTGATGTTTTCATAATGTAGCCTCCAAAATCAATATTATCTAGAAGATCAATGTTACATCAAGAAAGGAGAAAACATGAGGAAGAGGTGCAGGAAAAAATAGAGTATTGTGATGGAAAGGTGAGAGAAAATAGGATTTCTTTGTTTGTTTGTTTGTTTGTTTGTTTGTTTGTTTGTTTGTTTGTTTGTTTGTTTGGAAATATTCCCTTTTTGTGGAAATTCTGATAAAACTGGAACCATATGACAAAGCTGTAGTGCATCTTCTGTTTTTCTTCTTTGGACTTCACCAAATGAATTAAATTATGGGATTTGATATACGCTGAACAGAACCAACTGCTATAGTAACACCAGGAAAACTGATCAAAGAGGCTATGCTGGGTATGAAGTCTTCTCTGACTGGTGTCTTTTCTGTAGAAAAGCATACTAATTGCATTATTGCCTGCTGTCAATTAGAAGTCTTGAACAAATTTTCAGGTCTGTGCATGCAGCCAAAATTAGTTCTGTAGTACTAAAAGTCCATACAGGGTTACTTGGAAAGAGATGGTTTTTATCCTACCATGTCAGCAATATGTGTTAATATATCAAGTTCAATCTTTTTGGTTCACACAGTCCAGAACCAAATGTCTCTCAAGTGGCCTGTGTGGAAGATGTACAAGCATATATGAAATGAGTCTGGCCAATAATTCACTAGTTGGTCAAGAGAAAACCTGACTCTCTTCCCTATTGCCACAGAGCTGTGCACCTTATTTTGCTTAACATTAAAACAAAGTAGTGGGGTGAGAACTTGGAACATGTGCTAGAAGTAAGTTCATCTTGTGAGAAGAAAATTTCACTTGGACTTTTTTACGCACAAATGAGGCAAAAATAATGCGTGTTCTACAGAGATAACTTTTGAAATACATAGATATAGCATGACTTCCTTCAAGCTCCAATTTAATTGGAAGGCAATGCAATGCTACTCATTTCCCCTGACTTCATTTACATTGGATGCTCTGTCTCTTTGAAGGTTGAAAAGGTGCTTTCTGATGGACGCCGAATCCTCACTTTCCGCGATGGTACTAAAAAGGAGATTAGTGCTGATAAAAGGATGACAACCATTAGCTTTTCCAATGGAGATGTGAAGAAGATCATGCCAGATCAGCGGGTGATGGGTAACTTTTCATTTTCTTTAAGGAAAATAAAATTATTAATTGATTTTCCAGCAAGGTTCTATAATTCATCTTGATCTACCAATTCTGAGAGAAACTGATGAGGAAGGGTGATGGTTTAACAACCTTGAGCAGTGAAACTGCTTCATCTACAAAGACAAAAGTGGAAAGGCGTGAGGATAACATTGAAGAAGGATCAAATGTGTAGCTGGCCAAGCAGGAGACTGAGCAAAGCCAAGGCCATGGGCAGCCATCTGAAGCAAGGACTGGTTTTTATACATTTGTAGAGTAGGTAGCACAGAGGGTTCTTCCATGCTGGCATTATATAAATAATGAGAGCTAAAGCGGAAATAAGTGAGACCTCGGTAGCACTGGGATTATTTTAAATTAACAGTTCATAGATGAGAGCCAAAGCATGGAGATGGGAGGATGACTTTCCTGTTTGCACTGCTCTCCTGCATGCTACAGAGATGAAAGTAGTATCATCTAGACACAACCATGAGGGTGAATGAGAGGAAGGAACAGCAATGTGAACATAACTACTTTTATGGATGGCATATGCAGAAAAAGACCTTGAAATAACTATTTTAAGATGGCTTACTTTTGAGCACATTGCTATGGTTCAATCTGCTTACGAAAATATTGTGAACATGCTGCTATCATCTCACTCTCCTTCCAGATTTATTATGCTGATGCACAGACAACTCACACTGCTTATCCAGATGGCCTGGAGGTGCTGCAGTTCCCTAATAATCAGATAGGTATGCAGGAGCTCATAAATGTGAACTGTACGTGCAGATTTATTTGTATTATGAAAGTGTGGTCTGAATTCTGACTCCAGTAGATTGGGTATTTTCTTGCCATTTCACATTGTCTTTGCATTTCACTTTCAGTATATTCCATCAGTTCAAACCTACAAAGCAAATATAATAATGGAATGTAAATGTAGCTCTTCCAATTCTGGTTATCTGATTATGTGATTATTTAATTTCTTTTACCAGTATTGTATATATAATTTCCATCCTCACTACAATGTCCAAAAAAATATCCTCACCTAACTTTGTGTAAAGCAACTGGAAAGAACACTAGACTTCTTACATCTTCCTTTCCACAGAAAAGCATTATCCTGATGGCACACAAGAAATTGTGTTCCCAGATCACACCGTGAAATGTCTCTACAGTGATGGACTGAAGGAAACTTTTTTCCCAGATGGTACAGTAGTAAAAGTAGAAAGTAAGTCCTATGTCAACTAATGGGACTGACATTTTGAACGGTGGCTGGATTTTGCATATCTGGGAAATTTACAGATGAAAGGGAAAAGAATTTGTAAAACAGCAAGGGTTTTGCAAGATTGTGGCACTGAAAATTCACTTCCACCTTGAATAATAGGTGACCATTACCACTGGCAGAGTGACTATGAAATACTCCTCATTTAGTTCCATCTAACTTTACACTGGCCAGAGTTGCTGGCAAATCACCAGTTGCCAGTGTTAGCAATGTGGGTAGTAAAAGACTCAGAATGAGGACTCCTGAGCTCTCTTTCCAGATGTTTGGGTTCCCCTCTAACTCTGGTCAAGAACTGAGAGTAGGTCAGTCAGTTAGAGCATGGTGCTAACAACACCAAGGTTGTGGGTTTGGTCCCTGAATGGGCAATTCACTTTAGAGCTGGACTTGATAGTCCTTGTGGATCTCTTCCCAGTCATATTCTGTGAATCTGCATTGTCTCTCTATTCCTCCATGCAAGATTAGAAAACCAGCAACAGGACTCTTACACATCTCTTCTGGAGAACAGGAAGGATCCTGTTGTAAGATGGATTTTCTGCCTGCAAAATGCCTTGAGATCCCTGCATGAAGTCATGTAAAATCCAGATCTCACCATCCATTAGCTATTATACTATGGATTGAAGTCTTTTTGTGAGACCAGGTCTCTAATGCCATCCCATGTAAATCCTGAGGTTTTACACTTGTGTCGACGGTTTTAGAGAAATTTTTTCCTCTTTAGAAGTGGTAATTATCGATACTTAAGGAAGACAATGGCTGAGCCCTGCGGCCATGTGGGTGCGGCACCTCCCTGTCTGGGGGTTCCTCAGGAGGGACAGAGACCCCGCGGGGGGTGGAGCTGGTGGGGGCTGGGACAGAGCCCAGCCCGCTCACCGGCTCGGCCTTCCGGAACCCCGCCCTTGCTTCTGCTGCTGTTTTCTGCTGGTGCTGCTTTTTCTGCTCTCGGTTTTCGGAGGAGGATGCGTGGAGCTGCGACCGGAGGAGAGGAGCTCGCTCATCGCTGCAGTTCCAGCCCAGCTTGTCTTTCTCCTGCCGCCGCANCTTGGGAAATACCTGTCCAAACCGGGACAACTTGACATTATTTTCCAGTTTCATTGAGTTACATTAGACAGCTCTGTGAGACAGGTTAATATCAGACATCGCTTTCTCATCACTTCATTCATTGCTACTTCTTTCAAGAATGGAGATAAGATAGTGGTATTCAGCGATGGCCAAAGGGAGATTCACACTGCACAGTTCAGGAGAAGGGAGTACCCAGATGGTACTGTGAAAACCGTGTTCTGCAATGGCAGACAGGAAACCAAGTACTCCACTGGACAAGTTCAGATCAAAGATGAGAAGGGTAATCTCATCCTAGATAGGAAGTGATTCCTCCTTGCGGAGGGCTGCACTGTACATAGCTCAAGATGGTTTTTGGCAGGTCAGAACTGTTAGGAAAATTTAACTTGTGAAAGTGAATCAATGGATCTGTAGGGCTGAAATTACTTTGGCTCAGCAACTGGTGCTTAGACTGGAGTAACATTATCTGAATGAAATGTCTCTTGAGTGAGACTGAAGGAGATGCAGTCATGCCCTCTTTGTGTATTCAACATTAAAATAAATACCCACAGTACTTCTCATCAAAGGGTTTGTTCCATGGTAGTGATCACACTTTTCCTAGTTTTTCTGCAATTTATTGTGAAAGTGACTACGGTTAAGAACTATGGCATAAGAACCTCAAATATGCAATTCAGTGCTGCCTTGCTGACTAAAATAAATCTACATAGGGTTTTTATTTCCTCAGTTAATCATCACAAAAAGTGTGGAAGTTATTAATGTTTTCAGTTTGTTTGTATTCTTTGGAGCAGAGTTTCCCAGCGTGTATTGGGGCTTATCATGAGCTGGACATTAGACCAAAGCCTGAGCAGGAGTGGAGAGAACAGTCACAGCTCTGGATGTCCCTTCCAACCAAAGTTATTCAGTAATTATATGATCATAATCTAAAAACTCTGCCTCGTGCATTTGAAAATAAAATGTAATGTTTATTCCACCCTAGTGATTATTTTGGATCAAAGATCTGGATCTTCTGGATCTTTCTTCTTCTTCCAGCAGCTTTTCCTCTGTGTTGCTCTGTCTTTGAAATCGCCTTTCCCACTATTGCTTTTATTCTTCCACTAGTGCACAAATATTTCTGGTCAGCGAATCTCTCCATCTGTAAGGTTCTTTGGATGGCACTTGATACTTAGAAGGATTAATAATTTATCAGATGCTGCTTTCAACTGCCTGTCAGAAAACCATAGAATGGTTTGGGTTGGAAAGGACCTTAAAGATCATCTCCTTCCAATTCCCCCTGCCACGGGCAGAGACACCTTCCACTAGCACCAGATTGCTCAAAGCCCCATCCAGCCTGGCTTTCAACACTTCCAGTGAAGTGAATTTTTCCAAATCACTGAAACTCTTCTCTTGTAGAGCTCAGCTCATTACCTGCCCACTGACTGAGATACCCAATTATCTCCTTATGGCATTCCTGCAGCAACAAATACACTCTCATAGCATGCTGCTTTAGCCTTTTCTCACATCTAAGTGCAAAAATTGCAGCATTATGGAATTGCTTGATCTTCTCTTCTGTTTCCAGGGGCTCAGACAGTCAATAAATCACCATTCAAATTGCAGAGCATCTTTCAAAGAAAGAGCAAGAAGCATTGCTGATATTGATCATACACATATTTCAGTTTATCAATTTAATTGTGGAACTGTGAGCAGTTTGGTATCAGCTGGTGTAATGATAAAATTGTATTGTTTTCCCTTAACTGCTTCATAACACTCCTGCTTTCAATTGCTGAAATAGTGAATATATTTTATTTGTTTTGTAAAAGAAAACTAACTAAAATAAATTCAAGACATCATTCTTTTCCATGTGTTTCACTAAGAATTTCAGTTCATGCTACCTTATGCTGACTGAAACAAATCTATGTTGATTTTTTCTCAATTAAGCATTATAAAAAAGTGAATGTGGCTAGTGTTTTCGGTTTGGCTGAGAAACTAGATATGGCACCAATGATTTATAAAGGACTGTTGTTTTTATTCCCACGAATTCCTCTAACACAAGGTCCCTGTTCTCCAGTTAAAATGCTGACATTCTTTTTGTTTCTGTAGTAAATCAGAAAACAGGCTCTGCTCGCAGCTTTTAGCCTTAAATCACTGTTTACTATTCAATAACCTGTCACTGAATCACAGAACTGTCTGGATAAGTTATCCCTCCTAATAAGGAACAATTTTGTTATCACGCTGTTTGTTCCTTGCTTCATTAAGCACTCTTGGCTCTGCTTGCAGGGAGCATTTTGACTGTGGAATAATTTGGCCCACGGTGCCACACAGCGTGTGACACACGGGGAGTACGGGGAGGCAGTCCCTGGATCTGCGCGTGCCAGGTGTGCAAAGTCCTTGCTGGCACACGGGCTCACCCTGCTGGTGTGCACATCCACCCGGTCAGCATTAGCTCACAGCGAGGCTCTAATGGGGCAGAGGCACGGGCCTGGCACTACTCTCGGGCAAAAGTGGCGGCAAACCTCCCACTGGGGAAATCAAGGGCGACCCTACTGTCAATGGTTTTAGAGAAATTTTTTCCTCTTTAGAAATGCTAATTAATCGATACTTAAGGAAGACAATGGCTGAGCCCTGCGGCCATGTGGGTGCGGCACCTCCCTGTCTG
>VZRX01023589.1:0-35469 GCA_013398075.1 Notiomystis cincta | reverse complement strand
CCCGGGAACTCTTTTCACCTGAGGATCCCGAGATTCGAACTCATTTCTCCCGGTCCTGGCCGGACCACGTGGCCACCGCCGCCCCGGGCTCTGGTCTGGTTTTGTTGTCGCTGTTACATTTGTTGTCTGTTTACCTCATATAAATACTTAGTAAAGATCTGTTATTCCTATTTCCCTATCTTTTGCCTGAGAGCCCCTTGATTTCAAAATATTATTAATTCGGAGGGAAGGGGGGTTCATATTTCTCATTTCAAGGGAGGCTCCCGCCTTTCTTGGGAAATACCTGTCCAAACCGGGACACCTACCAAAGACTTCGCAGCACTTTTGCCAGCCTGTATCCGACCATCGTTTTACCAGGAGGTGTTTTCCAGGTGATATTTTATAGTGTAGTAGTAAAGGGATTTTTGACATAAAGGGCACACACTGTGTTTGTAAACATGGAGGCAGAGAAACACCTGCATGAATGACAAGCTCTATCAGGTATGTTATAACTGAGAGTCCTTCACAGATGAGTTCTGACACATCCCACTTTGTTTTTCACAGGCTGATTCTTGCATCCTCTCTCCTCCACCTTCTGCTTGCCTTAGTTAGCAAGAAGCATGGTTCTACCATTTATAGTACGTAGCTGTCGGAACAAAAATAACCCCAAAACAATCCAAAGTAAGTGTGGCTGCATATTGTGCTTAAACTGTAGCAACACATATAGCTATTTTTCAATGTTTTTTTGTCCTGGAGGATTTACAATGAAATTTTCATCAATCCTTCAGGGAGATGGAACATATTTGGGAAATCCCACTTTTGTCTTTTCACAGGTTTTCCTGACATTAGCAAAAACATGCTACAGCCAGTATTTGGCCTCGATTTTTGTTCAAATTTAGAGTATGCTGTGAATTGTGAACAGAGATGGTTCCATTAAGACAGCCAGGGATGTGGGCCTCTGGTCTTTATCAGAGGAAACACACGTGTGGTCGGCTTATAGTTGCAAAAGTCAGATGTAGGTAACCAGGAACTGAGTTGGGCAGACTTGTGTGGAGAATGCCCACCCTCCTGGGATTTATTTATTTTAACATCACCTTTTGCTTGGAAGGGTATTTTTGGCACACTACTTTTCCCTGCAGCTGGGAAGTCAGTGTTTTTCTTGGAAGTGCTCTGGCAGTTTTCTTAGTTAGGACAGCCACCTTAGGAATTGATCCTCTTGCAGCCTGCAGGGCAGGTTGTAGAGTAGAAGCAGAAGTACATTTCATCACTTTTTCATAAGTGAGTAAGCCAGGCACTCTCACCAGCTGTGCTCTAGGGCACGTGCCTTCTGCCAGCCTTCACCCAGCCACTTGGTTTGGCCTGAAAGTGTCAATCTGCTTGTAGTTCAGCAGTTCAGCAATACTGTAAAAAAGTTCTCTTCTTGCAGTGTCATCCATGGAACGGCCTAAACAAAAGGCTGGATTTTAGTTGAGTACTAAAAGCCAGGGCTTGAATTTGTCATAAACATTTCCATGGAGATGAAACTCCAACAGCTTCAAGATATCTCTTGTATCACAGTCATCTGCCTTCACTTCCATCTTACTTTAAGGTGACTTTCTTTGCACTGCTGCATTACTGGCACATTATACTAACTCAGTATTTGTCCTGCTCTGAGCAAACTCTCTTTGGTTAAGATCATAAAACCCAATGCAAAACTGACAGTAGACAGTAGGAAAATGCATATTGATTCCAATGCTCTTTCCCTCCTCTGACATATGCTGCTTTAACTCACTGATAATCTTCTGCTTTCCACCAATGAACTCCTCTCCCATTCCTGAGGAGCAGGGCACCTTCTTGTCTCATCATTTCCCTCTCATGAAAATAATGTTCCATAGAAGTATATGTGGATTCTGAACAAAATACCATTTCCCACACTCTATAATGGAAGTGAGTGATGGACTCTCATCTATTTTTATGAGTAGGAAATTCATTTTGAATTACACTGCACTGGGCAATTCTCATATAGACAGTTCATGAAGTGTATTCCTCCCTACCCAGCTAGTTCAACCTACACAAGACTCAAACTACAGACCTGTCCAGCTGGCTGGTGGTATAGAGGAAAAATGCCTATGGATCTGTAGATCTGATGCTATTTCTCTCAGGTTTATTTTTCTGGAAACCTACCATGCTGAAACCATACAGTCTGATTGTCCCTGAGGATTTGACTCTGTATTTGGGGCAGAGAGTGTGTTGGATGAGTGTGTTTGAGCTGAGGACCACTCTGACAACACATTAACATACCAACCCCCGCCTTCTCTCAGAAAGTAGCAAGCAGAAAAATACAAAGTGGATGGTCTGTATGCTAGAAAAGATCCTTTCACATCCTGTTAATGTAGTGGCATCCTTGCTTTTTCTTTTCAGGTTGAGTTTTAGACTCCAGAATGAGTAACCTCTGCCTTCCAAACAACGGGAAAAAGTCACACCTGGAAGTACTGCCTTGAGCAATGTGCAGTTGAGTTGGAGAGGGACACTTTTTGTGGAAAAAATACCATATATTGAAATGGAAAACTTTTTTCCAGAGAACAAATACAATCTTTTGATAGCTTTTATTTAATTTTAATTTTCGTGTTTTGAAATTGTCAGAATATGCCCTTTTAATTTTTTAAGAGACAATGGTTCAGAAAGACTTTTTTAAACTTCCAATTTAGTTTTAAAGCTAAAAGCCCAAATGTGAAATTAAAGACTTTACCATTGTCAAAAGGTAAATTAACATAATTCAAAAGTTTCACAAGTCACAGAATAGTTCAGGATTCTCATCAGCTTATTTGAATGTGGAAAAAAAAGAAAAAATCTTTCAGGAATGAAAAACATATTTCTCTCTCCTCTCTCACATTTGTGACTCTCTGCTATGATGTACTTTTGTCATGGCTGTCCAACGCATAGAGATATGTTCAGGAGGTTTTTCAGGAAGGCTGGGAAGCAAGGCAGTGGGGTTAGAAGGATATGATTACCATAGGACTTTCTTTTCTGGGAATTCTTTGCCCTGAAGTGTGTGGGTTAAAAATAGCCCTGGACCGTCTTATGTTCTGTAGTGAGGGAATTGTTGCCTAAAAAAGAAAGGATTTGAAGCCAGCTTTGGTCCAGGGTGAGAGAACTAAGGCTTCTATTGAAAAGAGACTTTAGGCTTCATTAGTGCTGAGACTGAGGCCAAAATTTGAACTTCTGAATACAATGACTTTCCATAATTGCAAAGTAATACGTAATTCTACATTCCAGTAGTAATATATATTTGAGTACATTTAGTGATGTTTTACAGTTAGACCTGCAGTAACCTTCCATCTCAGGTTTAAATTGGTGTTGGAAGGGAGGGAGCAAGATCTCAACTGCACTGGGATTATTTCTGAGAATCCCCTTGTAGACCAGATACAGACTGATGTTGAACTATCCTTAGTGAGAGCTTTCCTTGAGTGAGGGATTTATAGAGAGCAGGAGAGAAATATGGTAAGTAGTTACTGAAGTCTTGATCTAATAGAACTTACATAAAATACCATGAAGGGGGAACTAGCCTTGCTGTGTCTGTTGCAGTCAGTCATTCTTTTCAGCCCCAGAAATTTGGAGTCTTGCTGCTGAGCTTGCACACAAACCCGATGTGGTGGTCCCAGGAAATTAGGATTATCTTTGCTTCCACTTTCTTTCCTGGGAATTCTTTGCCCTGTCTGCTTATTAAACGTCACTATGTCACATGCTAAGGAAAAAATGAGTAACAAACAGTGAGCAATCAACAACCAACCAACTAGAAAAACAAAAAGACAAGCACACCAAAAATTTCAACTATACCAAACTAAAAAAATTTACAGTTGCTGGTTCAAATCCTGTGGCAAAGATTATTAAGTTAAGAAAAAAATTACATAATTGGGCATAGCCATGATAGGAATTTGGATGAGTCACGTTATTGCAGTTAGCTTTGTCTTTTCTGCACTGCTCGACGATGCTATTAGCAGTGTTTCTGCTATTGAACATGCACCCAGTGTGTGGTAAACTGTGCCATCACAGTCTCCACTAGGTAATCATAAATTAAACTGTTAATAATGTCTGAACAATGAAGCTTTCTTTGGTGGTTTGTTCACATCAGCTTGTATTAATGAACATCTTTCATACTTCTGGTATTCAGGGAATGAAATTAAATGTTGGCATTCAGGGAATGCCAGTTTACAGGAAATGGGCTCACCAAACCTAGATATAACAAATGCCTGCTTCAATTTCTCAGATAATTAAATACAAAGAAAAGGAAAAAAAACACTTTAACTAACAAAGAACATCTATCTACTTTTAAGAGAGTCATATCACATATAAGCAGAAGCTCTTGAAGTGCAATTATGAACCACTAACTCCAGGATTAGGCATTGGCCTAAATGCATGAAGATAAATTTCACTCACTTTACTATGTATCAATGTGTACCCAGATGAACCCCCATCTCTTCACCAGCTTTCATTCCCAGTGGATTTGATGTTCAGCCCATTTCTTAATAACTTGTAAACCCACCTGCTAGTTTGCAGGTGTTCTTCCACCATGCAAAACCTACCACAGCTGTCTCTGATGGCACTTGAGTTTAACACCCATGTATTGCTGTTACCAGCCAATACCCAGAAGCAGAGACCTTGAATCATAGAGCCTGAATGGTTTGGGTTGGAAGGGATCTTAGAGATCATCTACTTCCAACCCCTCTGCCATGGGTAGGGACACCTCCTGCTAGCCCAAGTTACTCAATGCCCCACCCAACCTGGCCTTCCCGCTGAGGACAGCAGGATGCTCTGTGACGCCATGGAACACAGAGCATTCAGTAGGTAAGCTTCAACAGTAAAAAGAGAAACTACATTAAAAAAAAAGCTGTATAGGGTCTAGGTAGGGGTCATCTTTTTGTTCTGAGGTTGTAGAGCATCTCATATAGCAGGATCCTGACTTCTGTGTTGGGTTGTTACAAATAAAAAGTTACTACATTCACACAAATGAGGTTTTCATCATGATGTTGACCTCAGAAATCCTCTTTGCTTCACTTGCCATTGAACATCACCTTGTAAAAGAGAATCAGAGGAGGATTCAGAGAGGCGTTGAAACACGATGCTGTGCTTCTCTATGAGACGGAAGCAGTGCAGGGTGAAACTCAGCAGCAGCCTAGAATATCCATCTGTGCATGCTGGGCAGATAGGAGGCTGTCAAGATTCTGCAGCCACAATACTTTTGCTGTTTGTATTTCCAACAGAGAGATCAACAGCATGCCTTTGAGCTGACAGGGCAAAGGTGCAAGAGAAAGCTGCACCTGTGAAGGAGCCCACCTGTCACCTTCTTTTCTGCAGGACATAATGAATTTTACTTTATTGTATGAGACCTGGAACAAAGCTCATCATTTGAAAAGCCATGAGTCAACACAAGTGAAGTCTGAAGGGAAGTCCAGATGCTTGGGAACAAGAAATATGAGAGACAGCAAAGTAGCATGAAGTTTGCTGCTGCTATTTAAGACCTAACAATTTGGAGATTTTTGTCATACAAATTGTGTTATTGTTGTCACACAGTGTGGTGCCTCATCCTCCTGCTGTGGTTAGTAGCTGAGAGGAAGTAGTTTCAAGTGTTATCTCCATGGCAGGCAACAACTTAACTAGCTATATGTAGTTTATTTCCAGAGGTGGCAATAATCTTGGACATGAAAAGCATTTGTCTGCAATTCCTTTGATGCTGTCTGCCTCACAGAGAGAATCTGAATAGTGTCATTACCAGTAATGAACATGAGGTCTGTACTTTGCTCTTATTAAGATGCAGGGACACTGCACAGTGACTGTACTGTAACACTCTTCTCATTGCAGAAAAAAAAACAAACCACAAAAATCCATATCTAGAAACAATATGGATAAAACTAAAGAGTTTGAATGAGATGCAGGATACACTGCAGTATATATGTAGGTCTCAAGGACTTAGTACAGTGTAGGCCCATCCTACTTTCTCCCTATCTCTCTGTGGCTTGCACTGTCACCTGCACTCTTCTCATGGCTAGGTTCCCCATGGCCTGGCTGCTCTTCTTGGAAACAGCTCTGGTCCTGGATGGGAAAGTGGGGGAAGGTCATCATCACTGAAGTATTTTGTCTTGTAGAAGGCATTTCTTTTAGGATGAAGTTCCTGTAAGCGGTGACAGAAAAATTGGAGACAGAAAATCAAAAGAGAAGGAGTGTGGGATAGAGGGGTGACATAGGCAGATTCACAGCTGTCTGCTGACCTAAGACAAGTTGGTGGACTCAGTGGTTAGTTGGTTCTGTGATGTGCAGATATGAACTGCAGATATAACCAGTCTATAAGCTGATGTTATTTATAGCAGGTGTTAAAGAATGCAGCATAAAAACAGCATAAATCTTTATAATTAATGGTTCCATGGTGTGTTGTCTGCAGTCAACTGAACAACCCCAGTTGCGCCTCTTATTCCACATGTGAGCTGCCTAGGTTTGATTGTAAAGCTATACCAGGTCTTATCACAGAAACAGAAATGTGAGGACTTTAGGAATCTTGTCTACATTTATTAAGACTTTATTAATTAAAATATAAAGAGAAAACATTTAGTTGGTCATCTGGATGAATGGGTAAAGTCAGATAATCTTCCCTTTTAAAGGTGAGATGTCAAAGGAGATTTTTAATCCTAAGACATTTGCATTATAATGGCCTTGAAATCTGTTTCTTTACCATCTTTCTGGATACAGTACACACTGGAACGCTCTTGGGGACATGCTGGCCAGTTTGCTTTGCCTCCATCACTCCAAACCTGTTGGATTACATGCATGTTTCCTGGGAGTGAGGTCCTCCATTTTCCTTCTTTGTAGCAGTAGGTGTCCCAGGGGAGCTCTTAGCTTCAAGGTATTCCACTGCTCCATACGTCACCATGGACAACATGAGCACAGACAGTAGAATGTACAGCTTGATGTAGGCTTGCAGTTTGGTGCTGTAAGCAAAGGCAATGACAAATCCAAGTGATTCCCAGAGACGGTAATTTGCAAAGGCAGCCTCCTTGTGTTCCTCAAACAAAATGCCATAGAGTCCTGGAAGGAAGGGGGAAAGGAAGGGAAAACATGTCTTGTGAAGATTAAGTCTGCAACCATTTATTTTCTGCAAAGGGAATAAATAGAGTGCAATGGGGAAGACAGACCCTCCTCATAAATGTCAGAGAAAGGAAAATACTACCTTTGTCTTAAAGAACTGTTGTACTTCTGTGAACTGTAACAAGTGAAATAACAGAGCAAATATGGCAAAATAGAGAACACCAGAGAAAAAGGGAACAAAAATGCAAGGAAGGAAGAAAGGAAGGGGTCTATTGAAGTAGGATGGCAGGAAATTTGTTTTTCAAACTATTAGCTACAAAAATCAAGGCTCTTGCAGTGATGAACACGTAAGTAGGGAGAAAGAGATGCCCAAATATGGCCTTGACATTGTAGAGTCTTCAGGTACAACTGTTGAGAAGCTCATACCAAGTCCTTACAGGCTTTCACAGAGCAGGTGGTTTTGACAAGGGACAACATGGACCCATATTCAGTATGCAGAGAAAACATGTCTCTCTGAATCAACCAAGTTTTCAAATTTTCATCTCCTGGATGGGTTGGCAGAGAGAATATCCTTGGTGCATACAGAACTTCCAGGCAGCAACTGGAAAACTTATTTGTCATAGAGACTCAGTTCAACTGATCATCCTAATGCAGTTGTGTTCACTGGGAAGCTCCCACTGAGTTCAGTCAGTTGCACACCCACAACCAGGATCCAGGGAGAGAATCCCAGTCTCCAGGTCTGACTAGTGAAGCACACAGGGAAGGAGAGAGAGCTTGCTTTACTCTGGGTGCTGAGCTAGCACGAGCGGTGATAAAGAATGGGGCATTTCCTTGGACTCAGACATGGTGTGCACAGAGGGAAGGGGAAGAATATCATGAACTTTGAGTCTTTTCATCCGCTTGTCTAACAACACATCTGTTTGAAATATGTACATTCAGCCAAAAGGCAAAGAAGAATGCAAAGTTCTCTGAAAAGCTGAGTAGACTGAACTATCTCTTCAGTTTTGTTAAGTACAGGGAGAGTTCATCTCTATGTAAAAGCTTACTGTATCCTGATGACTGCAAGAGGACCTTTACTGAACTCTTTCAATTTAGATGTGATGGAAAATCTGGACAAGTGCATCACAAGATGTACTTAGTTCATTAATTAGCTGAGTGGAGTGTAGATATGATAGTCTTTCATAGTTTTGCCTAGTAAATGAACAAGTAGAAGTTGTTCATACTACTTTCCTGATATGCCCAGTGTTATCTTCTGGAAAGATATTAGTGAGGTAATGTAGGAAGGCTTCTGATGCCATGGCAATTCTATGTATAAAGATTCTGGTTTTCAGCTGGTACATGTTCGCTATTTTGAAGCAAATTGCCTGGATGAGCTTCAGCAGGACCTGCTGGGCTGAATGAGTGGAGAGGCTGCTAGTTCTGAAATTTTATAGTTCACTTTCGTGGAAATTATCCTGCTTTTTACCACTGCCTGTTTTCCTACTTGTTCCCCTGGTACTAGTAGGCATGTATATAAGAGCACTGCTGGAATTTATTTGAGTACAGGTTTATAAATTCTTTAGACTCATTCATATCCTTTCTAAAGACACAAATCAGCATGGAAAGAACTTGATTTTACTGTAGTCCACTTGATAGTTCTGTGCTACAGAGTTGTTATGCCTCAGTTGTTATCCCCCAAGTGCAATTTTTGTCAGTGTACGTGCTGAAGTTAGGTAAGAAAGAGAACTACACACTCTGAAATGAAGTAGCTTTCCTTGGAAAAATGTGAGAGTGTCCACACACGAACACAAACATGTCAGGAAACCTTTACAAGATGAAGTGACTCATTCACTGTGAGCCAACATATCCTCTAGGGGGTGGTCGAGTATTGAATATCCCCAGCAGCACAAAGCAATGAGAATGCCTTCAGCATTTATGTATTCACTGGTTAATCTACTGAGGCCCAAGCAGCACTCATGGGAGCTTAGCAAAGGAAGGACCACAAGCCTTGGTCTCCAATGTTATTTTGGAGGTCTTATCTCACCTCATAGTCTTTGGTGCTGGGAATTTTTCATGTGATATATACCTTTAAAACTTTGGAAGGGGAGAAGACATTTAGTCCTACATGGGTATGTCAAGCTGAAGATCCTATTCTGGGATGCAGCATTGTGCAGTAATGTCATTGCACCTCTCTGTTAAGGTTTCATTTCATCACTTGGTGTTCCACTGTGACAATGTGAGAAAGCAAACTTTGTGCAATTTTGTAAATGGGAGCTGTGAAACAGCTGAGTAAGATACAGACCAAAAAAATACACTATGCAAGGAAAAAGTACATTTGGGTGTTTTCAAAGAAGCTAACAGAAACGTGAAGTTTGCACAAGCATCTTGCAGGAATCTGGGAATGGAGATGACCTGATGCAGTGCTGTAAATAGAGATTAATCCTGTCACATAGCTGCAGAGCTATGTAAGCATGAAGCATTGGGCACTGTCTTTGCCTCATCTGAGGGTTTGGAAACTACAGTCACTTCCCAGCCACTTTCTCCAATTCTTAAGTCCTCTGTACTTACCCCTTTTTTCCCTAATATGGGCCTCAGGTCCATTTTTGTCAGTCGTGTAGGGACCTTACTGAGGAAACATCGTCCTCAAGGACATCTCAAATATACGTAAATCCTAGAAGAGAGGATACAAACCCCATCTCTTTTCAGTGATGTCCAAGAAAAGTGGGCAAGAGGTGATGGGCATAAATTGAAATACAGGAGGTTTCCTCTGAAGATCAGGAAAAATTGTTTTACTATGAGGGTGACTGAGCACTAGTACAGGTTGCCCAGAGGATGTGGAGTCTCCTTCTCTGGACAAAGTCAAAGCCTCTCTGGACATGGCCCTGAATAAGCAGCTGTGCCTGGGTGGCCCTGCTTGAGTAAGGGGGTTGAACCATCTGAAGTCCAGAGGTCCCTTCCAACCCTAACCCTTCTATGATTCTGAAAGAAGCACAGTATCTGAAGACAAGGCTTTCTGGAAAAGAGAGAAGCAGGACAAAGGACAGGTCCTTTATGCCAGTGGAAGACTAAGACGTGGTTCTCAAGAGTGTTAGGAAGAAGCTTGCGGAGCAGTCAGAACAACTGTGGCTGAAGAAGCAGGAACTGAGTGAACAGTTTTATTTCAGAGAGAGCAGATCCTCACTGATGTTGTCCTTTCGTGACCCTGAGTATCAAGAGCACTGATTTAAGATTTTTACCTAAGGCACAAGGCTCTGAGTTGGGATGTGAGATGATGGGAGGGTGTCCCTTGATGTAAGTACCAGCTCTCCTCTAGGGGATATTTGCTGGAGCTGCTGGAGGGGCACAGAAGGCTGCTGGCTGGTCACTCCCTTGTGTGTAGAGGCAGGGACTCTACATGTGCTTGAGAGGAGATCACTGTCAATGCCAGGCAATGGACTGCCATGTTTTCCATCTGGCTCTCCAGGAGAAACGTGGCACTTTATCAAGTGGGTGTAATCTTCTAAGGCCCTGAAACAACCAAAGGGATCAGAGGAAGGAAAGCCAAGACACATATCCTGATGTGCCCAGAGGAGCTAGTTCTTCCACATGCATATTCCTATGGCATCTGCCTAGTATGAACTTGGGATAGAGGAAAAGAGTATTCATGAAATAAGATGTGAAATACAGAAGCAGGTAGGAGACCATTTAATTGCGTTATTGACCCAGGCTATGGAATTGATTTGAAAAGACTGTGACTGACAGTCATGAGTAGATTTTGCTTCAAGTCATAACAAACTATAGCTCTTTCTTGCCCTCTCCAGCATTTGAGAGTTTGGCTTTAGTCTCCATAAAATAAATTCTTCTAGTTTTCGTTAGGGGATTGGTTTAAAGAATCCCTTACAGAAATGTGTTTGTATCAGCTCATTTTCTGAACTGTCAATACACAATAATTAATTGCACTGTGTTGCAAAGCAGAACATAAAAGATTATAAGAATTAACCTCAGTGCATCAGATTAGGAGTCCAGTGGTGTTCTCTCAGTAACAGACTCCTGGGATAAGATGGCACGAAATAAGGCAAGTATACAGTGATATTTCTCGACAAAGTCCTCCTGACTGTGGCAATCAAACACATGGGGATGTTCTGAGTTGGAGATTTCCACTGGATCACCCCCCTTTAGTAGTCCCAAAACCCACTTTCCCCTTAAGTGATTTTGTAATGATGTGATGCAATTCCAGCTTAAATTTTTGGCAATGAATTCCATACTTTGCTTATGTGTTGTGTGAGAAGTACTATTTATTTTTATTTCTATAAAGGCTTCTGCCTGATAACTTCATCTGGTGCCATTAGCTCTGTTATTAAGAAGAACAGTGAATTTCAAGTCACCTTCTCCATACAATTAATTACCTTACTGACTGCTTTCCATATTTACCTCTTGTCCAGGCTAAAGGGTTCTAGCATGTTAGTCTTCCTTCAAGCAGAAATCTCCCATGATCTTGCTCCTTTTTATTGCCTACTTATGCTTTATCACACTGGATTATGAGTCTTGAAGTAAATCAGAGCTGTATGAAGTTACTTGGCTCCATAATGTTGCTTTCTCTGGTTTTCTCCTACAATTTTTTTTTCCAATAACTCCTGGCAGAAAATTTCCTTCTTCTTTTGTTGCCAAGCTTTGAGCTAAATTTTATCCAGAGCGCTCTCCTTTGTTGCAAAATACAGACTAAATGTATAATTCTTCTCAGTTTCTTAATTTCTTTGAAACACTTATACTCCTCCAGAATATTTATCATGAATGCCCATTATTATCTTCTGCAGTATCCTTCTCTCTTCATCTTGGAAAAATTGGTTTAAGGATTATTTTACTTTCTTATTCCCAACCTGTTCTATTTCTTCTACTTTCCAAAGAGTTAAAATATTTCTTTTATATGCTACCTTAAAGTCATTATCATTTTTAAGCAGCACTGTTTCATAGATGCAAAGATGCAGATTTTTATATCTCAAGAGAAGACATTTCATTGTCACCAGAACTTACCATTAGTTTGTGTTTGCCAAACAGCATCAGATAGGCCCCAAAGAGCAGGGAATACAAAAAACACAGCGAGCTGCTTGGGATGAGGCTTCCAGAGCAGTAGTGCTATTATACAGGCTGTGTTCGTAACTGTGGCTGTTGATTTAGGAAGAAAGAAAGAAGAGAAATATAGTTGCAATTATAATCAGGACAGACTGTTGTAGATAACACCTTTTTATTCTGCCCTCAATGAAAACACAAAGCAATCTTAAGCTCTTTCTGGTTCATTGAGCTTTGCGCTGACTGAGTTGATATCACATGAAATACAAGACAATTCAGGCCTTTGACAGCCTCCAAATCATAATTCTGAGCAGTGTCCTGAGCTGAGAGATCCTCAGTGCTGATATGTTTGTTAGCCCAAAGGCACAAACCACTGAATAGGAGAAGGAGCTTCTGAAAGGCTTGCAGTCACCGTGTGAGGCATGTGGGAAGGGGGAGCAAACACCCTTCTGCTCTCGTTGCCTTGTCCTTAAATGAGGCTTCCATTCAGGGCCAGAGGGGACGACTGAGGATTTCCAGAGGATCTGGTGGCTTTGGGTCTTTCTTTTAAAAAGTGGTTTGTAAAGGAGTCACAGATTCCTCCCCTACACACAGGTGCACCTTCACAGGCTAAGAACAAAGGCCACTAAACAGAACTGAGAGGTTCACAGGTCTTCAATTTCTAACACTACCATTCTGGAGGAGATTTAATTGTTTATTGCTGCTATTAGGTGGTTTGGTTTGGTTTTATTTTTTTTTGTTTTATCTGAGTTTTGTAGACTGAGACATACATGTAGAACAGACAGAAGAATCTTTGAGCTAATGACTGTAGCAGAAAGGACTCTAAATTTCTTCCTCCTTGTCCAGGTTTAAAATTTCCTGTGGAGAAAATGCCTAGAATGTCTTGATGACTCTTAATCCATTCAGTGATGTTTCTAATAACAAAAATTATTGCAAAGTGGAAATAAGGTATTAGTCCACTTCATTATGCATAGTGCATACAGAGGCACAAAAGAAATATTTCTTGGTATTTTTTTTATGCCTCCATTACTCTGTTACTCATTGGAACACTGTTCTCTGGAAGGGGAGATGTTCTTGACTATGCAAATCTCTTCTCAAGGCAACATGAAAATTACTGTCCCATACACAAGCCCTTAAGTTATTCTAGCCTGACACAACTTCTATTTTTCTCCCTATAAAACATGTAGTAAAAAGGACAACTGGCCAACCTTCAAAAATTTTTCTGAAATTTTGCTCAAATATTCAAGTTTCTCATTCCCTGAGATTCAGGTCAGTAGTGATTTGCTTTCTCTCCATAAAGTGTGGAGACAATGTTTCAGCCCAGTGGAGAAATCCTTATTATAGTGCAAGTCTCAACATCTGCATTGTGAGATCATTTGCCACTGGCTGCATCAGAGCTATGAAGCATCAAAGGTATGAGGCACTTTCTGCATAGACAGTGCCCTCAAAAGCAGGCTGAACTTACATCCCCAGCAAAGTGATTTAAGGCAAAGACAGCAACACAGTGCTTAACCATGAGCTGAGCTGCCTCTCTTCTCATGAATGAAGTTTGTGAAGTTTGCCTCCAGAATGACTTTGGTTTTAATTCATAGCTGCCAGCAAGCTATCCCTATGAACCTGTGAAGGGGGGAGTAGTGTGTCTGATTACATGTGGTGATCAGTCATTCAAGGAACCTTTACATACCTAATGCAAACAGAAGTTTTCTACCCGTGAACTGGGAGATCTTTCCGAAGAGCAGAGAGCAGAGGGAATTTACAGCTGCAAAGCAGATCATCACATAGCCAACATACTGTATCCCCAGGGCACAGGTCACATATACCTGGAAGAGAAGGGATGGTAGTGCCACATTTTCTTTGATAAAAATATACGGCTAAAGTTCAAGGATATTAGCCTGAGTGTTTGGTAAATAGCCAGCATGGACGAGATCAAAAGAGCACAACTAGAGAGTTTGCTGATAAGTCCCTGGTGTATTGACATAGTTGGCCTTCAGCAGCAACTTTCCTAACCCAGTTCCCAGTCAGACTGATGCCATGCAAACAGAAGAATAACAAGCAGAACAAATCTGAGCACTGCTTGCTATGCAAATATAACTCCTGGAAGCAGCATTAGGAGTTTTCTGCCCTTGCCATCATAGCCCAAGAGATGAAATTTGACAATTGACACTTTGGTCGTTACAGAGCAGCTCCCAGAAAATGAAGAGGACCTCCTCTATCACTATAAGAGCATATGACCAGTGGAGGTGGCCATGGAGTGCCCCATTCCATCTGTTCCAGCACAGCAACAAGTGTACCCTTCCATCTTATTTATATGCAAGGTTTGAAAGCCTTAAGCATGAAAGAAACAGCTCAGGAAGGTTGCCCTCTTTCTTTGGAGGCTTTCTCAACAAATGCCTGGAGAACACACCTGCTGTGTGTCTAGGTTTGTTGAGAAACTGGAGGAGTAAAGGTGGTTTTAATAACTTCAATCTGTCAGGGTCTGGACCTGTTGCAGTAGTGACTGGCGAGGGCTTTCAGCCAGCCATGATGAGGACTTGCCCTCTTACCATAAGGGTTGTCAAAATAAAATCTGTGGAATGTGTGCTGACTTGCACTTATACAAGCTCTAGGGAAACCAGAAGGAAGGAAGATATAAAAGCTTTGCTGGCTTCTGGCTTTTCTCCCAGTTTGTTATTTACAACAAGGTGAAGAGTTGGAACTTGTAGCTCTCTGCTGTGGCCTCCACTGGTGAGTTAAACTCTCTACTGCATTCTTTTTGAGGCTGTTCCAAGGGACATATTTATTAATGGCCTCTCCTGTTTGAAGATGTCGCTCAGAGTTCATTCAAGTAGAAGTAAGCAGTAATTTTGCAATCTACAAATCACCGTTAGAAACATCTTCATTTGACAAATAAATATAGATCAAATGCAATAGTAAGACACAACGGCACAAAAAATCAGACATAAACAGATTTTCATTTACATCCACACCTTTGTGTAGTCACCAGAAAGAAATCCCTGTTCAAACCCACTGTACATTGTCAGAGGGATTAGAAGACACTGTCTTTTATCTTTAAGATGCCGGAAAGTTGCTAGGAACGTAGACCAAAAGGATGGTGCCTGTATTTTTTCTTTTTCAGTCTCTGCTTGGTCAGATTTGATCTGGTCCAGAAATATAATAACCAGCAACACAGCTAGCACACCACTAGCTGCAAAAAAAAACAAAATAAAAAGTTCATGAAAAACTGAGGAATGCTGAAAGAATGATGGGAAGTCGCTTGCTGCTGTTATTGTTCTGACTTGGTGCTTAGCTCTCTGTGGGATATTTTGGCAGATGCCTCTGATTCCGCTTCAGTGTAAAGGCCATTTCTGTATAAACAAGAAGGCCTGATCTACATTCACATCTCCTGCATACAGCTGTGTGCTCGCAAATCCCCTCAGCTTAGCTGTGGCTGGCCTATTGTGACAGCCGCCGGGCCAGCTGCACGGCCACAGAGGGTGATGGCTCACCCTTTCCAGGGCAATCCGGGGGCGCAGGGATGGGAGCTGGCCAGAAACAGCTCCCTCGGGAGCTATCAGAAGGCTTTAAATCAACAAGAGAGAGGAGTATCCACTTCCAGTGCCAAGGTTTTCATGGTTAGCGAGGCTCTTCTTTCAAATTCATGGAAAGAAAAATAAATGCTGTCTTGATACCCAATATATGTTGTGCCTTTTTGTTTTTGTTTTTTTTTTTTTTTTCAGTTCAGAACCATGCTTTGAGCATGGAATATGTGCTCTTTTGAAGCTGATAGTGAGCAGCTCTAGCTAACTTAAAAAAGATGGAAGTTATAGCTTCAAACCCATAATTTCCAAGCAGGAGCAGCACATAAAAAATATATAAAGTAGTTGATCAGAAAACGATCATGCATGTATCAGTCTAGATTTGTTGCTTGTGTAGTGAATCAAAACAATTTTTTTTGTGTTATCAGGAAGATAGCCATGTCTCATAATATACATGAGACAACCATAGATTCACAACTGATTGCTTCATTATGGATGCAGGGCATGATAACGTTTCCTCACTTATGCTGACTAGAATTCCATCCATGGAAACAACTACAGTTCAGAGTAAGATGAGAACCAGGCACCTCTTTCCATCCTCTTTGCTTGTTTAATGTGCTCCTATGTTATGTGTATGGATATCGTCTCTCCTGTGAACTTTTAATATCCAAATACATCATCAGATTTACAGTAAATTGACTCTTTTTTTTATTGCTTGTTATTTTTCATCCATGTCTTCTAGAATGAAATTGTATTCTCCAGTGTCCTAGTTCCCCACTGTGCTGAGCTGCAAACCCTTCATGATTCAAGTCATTATTGGTTCTGCCAGAGAATTATTAGTACTTACAGGTTAATTGCTGGATTTAAATGGGTGAGAGCAGGACATCCACATTTTCAGGAAAAATATATCTAACGAATCCATTAAATGAATCAAGAGCAATTATAGGAGATAATGGCATGGCTTAATAGTGGTCGGTATGAACATAAATAGAAACATTCACAGTCCTTGAGAAAGCAAAACAGCAAAACAGTTATCTATTATTGGTCTCCACCTAAGCTGGGCAAAATAAGTATTCAGCCACCAAATAGAGGACACATTTTAAAAATGTCTGTGAATGAAATATTTAGCTATTTACTTTCCCTTGAGGTAAGAAAAGACATCTCTTTTATTAAGAGCTTAAAAGAAAAATGAACCCCCCCTGACGCGGGGTGAGTAGACAGCAGGGTTGCATTCACTTTGCATGTGCAAAGCCTAAGGGAGTGCTGTATATGTTAGTCATCAAATTTAAATTTAAACTTTACAGACAAACATGCCTTTAGCAGAAAGTCATCAGTTCCAGTACACTCTGGGAGGAGAGTGGGGGGATAATTTTTTACATTTTCCCGCCAATTAGGAATGGAGGCCAGGGACAGAGGAAGGGTTTTCTGGGATGCCCTTGTGCACTGAGAGCTGGCTCTGCCTAGATCACATACATTTTGTTGGAGTGCATGGCAAATTCCATGCATCTGTCTCAGCACAGAGAGTACATCTATGTTCAGAGAGTGCAGAGATATTTTGACAGAGCTAAGGTGTATAGTGCCTGGCCAGATACTTTCCTTTATCCAGAGAATAACTTCTTTTGAGTGGGATAATTTTTGGAACTTTTATTGCTCAGTGAATCCTTACACATCTGTTTTTGTCTTTTAATGGCATCAGCCTCCCTGTCTTTAATTCTTTTCTAGCCTTGTGCAAGGAAGGTCTATAGTAGCTGTAGTTACTAAATGGGAGATATGCCAATTTGCCTGGCTGAACTTGAGTCCCTACTCTGGGCTTCAGCTTTATTCCAGGTAAGAAAGGTAAAGAATATAATTCTCCTTTAGATAAAAATGATATATCTCAGCATAAAGCATTAGAACTATTTAGGAAGGAGTTGTTTACAGCCCTCACATATCTTCTTTTCCTTTTGCAAATTGGATTGAAGGAGAAAGTCAGAAACTTAATCTATAAAGTCATGCTAGATTCCACAAGTACTAGGCTCTCCATCAGTGATACTGATTAAAGATTGTGTGGATTACTCACCGGTATAGACCCCTAGCAGTGTGTAGATTAAGGAGTTGGAGGGTTTTGCTGACCCAGTGGTGTTAGTGGTATCAGTCAGGCAGTTGTACGCTCCACAGCATTCCAGATCTTCTTCTGAGATCTCCACTAATTAAGAACCAAAAGAAAGGCAGGTCAGTGAAGAGATCAGATAAGCCCACACTGTGCGTAAGGATATAAGGATAAAGGAATCCAGTGCTCAGTGATTGGTCCTGGTTTCAAGTCTGCCCTGATTAGAGATACTTGGCTTCAGAATCCCAGTTTAACACACAAAAATTTGGTTTGACTGAAACAGAAGAGGGACTGAACACTACATGGTTACATGAGGACAGGGACTAAAGTTAGGGGCTGAAATCTGAATCCAAGTTCAATTTGCAGTATTCAAAGTCTGAGTATATATTTTTACCTCTTAATCATAATACCTCGTAAGTCCCTTTGTTTATACCAGCAATGGACTGATGGACTTCAGTTCTTACATCTATCCCACATTTTCCCTCTCCAAATAATTTCTGTATATGTTATAGGAAAAGAAACCACCTCAAGACATCTTTATTTTAAAATTTCAAATTATGATTACTCAGTATTGCAGTCTTCCAAGTAGCCTGCTTTTCCTGACTTTATTGTTTTACTACTGCCTTTATAACTTTCTGAGAACACACTTGAAATGAGCAGTTCAACAGGGTTTGGAACAAGACCTTTGCTTTGTGCAGTCCTATCACTGTTGTGTAGGGCATACGCCAAAGCCACAAACACACACGTGCTCATGCACACTCTGTCACCACAACACTGTGCCCCTTCCTCCAGCACCCTCTGGGTAAAGAAAAAATGCTAACCCAAAGTGTAAGCCTGAATAAGCTGTCTCCTGGAGGAGGATGATCCAAAACCCACATAATAATTTTAGTGCTTTCACTGTAGAATGTGTGTCTGGTCCAAGCACAATAAAGAGCAATGCAATTGTACCTTGGCTGATTCCTCAAATTAGAGTTGATCTGTAATTTTTCAATTAAGGTTATTATGTAACTATTTTTAGTGTGTTTTTCCTCATTGCTTCCAATCAAAGCTGCTGTGATGTGAATCAGCTGTCTAACTAGCTTCATAAACAACTTTAGGTTCAACATAAGATAAAATTTAGTAATGTAAAGAAAATCATTACCTTATTGTAGTCACTGGCTACCACTACAGACCTTCAGCAAAAAATGGACAAACAGACCTTCAGCAAAACTGTCATATGCAAAAGGTGAGTCATGTGAATGAAGTGTGAAAGTGTGTAAAACAAGTTTTTATTGGTTCCTGCATCATCTGGAGAGGAAGATGCACATGCAATTAGCCATATGCAAGCTGCAAGGCAGGGTTTGCACTGCTTCTCTTGAATTAAAACTGTAATATTGATGAGTGAGAAAGGATGACTCTCATAATTTACACTAATTACTGTCTTCAGTTGTGGTGTTACCATATGGTGTAACTTTGCCTTGCTGTGTCTGGATGCAGAGATGCAGGCAATACACCAAGAGTAGGTACATGTCTTAATTTTATGCATTTTGATTCTTTAAGAACTTCTCTCTAGATTAAAGCCGAGTCTCACTGAGAGGGCTCAGTAGAGAAATTTAGGGTACAAGTGCTCATCTCTCTTGTGAAGATGTGCAAGGCCTTTGGCTTTGAGAGCTGTTCACAGGAACACAGCATTTTTTGAAATTCTATGTAATAGATAAAAAAATTAGTGTCTTTAAAGTTTGGAGGAACATCCTGAGAAGTAAAACTAGGAAGGTACTTACAAGACCAAAAAAATAATAGTTTATTCCTCTTGTTAAAATGATATGTGCTGTGAGGCAGAGGAGAGTCAAATGGTTGCAGTCTGTACAGACCACACAGCTGCACCACTGCCTCTGCCCTGCAAATGAAATCAGAACAGACAGTCCCTCCTGAGATACCATTTGGCTCTGGGATCAGGCCAGCAGGGCTCCACTGTGCTTGAAAATGTTTGCCAGTATTCTGCTTTCCTGGTGCTTCACCTATAGCTGCTTAGGTTTAAAGAAGCATGATTCTACATAAGTATTGCACCTTGTGACAACTACTTCACCATAAACCCAAAGATTCAAAGATTAAAACCTGATGCCAACTTCCTGACATTTAATTTTAACCTAGTAGCTATTTGAAAACTCTTCAGAGGATATATTGCTTAACTGAACCAGGGAACAGAGGTAACTTCTTGCTAGTCATAGTAGCAATGTATATGGAAAGCTCTCTCCACGTCAACCCTTTGACAGGATGCGGAATGCACAGGAGACTGCAGTGATAAGACGCCACGGCATTTTGAATCTCTAAGGTGGCATCCAAATATTAATTTATCTTCACAACTGCCCTTTTAAAACTGACACCAATTACATACATGAGAAATAAGGGCACTGCTGCTGAGTGATTTCTTCAAGCTACATTAGCATCTGCTGTCTGAGCCTGAAATACAGCAGAGGAGCCCTGGCACGCAGGCTCCTGCCAACAGTTACTGCTATTTCTTTTTGGCAGTTCTGTAGAGCTCTCATTTTCAGTGAGCACCAGCACCAGTCTGACTAACCTTGAATGTTTAACAGCAAACTAACCCAACACTACAAGCTTTGCAAAAAGGTTACTTCAGTATTTTGTCTTCTGTTTTAATCCAGTTTTAATAGAAATCAGATATGAAGGATTGTCACTGCCTGTAGCCTATCTATGCTTTGCAATATGGACGTAAAATTCAAACAGAATTCAATAGACTTCTATTTTTTAGCTATTTGTCTGAACTCTCTTTATGGCTGTTTTTTGATAGAAAATAGGCACTTTCAGAGAGCAATTTATCACATCTATTTCAGACATCTATCCTCAGATGGGCTAACTCTCATCTGAAGTGCCTGTTTCCACTGACTATGAAAGCTCATCTGCAGGAATCTACATCTTATCTATTTAGAACTAACTGATGTTTATAGAAAGATGTGCCAAAATTTTAAATACATTTTACCTTTGGTGGAAGATTGGCTAAGTATCAAGGATGAGATAAGATTTCCCCAGATGCCGGAAGACTGAAACACCAGAAAGAAGAGCCCAAAGTATTGGTTGATAATGTCTTTTGCATTTTTGCCTGCTTTCTGAGCATACGAAGTGCCAGCAATGGTGAGGTAAGTGCATTTGGCAGACCAGAGTGGTGCTCCTCCTAAGCCCAGGATCACAGAGGTAGGGATTAGTGTGTACCTGCCAAAGAACACTTTATTTAGCATAGTTGTTATCCATTAGCATGATGATCTTTTGCCCAAAGATCCAGAGGCAAAAATAGACATCAAAGAAATAGATTTATCCTTTGTATGATACAATAAATGTGTTACATGGAATCAAGATAAGGCCAGTCTTGTGAAGTTCATGGTGTGCAAACATACCCAGTTCACGTGGGGACTTGGCCTGGGGTAGGCTGGCTAGGTCTGTGCTCGTGTGCCTTAACTTCTCCTAACTGAGAATTAAATTGCACATGCACTTCAGAGGGTAATATTGACAACTTTCCTCCACAGAGCTGCAACCCTCGTCACTGGAGAGCAGAAGTTGTTCATCCACCTTTAGAAAGAGCGAGACAGGAGCTAGCTTGCCTCCTCCTGTGATCCTCTTCTCCCAGAGCTACTGGCTGGAATATAATCTTCCCTTCAACCTTTTCAAAAACAGCCCTAAAAGCCTTTTGACTTTTAAGTGAAACTTCTGATTTATTTTTTTTTTTCCCTGAAGGGCAATCTCTGCTACAAACACGGGTTAGAGAAGCAGCTTCAGGTGGGTGGATGGATGTATTCATTCTGACTCTTTGCACATTTTCACCTCTCTAGTCCACCCACCACTGGATTTATTTATCTCTATTTGTTACAAGTAGCACCTTTTGCATCCAAATTTCTAATCTGCAACACAGAGTTAGAGTAGGGATAGAGAAGAGAAAGAAGAAGGAACTTTCCCCTTATTTATTTTGTTTGAACAAAACAGAGAGGGTTAAAGTATTTGAACCGTACCAGCTAGCATAGAAGTTCCCTAAGGAGAAGGTGATGTAGCAGCACATAGAGATTGCAATGGTCCACTTGCAGCCCAGGTTCTTGATAAGGATTGGAGGGAGGAACATGGACGATAAGATGAGAGCAGCATAGATGACACTCAGGGAAGCAACGCCCAGGCCTTCTTCTGAGTTGAGACTGCTCTGCATGGACAAAAACAGTGATTGAGACAAATTTTATCACAGGTACATATTACTGTGGTGTACAGAGAGTGGCTTTGTGCAGAAATAGGGAGACACAGCATCTGGGGCTGAGTATTACTGTCTCATTTCCCCAAACCAGCTTGATTATGGACTTAGAATTTTCCTCAGGATAATAGGCTGTTTATGAAAACATGATACAAAACCCAGTGAGGATTGCTCAGATTCAAAGTGTTGGTAAGTTATACTTTAGATTATTTGATGTTATTTGTTTGAGTTTCTCTTTGAAAGCAAGTTGAATGAAGGGTAACCTCTTTTCTTGGCCTTTATTTGTTGTCTCAGGCAGGAATATTCTCACATCTGCATTGCAAGGGCTGGCATAGCAAAAGTGGCAGATTCTTTGCTTTAAACTACAGGTCTGATAATTTCTAAGTTTTTCAGAGGTCAAGGTCCAAATATCCTAATAGGCTCACAGCGGCCCTTTGTAGCTGGAAATAATTGATTTATCCACATTTTCACAAAGAAAGAATAACATTTTACTGATCTAATCAGGTTTTATAGTTTTATGCTTAAAATTGTTCTCCTCATGTCTTGATGCTCTGAATGTTGAAATGAGAAGATCAAGTTGGGAGACCTGGACAAGCTTGAAAAATGGGTCAATGTGAACCTAATGAGATTCAACAAGTCCAAATTCAAGGTGCTGCACCTGGGTCTGGGCAATCGCAGCCATAAGTACAGACTGGGAGAAGAAATCATTGAGAGTAGCCCTGTAGGGGAGGACTTGGGAATTCTGTGGATGAAAAGCTGGATAAGAGCAACAGTGTGTGCTCGCAGCCCAGAAGGCCAGCTGCATCCTGGGCTGCATCAAAATAAGTGTGAGCAGCAGGTCAAGGGAGGATCCTCCCCCTCTACTCTACTCTGGTGAGTCCCATCTGAAGCACTGCATCCAGGTCTGGGGTCCTCGACACAGGAAGGACACAGACCTGTTGGAGAGGAGGGCCATGAAGATGATCAGAGAGATGGACCACCTCTCCTAGATAGGCTGAGAGAGTTGGGATTATCTAGCCAGGAGAAGAGAAGACTCCAGGAAGACTTCATTGCAGCCTTGCAGTACTCAAAGGAGACATTAAAAAGTGGGGAGGTGACTTTTCACAAGGGCTGATAGTGATAGGACTAGAAAGGGCAACAGTTTTAAACTAAAAGAGACATTATGGGTAGATATTAGAAAGAAAATCATTACTGTCAGGGTGGCGAGGCACTGGAACAGCTTGCCCAGAGAATTTGTGGATACTCCATCCCTGGAGATGTTTGGGGCCAGATTGAATGGGGCATTGGTCTAGTGGAAGGTGTCCTTGCCTATGGCAGGAGGGCTGGAATGAGATGATCTTTAAGGTCCTTTTCAAACCAAATCATTCTACAACTCTGTGCTGCTTAGCAATGTTTTCCTGATTGTTTTGATTAATAGGTGATATGATCCAGTATGATTTTGGAAGGGAGACTGGATACTGAGGAGGTGGCACTGGAGAGCTCTGTAGGAGAGTGAAGCTGTTGATGGCTTCATGGAATACTTTCAAAGCCTGCAGTGGGTGTGCAGTCTGGCCATGCAGGGCCATGGTGGCAGTCATGCAGCACCCTTGGTGAGCACCAGGCACCAGGACAGTGAGGTGAGAACAGTTTCTGTTAGGGCAGTGTCAAGGTGTTTGAGAATTGGAAAGGTTGTTTGGTAAACAGGCAAAGAGGCTTCCTGATCCCAGAGGTTTTATTTTTGAAACGTCACATGCCTGGTTTTGTCAGTTACAACTTCCAAAAAATTAGAAGCCAGGCTTCCAAAATCATGATTTTTACTTTCTGGGGCTTTCTGGGGGGTCTGGGTAGTAGAATATTGAAATGAATTATGAACATTTTTTATATTCCAGTACTTACAGGTTCACAGATTCACAGAATATTCTGAGTTGGAAGGGACCCACAGGATCGTCAAGTCCAACTCTTAAATAAATGACCTGTACAGGCATTGAATCCAAAACCTTGATGTTGTTACACCATGCTCCAACCAGCCCTTTCAGATGGTGGGACTGACTTGCAGCTTCTTGGGTTTATCTTCCCCTGCCTCATTAGTCTTTCCAACTCATATTATCTCCATCCAGTTTTGGGACTGTTTTTCAGAACAGCCTTGAGTTCAGAATCTGACAATGCCAGCAAAGAAAAGCTATTCAAGGAGAGAAGAGAGATGTACAGAACTAGGAGGGACCTCAACCCTCATTTGTTATTGCAAACAAGTTCATCATGTTATGTATCAAGTTCCACCTTTAAGGCATACAGATTCCCACACCCATGGGAAAATCCAACCCCGCTGATCATGATCCTATGTTAATATCCTGCCTAAAAGTGCTTAGGAATGTCTTCTATTCATTTACCAGCCACTAGACCAGCAGAGCAGTTTAGGATGAGAAGTTCCTCCTTGTGTTTATCTACTCAGAAGCACTCACAGACAGCAGCAGTAACCCTCAGTCTTTTATTTTAGATAAACAAGTGAGCTCTAATGGTAACCTGAGTATTCAAGTCATTCTAGAAACCCATCTCTGCTACTATGTTTTAGGATGTTAATGCCAGTACAAGCCACAGCTGCCTTTGATTTAAAATAATATTTTTTACTATAATGTTATATCATGATCCTAGAAATTACTCTATTATTTTATACTTAAATGGTTTGGGCATAATTTTTTATTATTTTACATTGCTGTACAATAACAATTATTATAAAATCACAGCAATTTAGAAATATTCAAAACAAACCCTTTCCAGAAATTGAATTTGCTTTTAATTTTGCAATATCTTCTTTTGAGAAAAGTCATTTCAGGTTAATTTTGTTTTCTGTTTCCATTGAAACAAGTTTCATGGATCCAAAGTAGTAGCATGACACAAGTATGCAAGCTATTTGAGAAATACTAGAATTAAATTATTTAGTAAATGCTGTGGATCTGGGTGAGGAATATTAACCTGCAGCAAGTTAATGTCCTAACCCACCTCATAAAAAATACTGTGCATGCCTTCCTCACAGAGACCATGGAAAGACTGATGTGTTTCACACCACCAGCTGACTTGCTGCTCTTCCAGACCAATTGTCCTGATAACCACCAATGGGAGATGCCCCACTTACCTGTAGACTCTGGAGACCTCCATACGCAGTAAAGAGAAGTAAAAATCCAAAAGAAATGACCAAAACATTCTTAAGATTCCTTTCCATGTTGATTCATAGAAGATAAAAGGTCTACTGGTGGGCAAAGCTGATCCAATTATTCCAGGGGATGATTTGAGTTGGAGCAAAACAGATTATGCCTTGTTGGAAAGGGTCGCTTTTTTCTCTGTAGAGAAGAGAGTTGTTAATTATTTGAAGACTGGCCAGTGAACTTTACTTTTAGTAGTACTGAAAACTTCTTATGGAGTTGTTACTTATTCACCTGTTGTGACTCAGGCAATAGCCAGCAGTCCCAAGGGCATCTATCATGTTTTTTAGAGATGTATATAAATCTCTTGCAACACTTGCACCTATTTGAGTACTGAAGTCATACATTATATGGCTCTCCTCTATGATCAGCACAGAAGAAAAAAAATTGCAAGCTGTGAAATCACTTTCTGTCATAAAGATACAAATCCATAAAGGACAAAGATTAAACCCTGTACTTACATCTCTATCAAGCCTATTGCTTAACTAAGGTTACAAAAGTGTGCCAGGAAATGAGGTTGTGCTACAGGTCTGTCTGCATACAGCCCTCCACCACCATGCATTACAGAATCCCAAAGCTGCTGGCTGCTTGGCAAGTGGGATAGTCTTCATTCATGGGGAACCTTGGAGCTTTGGTCCTTCAAGTTTACCAAGCCATATTCATGAAAATGATTTTCCCCCCTCTTTCTCATCAATGCAGAAGCCAAAAAAGAAAGGTGGATTGAGCAGATAACTGAAAAAGCAACTTCCCCTCCCTTCTCTGGGCCTAAGACTGGTAGTGTGAATGGAACCTTCCTACACCTGTGGCAGGGAAGGGACTTGAACTTGGGAGTAAAGTGGAATCCAAAAATGTTCGTGCTATAATGTAAACAGGTCCATAGAGTGTCCATAGTGTCCATTGGGAATGCACAGCTAAGACTTAGTCTAAATCCCACTAGATGGCACAATTTTGCTTCCCACAGGGACATTCGAGGGTGAGGGGAGGAAGCTTTAACGCATAAATTCATTTAATACATTTGTGAGGTCATAGCAAGTTTCTGCTTTGGAGAAAATTGCAGTATGCGCCTTTTCATTTTCTTCTTTTGCCTTATAATCTTCTTCAATGAAATAATGCAGAAAACATAATCTTTTAATTCTCTATTGCTACTGGTACTTCTATGTTGCAAGTCTAGATAGTGGCTTTTTATTTTATGGGCTACTATGCTCAGCATGTGAAGCCTTTGAATGAGATCACAATGCTGCTCTTGTTTGGCAGTGTTTGTAAGCCTCTACAAGGAGCTTAGACCAAACTGGTGGCACCTTCCCCCATCTTTTTGGGTTTATGAACCCTTGCAATTTTCCTGTGACAATATTTCAGGAGAATTTACACTTGGTGATAACATGCTTGTTTCTATTTTGGACTCCTTAGAAAAAGTCTGCAAAATTCTAGGAATTTGCAGTCACAAGTCTAAAACAACTGGAAAAAAGGATTGAGAATATGTAAGAATAATGCTTATCCTACACAAAAACACAATTAGCACCCACTGCAGCATAGGCAAGAACCAGGAATAGTGCAAAGAGCACTATTTAGTTTAGTTCTCTTTCTTGACATTAGCAGCAATAACAAGAAAGTTTAAAAAATTCAGCATTAACTGGACACTATTTTTAAAATGCAGTGTTGGACAGATTATCTGATCAGCACTTCTGCTCTGGAGGAATTCCTAACTCCTGATTCAGTCACATCTGAGCAGCAAATTATTGGAGAGCATTTGTGTGATAGTGGTAATTTGTGTGTGTAGGGCTTTTTCTCTCTTCTTTCCACAGATCAAAGGCATTTCAGCCTGTTCCACATCCCTTGCCCAGAGCTTTGGGTTATCCAACTGACTGGTCCCAAGCCCCTCCTTAGGAATGTGCAGAGTCTTTACCAAAGAGATCTGATAAGGCCAAGGATCTTTTCCTTTGGTACCAGGCAGCTCCAGCTCCAGCAGGCCTGCTGTGTATCACCCTTGACACCTCTCTCATTCTTTCTGCCAGTCCAAGATTAAGTGAGCCTCAGGAGCTGTGTGCTGTATTTGGGGATTAGGTTTCACTCAGAAGACTGCAGCCACCAAATGAAAACTACTTGCAGAGCACAATCATAAACACAGGAGATAGAAGAGTCTGGTTAAATTTATTACTCCATCTCACAGGTGATTGCAATTGTTTTCACCTGTTTATTTTCTCATTGTAAATGAGGGCAGTCTTTGCTCAAAAGATTAGAGCACCAGAGGCTAATCTTTGGGGGCTTTTGTACTTCATAATTATAATTTCCCTATTTACTCTATTCTAGTCAAATATATTGTTTAGGAAGTAATTTTAACAATAACAGAAGAAAGCCCCACAACCCCCAGGATCATAGGATTTTCTGTCTTAGGAAGCTTTTAATTGGTTACTTCCTTACTGGTACACAGTAACCCTTGAATCTATCTGTAGAAAGGATGACGGCCTACACAGCATTTCCTCTCTTACTGTGAAAGCCTGGCCATGTTACTTTATTCTTTTCCTCCTCCTCCTTCACCTGTGTTTGTGCCCTGCTCATTTTGGACTTGGAGCAGGAGTGACTAAATGTGACGTGTCTTGCAAAGCCCATCCATTTCTTACAGGGGCATTGGAAAATACCACCTGATACATGTTGAGAGAAGGCCACAACCTGAAAGTGAGGTAACAGTGAACTGAGCAGATTAAACAAGAAAAGCTGTTTTCTTCCAGGAAGGGGATTGTAAGGGAGTTGTCAGTCAGTGAACTCATTTTGCCCACAGAGTTGGAGGAAAATAATTTTTGTTGTGCCAAAGGCTCAAGAATTTTAAGTTGTTCCTGTTTGTCTACAAAGATTTGAACATTTCACCCTTCTTCAGTAATTCAAGGCTCATTTCCAAATTTTCTGTATTTCCCATCTCTCCTGTCAAATACTTCTCCTCTCCCATCATGCAAAGCATCCACTGATACTGTCTTTTCATGTCTTCTCCTAGGATTCCCTCTGCATGCATAGCTGCATAGACATCAATATGCCGCTTCTGTCTGAATCCTATCTGCTGGTGTCCTCTGTCTTTCTCTGGAGGAACCAAACTGTTCTCAATCTTCCTTCATGTCCTTGATGCATGCCATCCTTCCTTCATTCCTGCTTTGCTGTTCCCTAGCCATCATCTTGCCTCTATCTCTCTGCTTCTCCCTTTCTACCTCATCACCTGAGTGCCAGCACACTTTTTGATTCTTAAAGGAGAGGCCTGAAAACTGCAGGTCGTGTTCCTGTTTCACAGGTTGTTACACTACTCAGCCTCACGGCTGTCAGGTGTCTCTCTCCCTCCTCCTTTATCACTACTCTTAATTTCTCACGAGGTCCATTTCCTCCAGCTCCACTCCCTATTCCTTATGGAAGAGGAGAGGAGACATCTTGTTGTCTGGGTTTGGAGACAGCTCATGGTACAAAGGGAACCAAATGGAAAAAGATTGTAGAGAGGCTTGAATGAAATTGTGACTTTTTTTCCTTGGGGCCATGTAGGAGCCTTTTCCTGCAGAACATTTGTCTGCTCTGTTGAATGCAGCTGTCCAAATAAGCAATATTGGCTTTATAATAAATTCAGAACTCAATTTAGGATAGGATAATGTGATGCCAGTCCAGACTCACTCATAAATTTTGATGACCTGGAGAAACAGTTCCTTTAAGTGTTGGACTTCCTATAGCTGTTACTCACCTACTGAGATTTGCATCGCTTTTGGCTGGAGTTTTCAATGTGTGAACACGTCTGTGAGAGTGTTCACAGACACTAATTCCAGCCTAGGGAGAAATTCAAGCATTTTGAAGGTAAGCTACTGCCCTGTAGAGCAGCCAACCTCTCAGCAGAGAACAGCCAAGGAGGTTGGGCTCTCAGGCTGCCTGCGAACAAGTCCTGGTTTCTCCACCAGAGTTGTCTTGCATTTATTCTCTTACAATAAAATGCTTTTATCTGGTTCAAACTCAGCCCAGTAATGTTCTACCTTCTTGAAACTGTTGTCTGAGCACTGACAGAGTATGTGTGCCTTGTCCAGCATGTTAGATGTTTTGGAATAGCTGCAGTAATCCCATTTCTAAGCCTAAACCAGTGACTGTGACTCAGTTGGTAAGACTTAACACCCTGCTAAGATAAACATGCCACTGTTGTGATCTGTGCTTTTATAATGAATGGGTAGGGAGGCAGATCCTGCATATGAACAATGGACTTTTGTATGGCAGTGACTGAAGTCTTAAGAGCCATTTACTGGAAACTGCCTGACTGCATACTGGTTGTTCACATGATCATGCACGAGAAATTCCTTGCACACACCCATGGTGTGGGCTGGGAGGCTGGGACTCCATCAGCAACCAAAATGGTATACATTTGCACCTTTTCTTTTTTGTTCAGAGGTGGCAGCTCATGTTATTAATGTCCACAATCAAGCTAGCACAAAGAAAGGTCTATAGTGATCAGTCAGGATGCCTCTATTGTTGAAAGGCTACCACTAAGATTTGTGATGAATTTAACATCCTGTGGAAATAAAAAGAGGAGAATGGGGCTTGATCCCAGAGAGCAGGGCTGCTTAAAGGGAGTATTGGTGTATATGTCCTGATGCCTTCCACCTTTCTCTTGTCTGTTGGTTGTACCCATGACTGGACACTAACTTAAGGGGAATATTTACAGCCTATTTACCATCCACTTGCCATCAGTGTAAAATCTGTATAAAGATATCTAAGATAAAAGGGAAAATAGCCTGAGTCTCTTCTTCTGCAAGCCTTGCTTTTGCTTTCTTTCCCTCAATATACTACACCTGCGTGCAAGAGCAAGAACTACCAATCAGAAATGCAACCAGGAGCTCTTGAGAGTGAAATATTTTAAAAGTGTCTGTACAGGCTGCTATGAGAGAAAGGTGTCATTATGGACAAAATAGAATATCTATTAGAGTTAATCAGAATGGGTAATCCTGAAGAAAATTTTGATTATAAAATTTCTTCCTTATTCCAGTAGATATAATCAGGTGCTTGGAACAAGTGCTTACCCATTTTACATGGCCCTTTCTGTGACACAAAATATGGGGAAACTACATAACCTGTAGTGATAGAGACTCTCTCCCAGGTCTGAACAGACACTGTCCCTTGCCAGTATTGGTAAATCATGCAGCCATCCAGGACATCGTTTCTCTACCAGATGCCCCTGGCCCCTTTCTCCCCCATCTCCCCCTGCCTTCTCCCTCCAATCACTGGCCCATTAGTCTGCATATCCTTGCATTAAAACAAATCAAATTACCTTTTCCAGTGGCTTCCTGTACTTTGAAATTATGAAGCTATGATAGACCTCCCTGGAAACAGGTACTGGGATCCAGCTGGAAACATCCTGATGGTTGCTGCTCTGAACAAGCTGCGTGCTTCTAAACTTGCACTGATCTTTACAGAAACTGCCCCAATATACTCAAGAGAGTTGCAAAACTCCTATCCCACCCTTGTTTTGAAATTCTTCGTCATTTTTGTCACTCTTTATGTGAAATTTGAACCAAGAAGCAAACCGTGTGTAGGAAGACAGGTCACATACAACTCCACCTCTTGGTTATCATCTGAAAAAAAAGTAATTGCTATTTTATTTACACTCTTGCTTGCATAATCACTCACTGTGAAATGGATTTTTCCACCAAACTGTTCCCAGTTTCAGAGAAGTACCAAGATACCAACCAGAGTCACTCTATCCATTTCACAGAAGCTGTTCCATTACTCCAGGATGGTGACTATCAGTCACCCACAGTATGATGGGCACACTGTGAGGGCTTGAAGGTGAAAAATGATGGCCAACTACCACCAGTTCCTTTGTCACTTAGCAGTACCACAGGAATAGTTACTGCATACAGAAAGTTTCAGCCTGCATTGTACCTGGAAAGTCATTCCTATTGAGTTTTTTCCTATCAAAAGTCACTCATGGAGCATGTTCCAGGATTCACTGCAACCACTGGAAGACTGCCTACTTTGGCAACAGTTGCTTCATTCCTTTTTGAAGGGATGGATGGATGGATGGATGGATGGATGGATGGATGGATGGATGGATGGATGGATGGATGGATGGATGGATGGATGGATGGATGTCCTTAGCTTTCCCACACGACAGAGTTAAAGTTTGGTGAAGTCAGTTTAAGCAGGAGGCTAAAGAGCTCCCAGCATTGTAGGACAGCTCTGAAGAAATGTGGAGGAAAAACTTTCAGGGTACTGGGCAGGAAATCTAGAAGCAATATCTAGTTCCTGACACACTGGTGACTTCAATAGGCTCTTTGTGAGAAAAGGCATTTCTATTCTGTTTGCTGGATTCCCTAAAGCCAACAAACAGATCAGAGTGGACTGAATATGTCTGTAGCTACTTTTTAAAAAAATCAATATGATTAACTGTCAGAAATTACAAAAATTATGCTAAACATAGATTCCTCCATGCCAAACCTCTGGAGGTACTGTAGTTTTAATTATTCGGCATTAAAGGTGGGCTTAATTAAGTTTTATCTTAAACATTCTCTTCCAGAGATAGCTTTTTAAGTGACTATAAGTGTTTTTCTTAAACAGACAAATAGAAAGAAATCCAGCGTATACTACAGAAAATTTCAGTGTCTTTTTATTGGGAAATCTCTTGTCTGCAAAGGAGGAGGAAATTAGGGAGTAAAACCATACCATATGGAGGAGGAGCACTAGGCAGTTTACTGGAAAAGTTAGAGAAAAGCAAACAAACTAGTGGCCTGCTTTTCTGATTACCAAATACTTAAATTATCAAAATCTTCATATCCTCTTTTAATTCTTCTGAGGAAGATACACTTTCACACCTCTCTATTAAAAGAGCAGAACACACATGAAGAGGCTTTCAGTAAACATACAAAATCCATGCTACAAAAGCGTGCAATGAATGGCAAATAATTTTGACTTTCATCATGAGTTACTCTCGCTTTGTAAGTATGCCCAATTCCTTCTGCTACTGTCACTTTCTTAAGTTGAACATTTGTTGAGCTTTGAGCCTATTTTAAGCTATTGCCCCTGAAACAGCTGTGGTGCCTTTGAACAGCATGGAATTTAGGCAGTGCAGGGTGCAGGGGCTATTTCTCCAGAAGGCATTCCTACAGTGGAGAGGAATGATAGAAACAAATGGGACTTCAGTGCAAATCCAGCTGTTCATGGTAGCTTTTGCAGGAAGCAGAGCTTTAGTGAGACTTGGTTTGGTACGTCATGGTGCAGGCTATAAGCTAGCTGTCTTTTGTGCAGAATCCCTCTGCAGAGATGAAAACCCAGCCAGCAGAAGTCATCTGTTTCTTGTCCTTGGCATTGCTATTGGAGAATCACCAGGACCTTAATCCCAGGGGCTTGGTTTTGCAACAAGAAGAGCTCAAATCTGTCTTTTGGTTGCAGGCATTGTTTTACCCTTTAGAAGTCAAGGTCCTGATATGGGCCCTTGATTAATTATACTTTTAAATATTTCTCCTTTCTATTTACGTTTTGAGTGTAGGTGCAGAATTTCAATGGAGATTGGCTTCTGCTAAGAGCTCTTTGGCAGCATGAGTAATGCAAACCTCAGAGAAATAGATTAAATATTGCAGCTGAAATTACAATTCAAAGTAAGTAAAAGTCCTTTCATTTCAGCTTTTAAACAGAAGTAGGGCTCTCCTAAAGATGTAATCTATGAGGCATGTCAAAGGTTTCTGACATTTGAAATTATAGCTCCAGTGCCAAAAAGAGGCTGTCAGTTTGTAGCTTTGTGCTTTTCCTCCCTGTAAATATGAGTTATTTCTTTTATCCCTCAATACATCACCAGTATATTATTGTTTGTGGAGCTGCTTGAATTTAGTAGATGAGAATCAATAAATGAACCATTTACTGACTGTGAAATTGACTTTTACAATTGAGACACTGCTGGAAATACATGTATATCTGAGGGAAGTAAAAATGAAACTGCATTGTATTGTTTGTTTGCAGCAGATCCAAAAGCAATTCTTTTGGATAAAAGTTGTAGAATCCATAAATCTTGGAGGAATATACCACTGGACATCAGCTAGTCCTGCCCCCCACTCCAGGGAGTGTTGCTACCAGCACTAAGTCAGATCAGCCATGAGGCCTGGAATAACACAACCTGGACAGAAGCTGGTGTTCCTGTACCAAGGACACTTCTCTCCAGTGACATAACACAGGACAGTGGGAGTTTCCCGTGGACACTTCTGCTGATGAATGTTATTCCTAAATCAGGAAGCCCTGCTGCTGAGACATTTCCTAGAGACACAAGTGACCATCTTGTTCAGACACTAGATGCTTACAGAGAGAGCCTGATGTTTCACAGACTGCGTGGGTACCCTTTGTAGCCTGACACAGTAAGTACCACAGAGTAGCCTCTACTTGCTAGAATTGACTGTGGTGCAAAATTAGGCTTACAGTCACAAATTGTGCCTTAGTCTCCATGTTTGACTCATACCTTCAATCATTTTGCAAGTAATGGGCTATTGCAAATTATTGTGTTAAAATAACGTGTTCTTTGGAGGATTGAGAATTCTGATCTAGATAGAGATTTAGAAAACCTATAGTTAGTTTTTGTGGGGTTTATATACTATTTTTTAAACAGCTGACAACAGACCAATTTCTCTTGAGTAGAGCAGTCTGATGCTCCAAATGCTACAGGATTTTATGACTCTTTAAGAATTCAGAGGCCCTGTTTGACTTGCTACGCAGGTGCACTCTTTCTCTCTGTTTGAACTCCTTCCATCAGATCAAATCTCAGGTATTGAACTAATTTGACACTTTGTCTCAGTAACTTCCCTAGACTTGCTCAGTGTACTAATTTTCCTCAGTGATTGTTTCCATATTTATTCAGAGGTTTCCAGTCTCACCTTTGTCATGGCTGATCTCTCTTTTATCCTGCTTATTTTATCATCTTTGCCCTCCAGTGTCTGAGCCATGAGTTGATAAAGAAAAAAGCTGAATATAGCAATGCAGTTGACCTGTCAACCTGAATCTGGAAGCCTGCTTTTTCAGCATCTGACTCTGTTTAGCAAAAATCAGGCTTTGCAAATTACCAAAGGGAGCTCTGCCTCTGACTTTCAGCTTTCACTAAGAACTTTCTGTGAAGATTTATTTAGTACCACAAAGCATATAAAATGGAAAAGAAAAAAAAGGCTACCTTCCAAAGGCTCAAAGGCTCCCTTAGAAGTCCATTGGCAGATACTTTATGAAAAAGGAACTCAAGACTTCATGTTAAAAAATGCAAAGTCAGCATGAAGTGAAGATCCATAAGGGCCAATGCAGCTTTTAAAGGATGGGGGTTTGTGGGTGGCTAATATGTAGGTACTGTGTCATGACATTCTGAATTTGTATGCATTTACTATTTTTTGGCACCTAATACAGAAAACCCTTTATAAACTGGGTCCAGAACAATCAAGTGACCTAATTTTTATCTAATGGGGATTAGCTATTGAGTTTAAAAACCTTGGCAGGTATTTGGCAATTTGGCAATATGAAATACTAATTTATTTGTGTATGACCACTAAAATTGCACTGCATTAAGAAAATAGGTGATCATTTGATTGATTCTGTTTCCCTAGGAGAGAGAATGTGGGTACCAAGGAGAAAAGTTGAAAGAGAAAAGGAAATGTGACCTGTGACGTAAAGAGTTCCTCTACTTCATCTGTCCCACCGCAGTAAGATTTTTGCCAAAGTCATTTTTTAAATATTTGTCTAATGTCTCCCTAAAAATGACCAAGTAGGAAGCTGGTACGGACCTCCCTTGGCAATCTATTTCAGACCTTTTGCTCTTACAACCTTCTTTTAATATATAATTGTAGTCATTCTTCCTTCTGTAGGAATCAAATACTGGGGCCTCATAAATGCCAGGCAGAACAGAGAGGTAATTTTGTATGACCTGCAGGTGATACTCCTGTCTATAAAGCCTTGAAGGACACTTGTAAAATCATCTTGAATTCTAATCCTGTCCTACTTGTGGTCTCTTCCAGTGTCTTGTGAAGATGTAGTCAGTTCCTTCTGTATTCATATCTTGTGTGAAACCAGTAGGCAGAAGGAGGTCCGAGATAGATGCCAACAAAACCTCACTCAGTTTGTCTTCCCACTCCAGTTGTGAACCAGGCTATGTTGTCATTGAGTGTAGCTGTGAGCTTGCACACCACCTGCTTTTGTTTCATCAACACTCCACCTGGCTTATGAAAACGTCATGTGAACCAGGGACAGCAATATAACAAAATAAAGATAAGTGACTCCTACTGCTTCTCCTCTAGCTACTAGGCCCATTACCCACCATAGGAAGGAAATTCTAATGGTGGGACATAATGTTGTGTTCTTAACAAAGCAGTTCTGGCTGTTAGTCATTTCCATTTTCCTTTCAACAAATATTTGGTAACAAATATATCTACACTTTCTTTC
>VZRX01023587.1:36386-85637 GCA_013398075.1 Notiomystis cincta | reverse complement strand
GAACGCCGCGGGGTTCAGAGGGCTGACGGAATTTCTCGCTCCCTCGCGCAGGTTCAGCGCCATCCGCTGCGCCGCCGCCGTGCCCAGGACGCCGCCAGACGCCCCCCGAGCGCCGGCGCCCGCGCAGAGCCCCCAGGGGCAACGGGACCCCGGCGTCAACGGCCACGGGCCCCCGGTGGCCAAGGCCCCCCCGCAGCAGCACAGGGGCATCATGGGCATGTTTGCGGCCAAGGCGGCGGCCAAAGGCCAGGACGCGCCCAAGGAGGCCAAAGCAGAGGCCAAGGAGGCCTCGGGTGTAAGTTACCTCAGACCCCCCGGGGTCGTGGCTTTAGTGATCCGCTCTCACACCTCTCAGGGACCCCAGCCACCCCTGCACCGCTCCTCGTGCCCAGCCCGCTCCCCTGGGAGCGCTCAGCGATCCTGTGAGTGTTTAACTGTGCAGTCACCGGGGCCGGAACGCCCCGTGCCACACTCGGGGTCTCTCCACAAAAGTGTGTTTGCCGTAACTTGGCCGTTCCCCGAGGAGCCGGATCTCGGCGAGGGTAAACCAGCATAGCTGCCTCGTGGAGACAATTGTTCCGTTGTCTCCAGCTATCCCAATGTACACACCAGCTCAGGGCCTTGCTCTCTCCATTGTGCTTAAAAGGATTTGTTTTGAGCAGTAAGTGAAACGTGAGAAGCCCAGGTCTTAAAAGTATCAAGGTGTTTAAACTTGGTCTCCGAGGGAAGTTTCGGAGTTTGACCTGCGCAAGACTAAATTGTTTATCTTCTGGACTGCTGTTTTTCCAGGATAGGATTAGGTTTTCATTTTAATTAGTGTAATTGTTTTAAAGCGATGCGGCCAGAAAAATGGGTGTTAAAATGGTAACGCTCCCTGTGGATGGTTTGGCCTTTTTATAGCAGCTGAGTACGTTTTGGTTCCTTTTTCTGATTTTTATAGGGAATTCAGAACTGGTGAAGTGTGCCTGTTTTGGGAACTTCAGTGTCTGGTTGCCTTTTATTTCCATGAAAATAACTTGGATTAGGAGGCTGCGCTTTCTTAGGTGGTGTGGGTGGTTTCTCACTGTGGTGGCTGCATTGGTGCCATAGAGCAGTGATATTTCTTTGCAAATAGCCCACGTGCCAGAGGAGCTGGATAAAGGCTTCCTGGTTTGACCAATCCCTGTTCTTTCCTCTGTCAGCTGCTGTGAATTGAGGCACTGATGGTTTGCAAAAAGAACAGTTCTTTCCTGGGAACTGACCCAAGTCCCAAGCACTTATTCCAGTAATGCTGTCGGCCATCAGATGGGAATGTGCCCCAAGGCAGGTCTGAAGGCCTGGCTGAAGTCCTTAGTAACTTACTCTGGCCCCTGTGATGCATGTGGTGTCCAGCGAGTATCTTCAGATTCTCCAAAACAGCTGCTAAAATCCAAGGCAATGGGAACAAATGCTACCTATTATTTTGTTTGTCCAGAGGCAGTGCTGTGCATCTTGAGGGCTGGGAACCATTCCTGTAGTTATTCCTCTCTTTGCTTCCAGGTGTCTGCAGCAAGCAACAAGCCACCAACAAAGAACACCATCATGAACAACTTCTTTGGGAAAGCTGCTATGAGTAAGTGCCTTTCTGTTTTCAGAGGCCATCATGGTCAGGGAACAGCCTGTTGTAGTTAAAAAAAAAAAAAAAAAAAAAACACCAAAACCTGAGGGTTATTTGAAGTCTCTTTTATTAAAAATCGTATTTTATTTAAGCTGGGTAGAAATTAAAAAATATTCAGTGGAATCAAGCGTTTTGTTGTAGAGCCATAATGGGAGGCCTACAGAAAGGAGCAGAACTCTTCCTCCCCATGCCCCCACTACCAAATTCATTGGATTTTCTTTATACCCCCTCCTTCCTAATAGTTTTCCATACTATTCTTCTGCTCTTTTGCACTCAAAGGGGTTAATGTTTTTGCACACAGCTCTTAAGGCAAAAATTAAGAGTTTTCAGTGGAATTTTTCAGACAAAAAGCTTGCTGGAGGGAGATCAATTAAAATGACATATTTGAGCAGACTAGCCCGGGAAGGATTTTTAGTGCAGAAGAAATCTGATTTAAAGTGAGTTCTCCTGGCTGGAAGATCAGCTATTGGTGAGATGTTTGCCAAAACCTGTTTTGCAGGGCATGTTAATGGTGCTCGCTTTTCATCACGCAGCACTGAGGAGCCCATCGTTACTTTTAGGCTTAATCTCTTTCCTAAAATCTGAAGGACTGATAAATGGAGAATAAAAATGAGGGTAGCCTTTCTCTTTGAGCAGAGGTTTGGACTAGGTGGCCTCTGCAGGTCCCTTCTGAATTGTCCAAGTCTAAGGAAAATATGCTGAAGCTTTTAAATAGATAGTGGAATATTGGAAAAGGACTGTGGGACCTTCTTCAAAGATTCCCTTGTAACACTGAGTACAAGAGGCTTCAAAGAGGAATTTTGGGATGGAGTAAACAGAAAAGTTCACTTTCTAACAGACATCTGTCAGAGTTTGCAGGGGACAGTTCCAGCACTGAGCACACAAGGCACAGCCCTGCTGGGACTCTTTGAGTCCCTGTTTTGGTGAGACTGAGGGAGCTGAGGCCACTCTCAGCCTAAGGACAGTCACTACAATTAACAGGAGTAGTAGTAAAATTCTAAAGGTCTGAGAAGACCCTAGACCAGAGTTCATGTGTTGTAAACCCACAGTGGCATGGTAAAGGTGACCCAGTGCTGGTGGGGAAGGCTTCGTGGGTGCGTTTCCATCATTTCCAAAGGGGTTCCCTTCTCTGCCGGGGAGCACATCAGGGAAACTGGTGAGGTGGCTGTGAAGAAGGAGCAAACTGAGCAGAACTGGAAATGATTATGTGTATGGAAGAGAGGGTGGGATTCCAGGAGTAAGATTTATTCCCTACATGCACGTCTCTCCCAGCTTCAAAGGTTCCAGCATTGCCAGAAAGTCCTGAGTTAACAGCGGTGGGGTCCTTGGGCTTTCTGCTGTTGATCATAAATCAGACGGCTGTTGTTCCAGTGATGTTTGTCCTTGCCCAGGGAAGCAGTCTGCCTGTTTTCCCAGCACTCCCAGAAAGGCATTGGCACGATGTCGTGGCCCTCCCAGCAGCCTCTGGCCCCACTGATGATTTCCTGCCACTGCCTCCTAGTCCTCTTCCACAGAGTTTTAACTGCTGCAGTACACGTGGCTTGACATGAGGAGCAGCAGAACAATGGAAAATCACCTAGAAATTTAGGCATGCCCTTCTTTTTCCTGTGTCTGATAGAGCTCGGCCAGTCTAGATCCCTAAACACACGATGTCTGTATTCTTGGTGCACAGAGCTAGCCAGCTGCTTTGTAAGCTGTCCTTCAGACTGAATGCCCGGTGTTTGTTCTTTTTCAATGGTTTATTCACAGATAAACTCAAAGCCAACTCTGGGCCTGAGCAGCCGAAGGAGGAGAAAGAAGTAGCGAAGCCTTCAGGTGCTGTAGCAGAACCAGAGTCATCTCCTGATACTGCAGCAGAGAAACCTGGGAAGAAAACAGAGTCTGCTAGAATTCAGCAAAAGGACAAGAAAAGGTGGGTCGTGCCTGTCAGGGTCCTTGTGAACCTGCTTGGGGATGGCCTGCATGGAGCTGGCTGGTCATACAATGCTGGCTCATCTCCTGTTTCCATCTGCTAAATTGTGTTAGACCTGACTAAAATTCTCTCTCAGGATTTTTCCCTGGTGTGCCTTTTCCATTCACTGCTGTAGGTGCCTCACCAGGGCCGCTGGTGCCCTTGCGTATGGGAAGGACAGGGCCCAGGCTGTCCTCAGTGGGAGGGGATGGCTTTCCATGAGACAACCTCCCACAGTGAGCAGCCCTAGGAGAGACCCCGCAGGCAGCGTGGGGAGGGCTGGCAGGAGCACCTGTGCTGCAGGGAAGGTGGGATACCCCCGAGCTCCTACGTACACAGCTCGCAGCACAAAGTTGTGCTTGTTGATCTCCATAGCTAATGTACGGCTGCTTTCAATGCCACTGGTTTACTTTGGGCTGAGGCTCCAAGTTAATTTTAAGTTCAGCCCTTTGTGTTTAATCCAACCCAAACTGACAGAGACAAAGAATCACTACAGTCTGATGGCTCTCCGGTGGCCTATGAGTAATTAATTGGTGGTCTCAATCCATTTCTCACTGGATAGGTAAGCACACCACCCAGCCCACCATCGCAGTTAGCACTAACTGCTTGTCTTATTGATAGCCTTGTCCGAGAAGCCAAGGGCCTGGAGGTGTTGGCAGCGTGGAGCTGGGAAGGCCACTTGGGCTGTCCCAGCTCTTTGAGGATACGTGGGCCTTTAGCCTCCAGGCTCGTTCGTCTGACACGTCTCGCCAGCATTAAAAAGAAAGAAGCTATTTTATTTTTCCAGTAGTCTTTAAAAATGGCTCCAGGATTCTGAGACACTACCTCATAGTCAGTCAGTGGCAAGCAGTCTGTCAAAAGAGCTTCTGAGCGATGCTTTTGGGGACACTGGGAGCCTGAGCTAAAGAGACAAGATCAGAAATACCTTCTTGCCAGGCTGCTGTGGCCAAGCGAGGTGAGGTACTGGGCTGAACTGCAGAGGGGCTAAAGAAATCCTCCTTGTTTTGGAGAGCTGCACAGGGGGAAGGATGAGAGGCCTGGAAATGCTCGTGCACCTAAGGCCGGTGGTGTAGTGAGTTCAGAGTATGCGATGCTCGTGTTTTAAAGAGCACTTAATTGCCTTCCGTGAGGCACGTGCTGGTGCTGCTCAGGCACACATGAGGGTAATTGGTGTTCATTCCCTTTTTTTCCCTTTGCTTTTTGTGGCAGTAAAACGAAGAGGGTGGATAGGTCGGATGACGAGGAAGAAAGAGATCCCGAAAATGTAAAGAAAAAGAGGAAGCGAATCAAACAACTTGAGTCTGACAGCAGTGATGAGGAAGGTAAAAAGATCTGTACACATTCAGGCATGCAGCTCAGGGGCCTGATTTCCAAAACATTGCTCTCCAAATCTGTTGGTCAATGATTGAGGGAATAGTTTAAAGGACTAAAGACCATGGAAATGGCTGCAGCTTGAGTTTTCTTTCTATCTTTGTGCCACAAGCACTTGGACATAGGGTTGAGATGTCTCAGCAGTTCAGTCCTTGTTTTAGCTTAGCTCAGACCTGGCTGCCTCCTCACCGTGTGTGCTGCCAGTGCCACTGACGTGTGGGAAGGAGGTTCCCAAGTCTCTTGTGAAAGATAGCGCCCCTTCCAGAACCGTAGGGCTGGTCAGAACCAGTTCATGTGGGGAGCAAACACCCACAAGTGGCCTCCCTCTCCTCACAGGGTCGTTTTTAGTATCTTTGTTCTGTCTGTTTATAGAAAGGGTTTGGAAGACAGCGTTGGAAGCAAGACTTGCAAAAAGCAAAGAGATAATAGGGAAGTTGGAGGCAAAGCAGTTGAGCCGTATCCGATGCGACTCTGCGTCTCCTCGGTGGCCGTGACAGGAGCGGGCTGCCCAGAACACTGCAAGAGTCGGGCTTATAATGAGGAACAGCAGGGCTGGGTCCCAAAGAATTCGGATAATTGAGATGACAAATGCCGTTCAATACAGATAACTGGAAAATAAATCGGAATGGAGCTTGGGAGTATGTGCTAAATGGAACAGCCATCCAGCAAGCTGCTCAGGAAAGGAACTTGGGGATCGTTAGGGACGAGTAATTGAAACCACCAGTTCGGTGCAGAGCTCCAGTAGAAGGAGGTGGAACAGCACGTGGGGTGTACTGTTGAGGAGGTGGAGACCCTTGGGAGGGCCAGAGCTGATTGCTCATTTAGTGTGGCTGGCACATGGGCAGCAGGGAAATCTGCAGTGCCAGGGAGAGGTGGCTGCTCTTGGTATCTTCGTAGTATCCGTGCCGCCTTTAGGCCTGTTTTCATAGTTTCCCTTCTGCCCACGTCATTTCAAGTGATCTTTGTCATAAGGTATGTCTCACTTCTTAGACTATTCCACAGGATGATAAATCTCTCAGGAAGCTGTTCTTCATGATCAGCCTTAATTCCATCACATTCCTGTGTGAAGCTACTTGTTTGGCTATAATTTATATATATATATGTGTGTGTGTGCCCACACTCTTTGGTATTTATTTGTTTAAAAGTTTTTCTCTCCGTTTCCTCATCACTCCCCTACTGACAAGCTGAGTTGTTTAGCTCTGAGGAGGGAATTTTGAAATCAGCCCATCCTTGCTTGGCTGGAATCTCTCAGCTCACCCACATCCTGTGAGTGAGATCAGGCAGGAGTTTGGAATGTTAGGTCTCCTATGGGATACCTGCATGACCTCAGCATGTGTCAAACAATTAATGCTTTTGAGTGGAATGCCTTCTGGTTTCGTTTATTCCAAGGTTTATATTCTCTTCAGTGACCAGGGATAGAACCTGAGGGAACAGCTGGAGCTGTGTCAGGGGAGGTTTAGGTTGGATTTTAGGGAAAAGTTCTTCCTCCAGAGGGTGGTCAGGCACTGGGGAGCTTTTTTGTCACTGCTGTTGCTGCTCTTGCATAGGAACCCTCTTTGTTCTTCGTTTCTTTGTGTTGTGCATTAGAATAGTAAATTTATGCAAATCAAAGCAGATGTGGAGAAATTTGGCTATCACTCAGTTTGCCTTTTCAAAAGGGAAAATGAGAATTGAGAGAACTCAGCCCTTTGGTCCTGCTGCTTGCCCTTCTAAATCCAACCAGACGAAAGAAGATGGATTTAATTGTTTGGAATACTTCTAATGAGTCCAAACTGGTAATATTATATTCCGTATTCGAGGAGAAGACTGTGAGTTGGATGAAACAAATAACGAAAAAAAATAAATATATATACAGCAGCTGGACTTCAAGAGCATCTATCCTTGGAAAGATTGGAAACAGATTTCTCCACAGAGCAGGGGCAACTTGAACCAAGAGCATCAGTGAACAAAATAGGGCCTGGAGTGGCAGGCACACCTAGCAAGGTTTTTTGGGTGTGAAACCTAGTCTGCACGGCCGATGTGAAGTGCTTATGGGCACTTCTGTGTCAGGCCAGCTCTTCTGCCCGGTTCTATATTAGTCTGCTCCTGGTGTACTAAAAGTAACCCGAAATAAGCTCTCCTTACACCAGCATCAGCACATTGTACCACGCTGGAAACACAGAGAGGGCATAAGGCACAATCCTCTCCATTTAAATGATTTTTCATTAAAAAGTTATATTGGTATGAGGGTTCCTTAGTCACCGTGGGTTGTTTTGCTTCCAGTGCCAGAATAAACTCCACAAATGCGCCCACAGAGGACAAGAGGTTTGGCAGCTTCAGCTGTACCAACACAGGCAGCGTTTCGCAGTGTTGACAAGTGTTTTACAGCCACTTTGGAGGGTGATTTCAGTGGCACTGTGACCTACAAACTCCGTGGGTTTTGGAGAGCCACAGCAGAAGCACTAAAGCTTCTCACAGTTTTTCCAGGCAGGGTCAGAGCACACCGAACAAAGCCAGGATTTACATCTTGGGTCCATCCAGTTGCCCAACTTGTATCCATTTCATGCAGCTGTTGCTGTTGAGCAAACTGTGGGCAGCAGCTAGTGGTTGACTCAGGAGTTATCACATGTCCGAGCGCTGTGTTGGCTAGAAGAGGATAATAAAGTAATAAAAGAGCTTGATAGTAGTCCTGAACACTCTGACGTGGGGAGAAGGTGCTTTCTGCCTGCCAAAAGCCAGGGAGATTGCTTGAAGGAAGCTGAAAAAAGCCCAAATTTCCCCCAAGGACTCTAGTGGAGCTGGCATACTGACAAGGCCTTCGGCAGCCTCTGCTGGGGTATGGCAGAGGCTTTTCAGCAGGCTGGTTTTCCACCCTCTTAGCCTGTCCTCTGCTGAAGATGTTTCCAAGGGGCTGAGCCAGGCAGGCCCGGTGCTGGGCAGCGTGTCGAGGCCTGAGCTGCTGTGAGAGCGGGATGAATACGGAGAGCCGCGAGCTCCCCGCAGCCCTCGCCAGCCCAGCAGTGCCGCTCGGAGCAGAGCCGTCGCTGGGCTGTGCCCACACCGCTGCCAGCCCCAGCGCTCCCGAGCACGGAGGAACCCCAGTCGTGTCACCCCGCTGCTCGCATTCCCCTGCCCCGCTCACTGCAGTAGTTGGGAGGCCGAGTCCTCGTTTGAGGAATGTCATTTATTATTGGGCCTTGGCAGCCGAGCACTGTTTCACTCGAGCCCTTCTTAACCTCCCAAGGTCAGCTGGCGGCGTGCCCGGCAGAGCCGTAACTCCTCACACTGACCTAATCCCTCGGGACAGCTCCAGATCCCGGCTCCGGGCTGAGGGATGAGGGCGGTGCTGCAGCCAGCAGGGCTGCGAGCTAGAGCCGGGCAGGCACTGTGCGCTCCAGCCACATCCGAGTGGTGATGAGACAATAGGTCACAGGGGGAGTTTGTTCCCCCGCCTTCCCAGCTCTCCCCACGCCCGAGGGCTTGCGTGGCAGCGGTTCTCACTTGGATCTCCTGGAGCTCTGTCCCCCTGCCAGCCCCGCGGGAGGGTGACCCTGCCTCGCTCGTTGGTCTGAAGCCCTGCTTGTCTCACTTTGACGTTGCTGGCAGAGGCTCCAGAGCTCACTTTGCTCCCTGCAAATGTGTGAAGGTGTCTTTGATTGATCCAATCAGCCTTGGCACTGGATGGAGTCCAGTGTCCCTGTCCTTGAACCCAGAGGAGAGCAAGGAGGTGAAACAATGAGAGAATCAGCTTCCTTTGGGTTTTTGTGGGGTGTTTATTTGTTTGCTTGTTTTAAATAAAAGCCTGCGATGTCCCTTAACAATCTTTTAGGATGTGTGGTAGCATACTGCACTTAATTCTGGGGTTAGGCTAATAGCATGGATTGTTTGGGGTGTGTAGCACCACCAGTGAAACAACAGCTGTTTTACCACACCGCGCCTCTTTTAATTGCTAAACAAATTACAGTCATTCTTTTTAAAAAGTATGTGAAATGTGTAGCTAAAACATGCCGATTCCTGTGCCTGGTTTTAAAGTTTCCTTCGGTGGGACTGAGTTTTTTGGCTTACCAAAAATCCCCGGTGCACTTCTCCCATCCTATCCCACTCTCCTTCCTGTGGGAACTGCAGCATGTAGCATTAGACCCGTCCGCTATCAAGGTGTTCCTCTTCTTGGCAGATGTCCCACCGTCTCCCACACCTGAGGAAGAGAGAGCTCCATCTCCACCGCCTGTACCTGCTCTGAAAACTGAACTGGAGCCTGCAGCCGCGGAGGTGAGAGCAGATTAGAGTGGTTAACTGCCAGAAATGAACTCCTGGTTTCTCACAATGCTGCGGTGTCCTCCAGGGTCCAGCGGGAGCGAGGAAGAGGAAGCGGAAGCGTGTGCTGAAATCCAAGATGTTTATTGATGAAGAGGAAGGCTGCATGGGTAAGACTGGCTGTGCCCTACGCTCTCTGCAGCTCACTTCAATGGCCATTTTAACAGGCCAGCCTCTCCTAGGCTTACAAAGAGGTTCACAGAATCACTTTGTTATCCCACTTGGAACTCTTGCTCCCAGACTGAGGCAATTGCCCCCCGATAAAAGCCTGGATAGGGAGTCAGAGCTGTAGCTGAATCCTTACCCTTTTCTGACTATTCACAGATTTTTCTTCAGTTCTTTTCCTTTTCCTCCTGCCATCATGATTACCACCTTCATTTACTCTCCTCTCCAAAGCTGCAAGCTTTTAAAGATGGTACAGAAAGAGGTTTAGGGTTTGAGATAAATTCTGGCTGAGATAACTTCGTTGGATTTTTTTTTCCTTTGAGGATAAATCCAGAGCTGTGCAGCAGAACTTGATTATACGTTAAAGAAACTTTCAGTATCCCAGATAAACAGGGAGTAGGTTGGGCCTTAAATACTTCAGGGGGTTTCTGTTTCTGATCAGGGTGGCTCTGCTTTCAGAAGGGAAGAGAGTCCCTACGGAAGTCCTGAGAGCCAGGGGCTCTAAATTCCAGCCTGGACTCTGCTTCCTCCGGTGATCCAGGGAAAGCTGTGTAACACCACTGAATTTGTTTCCTCTGTGTCCTGACGTTGAAGTAGAGCTGCAAACATTCAGAATATGTTAGTTTGGGGTTTGTTGTGTTTTGGGGTGTTTTTTAGAGGCTTTAAACACTTCAGAGTGTGGGATGTGCTTTTTGTAATGCTGTTGTCAGCTCCATTGTATGGGATGCTTTCGTTGTCCGGCCTGGCTGGGCTGAGGGGATGTCAGTGGAGCTCAGCCAGTGCTTTGTACAGGTCTGTCGTGGTGCTGAGCATGGAGACACTCGGGCATTCCTGGCCTGGCTCCAGAGCTGCCTGGCCCCAGCTCAGCCTGTGTCTGTTTGCACCTGCCTGCAGAGCTGCATCTTCTGTTTCCCATTAACTTGGTGTGTCTCCTTTAAAGAAACCCAAAGCTGTAGCACTCAGCAGCTGGCTGTGCTAGGGACTGAGATCCCAAGTACTGCATTCTTGTCCAAGAACTGGACTTGCACAGAGTTATCGACAGCTTTGCTCTCCCATCCCAGATAGAACCACTGAAACACTTGGAAAGACACTTGGAACAAAAAAACATCAGATGGGGAGTTGAGTTGTACAAGCTCTGCATCCAGAGCACAGGAATGACTCTTCTGGGTTCAGCTTCCAGCAAATAGTGTTCTTCTCCCTCTGTTCAGCCTTTCCAAAGAGACCAGGGCTGGGAATATTGCCTTTCTTTCTCTGCTCTTCACCCCCACAGGATTTCATAGTCCCTTGGAAAATCCAGGCTCCTGGTTTTACAGTTCAGATCCATTTTATGAAAAGGGAATGTTGTGCCCTTGGGAGACAGACCCTGTGGGATGGAGGGAGGGATGGAACTAGGATACTGAGGAGCTGGGTAGGGAGGAGATGCTGCTTTCTCTACTACAAATCTTCCAGCCTCTTGTGCGGGACTTGCTGTTTGGTTATTGTCCAGTTTCTCTCCTCCATTCCCCACCCTTTCCATGCACAGGCCCTATAATTCAAAGGTGAAATAACTTGCAAATCTCCCAGGCTAATGTAAATTTTAGTTTAGTTTGAAATACAGGGGGTTTTCCCCTTCTCCCTGCTGTCTTTTTTTGTTTTGTTTGTTTAACCAAGACTAGGTTTTAAGAGATGTTAAATCCTAACATTAGAGTGAGGCTGTACTTTATATTTCTCCATAATTTTAAGTGATGGTTTTCACAATAGCTGCAATAGCAAGGAATTGGTGTCAAAAAGCAAAAGTAATTTAGGGATTAGCCCTGAGGGAAATTGAGCAATTAAAGTGTGTGTGGAGTTAAGCACAAGACACATTCCTAGGCATCAACAGGAATCCGTGGATTGAGTGCCTGCTCTTAGTCTCTAGTAAAGGGGAATTACTGAGGTTTAAGGTTGTGTGTTTCTACCTTGCACTTCCTAAAGCTTGAAAGGACACAGGTGGGCTTGGAGAGCGGAGTATCAATATGTACACTGGAGGGAAATCTGCGTTACAGCATTTTCGAGCTGTGATTTAGGGAGTCTGGCTGTGAGCGGGGCATCAGTAACTGTATCTGTGTGCCCACGGCCGCTGCAAATCCAGACTTCTGAGGTTCAGCTGAGATTGCAGCCAAAGAAGGTTGGTCTAAGCTGTGTTACTGCAATTGGAGGGGGTTAACTGCACGCTTCGGGAGTTCCCGACAGCTCCTGACAGGGCTGACAGCAGGATAAGGTTTTTAGGCTCACCCAGTGGTCTGTGGAAGCTGCTCCCTGCAAAGCCTGTTGCCTCTGAAGGGAGATTGCTTGGTTTGCAGTCCCTGTTTGAGGTTGTGTAGTGCTGCCCAGGAGGATTTCGCAGCATTCCTCTTCCCGGTCTCTGGTGACGTAGGAAACCTTATTTAATTTGATGCATTAATACAAGTGAAAGCTGGTTTCCCAGAAGAAGGGAAGTTAAGACATCTGTTTAAAAGAATACAGTTGCTAAAGAAAAATGGCTTACTAGAAGAATCCCAGAGCACTGCTGGGAAAGCTGATATAACAACATTTAGTGGGATCTGACGGTGGCTTTCATCAGTGGAGCTGACTCCAGTTTAATTTCCGTGAGCGTTGTTTTATATCCCTGCGTTTTCCATCGCCGGACGCTGACAGCAGTGAGCTGGCAGTCCCCTTCAGGCAGAGGCCCTGATTGCAGGCACGGCTTTGGGTTGATTTTTATAAAGGATTTCTTTATATTGGCCCTGTTTGGCCACCTCTGTGGAAAGAAGCTGCCCCAGAGGGTTTGTGCTCCTCCAGGTGGGTGACGTCTGCTTTGCTCTTCCCTGACTGTCCACTGTGACTGCTGGTGAGAGCAGCACGGGGCTGTCTCTAGGTTGTCTTGCCTGGATTTCTGGACAGTCTGATGGCTTTGACCCCTGTGGAAATCGGACCAAGTCAGAATGGTGGGGGTTAGCCATGAAGGAGACGCTAAAATACTGATTCTGATCTCCTTCAGATTCATCACTTTCCGATGGCTGCTTGTCAACCTCTGCCATATGAATTAGGATCTCAGGACCATTGAGGCTGGAAAAGCCCTCTAAGGTCATTTGTTGGGGAAGATTGACTCCAGCCGTTCCCCCAGCACTGCCAAAGTGACACTGACCCATGTCCCCAAGTGTCACATCCACGCAGCTTTTTAATCCCTCCGGAGATGGGGACTCCACCGCTGCCCTGGGCAGCCGTGCCAGGGCTGGACAACCCTTTTAGGGAAGGAATTTTCCCCAATACTCAACCTAAACCTCCCTCGGCACAACTTGAGGCTGTTTCCTACTGCTTAACCTTGAGCAATGGGCTTAATTCCTGTGTCTGACATGTGCTCCTTGATCCCAAAACGTTCCTTTCCAGGAGTGCAGTGGGAAGGCTGCAGTGGGGAGGTCTTTGGTGTAAAGATGGTTTAACCAGCATCAGCCTCTGTTCCCTTCCCTCTTCTTTCCACCAGTGACTGAGAAGGTTTACGAGAGCGAATCCTGCACGGACAGCGAGGATGAATTCCCCAAGCCCAAGGCACCAGCTCCACACAAACAGCCTGTGCTGCCCATGAAGAGAGAACCAAAGGAAGAAAGGAAGAACCTGAAGAAAGGGGCAGCTCCTGCCAACAGAGCCAACAAACAGGTCTCCATCATGGGATTTTTCCAAAAGAAATGAACTGGGTCTTTCTCCCAGCCCTCTTGGCAGTTTGGGAGCGTTGCTCCCTATTTTTTCGTGGCTCTCTGCAAGCTGCTGCTGCTTGTGGAGGCCAACATGCAACCCCTGGTTATGCAAGGTGTCCTGCTTACTGTGTAAGGAAGCCCTCTGGACTAGATTTTTTATCAGAGAAAAGTGGTTTTTTTGTTACTGCAATAATTTCAGTCATCTTCACTAAGCGCTGTGGGAACGGCCAGCTCGGAGCAACATCTAGAGGAACTCTTGCAAGGCTGTTAAATCACATGAAATTGTATCTTTTTAATCACCTCTTCGGTGCTAAGTTGGGAGAGGAGTTGTGGCATTTTCCTTCCCTCTTTGTACACCCTCAGCTGTGCAGATTGTTCCCAGCGTTCACGTTGGGTGGAAGCTGTAACGTAGCAGTTCTTCAGGCACAGACACAAATATTGAACATCTGCTTCAGCTTTAACTGAATGAAATGTACTTCATTTTCCCCCTAAGACTGGTAAATAGTTTTTGCCCTGCCTTTCATAATCTTTTTTTGGACAAAGCAGTGCATATGAAATTCTCTTACCCTTTTCTTCCTTGAACATATCCTCTGTAACTTGCTCAGATGCCTAATTATAGACTGGGACACTGTTGGTGTTCTGTCTTTACAAAAACATCCTTGAGGCTTCCCACCCAATTGGCTCCAGGGTAACTGGGGGAAGGCTTTGCTGGCATTGGGAAAGAAGTGGATCTTTAACCTTGGAGGCCAATGAGTCAGAGGGCAGTGCTGATAACACCAGGCAGGTTCCGGGGAACAGTGCAGGCTGCATGGCGGGGTTGGTAGGTTTTGGGTTGCCTGAAGGGTTTTTTACAGACATGAACCAGACAAGAGAAGAGTTTTTCCTTGGACATCTCATCATCTGCCTGCTGAAGGAAGTGTGTCACAGCACGTGGTCCTGAGGAACCTGTCATGGGAAAGGAATAAAGCACAGCAGTCCTGTTACCCAGAAAGGAGCTCTTGGTCTGGGCCTCCTGCTTGGCTGGTGCTAAGGCTGATAGACAGATGTAAAAGGTTTTCCAGAGGGGCTGATGCTGAGCACTTCTGGAGCTTGGACTGGTGAGTGCTCCCAGAGAGGGGCTGCTGTCATCAGTGGTTGGTTGAGGGCAGCTGCTGCACACCAGCAGCATCACGGGGTTTGTGCCCGTGATGTGGCCAGGGAAGAGAATGAACAACATTATTCTGGTTTAATGAAGAAAATTTAACTGTTGAGAGGAAAACCCACCCTGCTATAGTGGTTCTGTTCTTGGTAGAGTTAAGGGGGTATTTTTAAAAGTAACTATAAGTAAGAAATCCCATTAAATACAGGTTTGGTTTTTTTTTTTTCATTTGGCCTTATTCATTAAATAATTTGTCAAATCCTGATTTCCAAGGGTTGTTGTGATATTTGACTGCATGGAAGTCAAAGACATTTCCCTGGTGAAGCGGGTAAAGATTTCTTCCATCAAAACCAGGCCTGGAAGCTTTCAACAGAGTGTTTTAGGGCATCTGAAGCCTCAAAATACCAGGCTTTGTACTGAATTTGGGCCTGTGGAGTGTCGTTCCTGTGGCAGAGGGACAGGACAGGGTGTCCTGGTACTCCAGCTCCTCACCTCTGCCGTGGTCTCACTGGAGCTCGCGGCTCCACCCCGACTCCTGTAACCAGATCGACGTCATACGGCACTTCCTCAGGAAAATGACTTAATGTCTGCAGGAGCAGGACCCGGGAGAACTTCAGGCTTCCAAAAATCATGATCTCATACTCCCCACTCCCGCACTCCATGGGCTGCCAGCCCCCGGGGGGCTTCAGGTCCCTGGATGCCCCCTTGGCTGAGGCTGGAGTTCCCCAGGCGATGCCTGGGAGCAAGAAATTGGGGCTGGAGAGAGGGAGAAGGCTCCCTCGTGGGTGGGGGTCACTCATTTGGCACCCAGGGGCTGGAGTGGGGTGAAATATCTGGGAGCCAAGGCTCTGGCTCTTGGAACATGGAGCACATCTCTTGCCTTGGGATGTGCGGCTCGGGGTCCAAAGGCTCCATCCACATTTACACCCTTGGAGGAGCCCTGGAAAAGCAGTGGGAGAGGATGTTGGTTCGTTTAACGAAGTGCAGTTTAGAGTGGTTCTTTCCCCCCTGACAGCCTTATTTTGGGCAGAGCAATCTTCATCCTCGTTTTCCAGGTGCACTGAGGAGTTGCACTGTCAGGCACTCCAGGCTAAAATTACTGCTGCACCAGGCTCTGGTTGGACAAGGTGCTCCTGAACCAGCAGCCCCTGGGAAGGGGCTGGAAGTGCTGCTCTGAGGGATGCAAAAGCCCCATGCCTTGTTCAGGAGACAGCTGAGTTGATTTATAATCCTCCTTCCCACTGCTCGGGAAAGCACTCCCGCTCTTCCCGCTCGGGCATCGGGCAGTTGGGAGATAACAACCGGAGGGATCGGAGGGAGCGCCGCTGGTGCTGACGGAGGATGGCTGGGCTGGGCAGGAGGGTGTCCCGGCAGCCTGCTGGGAATTGTTTTGCTCTCCCAGCAGGCGATGCCAGCTCGGCCGCAGACACCGGAGCGGGGAGCAGCAGGGCCTTATAAGGAAGCAAAACGCGGCTCAGCGATCCCGAGGGACAGCGGGACCTGCCAGGGCTGTGCCGCAGCGCCGGGGACCGTGGAATCGCTGAGCCCGGTACCTTAGGAAAGGAGGGCCCTCCCGGCCATCGAGTCCCAGCTGTGCCCCGCGCCCACCTCGTCCCCAGCCCAGAGCTCTGAGTGCCCCCTCCAGGCCTGCCTTGGACACCTCCAGGGATGGGCACTCCAAACCTCCCTGGGCAGCCCCTGCCAATATCCAATCACCCTTCCCAGGAAGAAATTCCTCCTGATGTCCCACCTGAACTTGCCCTGGCACAGCCTGAGGCTGTTCCCTCTCCTCCTGTGCCCTGGGAGCAGAGCCCGAGCCCCTCTGGCTGCCCCCTCCTATCAGGGAGTTGTGCAGAGCCGCAAGGTCCCCTCTGAGCCTCCTTTTCTCCAGGCTGAGCCCCTCTTCCAGCTCCCTCAGCAGCTCCTGGGGCTCCAGCCCCTTCCCCAGTTCTGTTCCCTTCCCTGGACCCACTCCAGCCTCTCAATGTCTCTCTTTTTGGGATAGCCCAGGGGCCATTGGCCTCTTGCCCACCTGGGCACTCCTGGGTTCATGTCCAGCCGCTGGCACCGGCACCCTCAGGGCATTTTCCAACATTCCAGCCACTCTGCCCCAGCCTGGAGCACTGCCTGGTTCTCCCTGTCTGTGGGGAGCGTGGTGCACGAGGTGTGGGTGCTGCTGCCCAGGTGGAGCATAAGGGCACAGCTGGTGCCAGAGCCCAGCCTGGGGAGCATCACTGGGGCCTTGGCCTGGGCAGAGAGGAGAAGGGAGCGAAGCTGCAAAACCAAAGGTGGAAAAGAATCCATGGGATTCTGGGCTTTTCCACTGGTACCACATTGCACTCCTGCAGTGGGATCCATGTGCAGTAGCCAAGCATCCCATCCCACACACTGTCTCAAGGACACCAGGGCTGTGATGCTGGGGAACATAGGCCATCCTGCCTGGGTGCTGAGCATCCCATCTTGGGGCTGGGCATCCCCCTGGCTGTGGACCTCCTTCCCTTGGGACTGAGCATCCCACCTTGATGCTGAGCATCCTTTCTTGGGGCTGAGCATCCCCCCGGCACGGAGCCCTGCAGCCTTTCGCAATCCCTCATCTCCCTGCGGCCACATCCCCGGCTCGTGGCGTCCCTCGCTGTCCCCGTCCCCAGGAGCATCCCCGGAGCCGCAGCTCCCGAGCCGCCCGGCACGTCCCGGCGTTGTTTACTCCTCCCGTCCCGCCGCGTCGCTTCACCCCAGCGCTTCCTGGGCTGGTGTCTGAAAATAGATATTTTTAACCTTTTAAAAATAGAAAGTCTCGCAGAACAGCAGCTCCTGTTTTTCCATTCCCTTCTCGTTTCTTCTCAGGGTGACGGAACCCGAGCCGGGCCGCGCCGGGGTTGGCGGGAAGGCGGCCCCGTAAACAGGCTCCTGCAAAAGGGGCACTGGGGAAAACACACGTGTGCCTTGAGAACGAAAAGAAAGGGAAGAAAGAGAAGGAAAGAAAAAAAGCAACTAGAAAGGCCGGCCACTTTTCGCACGGAGCCTTATTTGGTATTTTCATGAAAAGTTATATCTTCACACTGTAAAAAACGCCACTTATTACTCATGCTTTACTAGGTAAGTGTATTTTCCTTGGCAGCAAGTGCTCTGGGGTTTTTTTCTCACTTCACTACTCCCGTACAAACTATTTCGAAGGTTTCATTAGTTTCTCCATCAGAACTGGCGCTGCTGCCACTGTCTGAGGGCCGGGCTGTTAAACCGAGACACAGCCGCTGTTTGTTCGGGACGTTTTCGGCCCGACCCGCGGGGCTGTAAAACCCCAGCGCGGGTGTCCCGCGGCGGGGCCCACAGGGCGCCCTTTCAGCCCCGTCCCCGCCCGCCGCCGCTGCCGCGGGGACGCGGCTGTCGCCGGCGTCACCCTGCCCCTGGCACTGCTTCTGGGTGGGCACCGCCCGTCCCACGGGCACTCCGCGGTGTGTGGGCATCACCCAGTCCCCTGTCACAGAGCAGGGGTGCCGCCCCCTCCCCTGGTCCTTACAGGTGCACGGATGTCACCCCGTCCCCACGAAGCGCACCAGTGTCACCCTTTCTTCGTGACCGCTCTGGACAGGTGGATGTCACCCTCTCCCTGTTGCCACTGCAGACCCGCAGGGATGTCACTCTGTCCCCACACATGTGCGTGTCGCCGATCCCCGTGGCGCTGCCTCTGCGTGGACATCAGCCGTCCCGTGTCCGCCCCGCGTGTGGCTGTCACCATGGCTGTGTACAGCCCCCACCTGGTCCTCGGGGTCACAGCGCACCCAGGGACATCGCCCTGTCCCCACGGTCACTGGGGACTCGTGGGGCCGGTGAACCGTGGCACAGCCCCGCCGCCAGCCCCGTGCCCGTCCTGCCGGCCACCACCCCCCCGGGGCCGCCTGGCCGCGCTTCCCAGCCGCTCTAAAAGCCAGCTTTGTGTTTTACAGCCAGGCCCTCGCTTGGCACACGATTTTAATTAGAGTCTGGTTACACGGCTCGGCAGATGTGGAATGTATTTCTTAGCCCAGGTGGAATAAATCTATTGCCATAAAAACCAACCCCCCTGTTATTAAATTCTCCCTTCTAAATAGCCCAGTATTGAGATGCACAGCCCCCCGGCCCCCCCGCCCACTCCCCCTCAATGCAAACCCTTTTCTAAGTGCTTAATGAGCTTTAATTTTATTATATTCCCTGACTGTATGGAACCGGCTTCTGGTCCTGGCGCAGGTCCCCGGCTACCGGCCCCTCTGCGACGGGGTGGGTGCAGGGGACTGCTCAGCCCCATGGCCGGGGGGCTCGGGGGTGGCCCTGGGGTGTCACCCTGCCCCGCCACGGGAGGGCTTGCTCGAGCTGGGGGTGCGGCAGGGCTCAGCGGAGGGACGGGACGTGCCTGGGGACCGGCTCCTGCAGTTTGGAGACCCGCGGCTGCTGGGGGAGTACAGGAGGTCCCGGTCACCCCAGGGACACCCCTGCCCTTTGCGGGTCCCTTGTGGCGCACGGCATGTCCCTGGGGATCCGCAGAGGGTCTGGCTCCGTGCCCAGGCCCGAGGTGGCAGGGGTTGTGTCGCTGGAATGTCACCGTAGCGCCAGCGCGGGACAGCGGCCCCACCCGCGCTGGGAACCGGGCTGACACGGGGGCCGCAGCCCTTCCACAGGGAATTACATCTTCTCCACCTCCCCTCCGTGTTGGGGGTGACAGGGCGCTGTCTGCAGGCTTTTGGGAGTTGTTTTCCAACTCTTGGCAGTTGTTTTGGGGGGCTGCACCCGCAAGGTGGATGCACATAATCGCCAGGGCACCTGCACACTCGTGTCCTGCTAAATCTACAGTCTTGTAGGCTTCTGACCTGTTTATCCAAAATATTCCACCTGCTCCTCCTCCCCCTTCTCCTCCTCCCCTGTTGCTGCTCCAGGGACCAGGTTAGTCCCTGGCTGTTGAGCAGGATGGTTTGGGATGTGACATCCTCTCCAGGCCCCAGCTCATCTCTTGCCAGCACCTGGATGAAGGGGAGGCGCCCCAAGGAAGGGGCATCTCCTCAGCCACACTCCCCTCCATGAGTCTGAGCAGTGCCATGGCCAGTGGTTGGCAACTTCAAAACTCTCTGCAAGGGGAATAAAAAGCAGCATCTGCTTCCCACGATCCCATCTCTCCCAGCAGGGACCACGGGCTGGAAAGGGGAGCAGACTCTGCCCTGCTGGCATCAAAGCAAGGACTGGAGCCCAGGTCAAAGCCTAGAGAGCTTTGTGACCCATCACAACGTTTTGTCGAGCCTCTCAAATAGCTCCAGGATGTCTAAAACCTGAAACAAACGAGGAGAGGAGAAAAAGAGGAGGACATGGGAGAGGAGCATGCACAGAGTCCATCCCATAGGGTCACCAGGATGTCATTTCCCACAAGTCTTCCACGGACATCCCCCACTGCATCATCCCTAAGCAGGATGTTTGAAGAACAAAATCCCGGGGATTTTTGCTCGCAAGAGATTCCTCCTCCCTCCCCATACCTTGGGGAAAGGGAATGAAACCAGGAGCGGAGCCTGAGCCCTCCCCACCAATTCCCAGCTGGGAGGCTTGGCTATGGGCTCCCCCAGGACTTTTCCCCCAGCTGGCCTCTCCTCTGGCCCGCTGGCTGGGAATTTGCAACCTCTTCTGTGCCAAGGAGCTGCCGATGACGTTATCCCTCTTCCCAGACCAGGTGTGGGGAGCACGGCTGCTCCCTGGGGGTGCAGAACTCCAGGGGGATGAGGGCCCATCCCCACCGTGAGCAGGGACCCCTGGGCTTGGGGAGAGCACCACCCAAGGCCTGTCTTGCAGCTCCGTGCAGGGATCAGGCTGCTCTGCTGCTGGAATCTCCAAAGGGAAGAGCAGGGAGCCAGAGCTGAGCTGTGGCTGCCCGTCCCAGCTCCCACCACTTCTCCACACACAGCCCCATCATCTGTCTTGTCCTAGGAGACACCGAGTCTTGGGGGAGAGCCAGCAGCCAAGCCAACCCAGACATCCCCATCCCAACCTGCACATGTGCTGCCTGGCCAAGGAAGAGAGGGAAAACTCAACTTCTGGGTCATGGGAAAATGATCTCACAGAGGTAATGACCAGGTAAAAAGGGTTAAAGTGTCAGTTGAAAGGCAAAACCTTCCTCGAAATCCTTCTGGATGAATTAGGCTTAACCTTGGCCTTGCCAGCCTGAAGGACAAAACTCCTTGGATACCAGTGTGTCCCACTTTGCACCAGACCTGCAGGGCAAGAGGTTCCCAAAGGTACCAAATGCCTTTTTGGGGATCATGGTCAGCTTGGGCCAGCATTTGGCGAGGCTTGTCCACAACTCCAACACCAGTCCTGTGACCTCTTCCTTATTAGCAGGTCAACACCATCTGGAGAGTTTGTCCTGGGAATTCTGGGTGTCTGTCACAGGCTGGGGGTTTCTTAGATGAAAGGCCCAATTATACTCGTCTCTAATTGACCCATTTTGTTCATTTTGGTGATTCATGTTCAGCTCCAAAGGCCAACAGTCCATCCTGGGAAGGCAGCAAAGCCCTTTGCAGTTTTCCCTGGAAACCTCTCAGCCCAGGTGATGACACCACGGATCGATGCGGCCGTGGGCACGTACTGAAAGCCTCCACCCCTCGTGGAACTGGGTCTTCCTGACTTCCAGGGAAGGTGGTGGAGGGAAGGACAATGTGCAGCTCTCCTCTGTGTCACGCCCAGGCTGTTCCAGGTTCCCTCGCTCCACTTGGGAGGAGCAGGAGCCCACGCCGGTGTCTGTGTAACTTCTCGGGACGTGCTAAAAGCAGCTTGGAAGGGGATCAATATTTCCATTCATTTTTCACTGCCGATCTTCCTGCCACACAACAGGAGCCGGAAGCCTGACAGGGTTTGGAGGAGCCCCCGTGGGTCCCTCTGCAGCCCCCTGCCAAATCCTGCTCACAGACTTCTGCCTCAGACAGCCCCCAGTGAGCAAAACTCCTCTTTCCCAGGTTTTCCTGTGAAAACTGCAGCCTGCAGCACTCAGCACCAAGCTAAAAACAGATGTAGAGACGGGCAGGGTCGAAAAAAAATTAAACCCCTGTATCTGGCCTGTTTGGATCAACACTGACATTGCAGGTGCTGCTAGGGGGGACACTTGCCTACGTTTACCATCTAGAAAGTGTTCTTGGAGACCTGCCTGTCCATCCCTTGGACCTGCGGGTTTAATACCTTGTGGTTCCCCTTGCCTGGAGGCTGGAGGATGGATTGCAGAGGTTATCTTGGAGTTCAGCCCTGAGTGGGGCTCTGAGGGTGTGTGTGTTTGGGGGTCTGGTGCCACAGGGCACAGCCAGAGGCTGGAGAAGCTGTCAGTCCTCACCCACTCAAACTCAGTCCCTAAAGCTGGAAGAGGAGCTGGTCCAGGGTGCACCACGTGTAGCCAAGCTCTTTTCCCCTGCTCCTTCCAAGGCCACCACCTTCCCCTTGGGGACATCAGTCTCAGAGGAGCTGGGCAAGCCGGGGGGTTGATGTTTGCTCTGCAGTCCCTCTCCCTGTGTCTAATGGGTCCATCAGGATTATTCACATCGTCTGTGCAGCTGGGAGGCAAAAAGAGGTGTCTGGGCCAAGCAATCCTTCTTACTTCATTTTCAACTGTTTGCAAAGCCCCTGATCAGACGACCCAGATGGTGCTAAATGGCCATGAAGAACCATTAGACAGTGGGTTATTGTCGTGCTCGTTGAGTTAGATAATTGTGATGGGCCTGAACAAATTAATTTCTACCCAAAAAAGTAGCACTGAATCATGGTCTTTTGGCAACGCTGGTGAGAAGGACTTGTAAGCAGTTTCCTTTGGATTTATCCAGTCTGTACAAACAGGGATCTCTGCTGGAACTGCACACTTCCGCGGCTGAAAAACAGGGGAGCAAGAAAAACCACCCAGAGGCAGCAAAGTGGCTCTCCCTCATTCCACTAGGCAGGAGAGCCATGGGACAACTCCTTTGTGCCATGGGACAACTCCTTTGTGCCATGGGTGTGTCCTACCTCCCCTCTGGAATGCCCACGGTTGGGAATGGGCAAAGGCCAAACATCCTGCTGGACCAAAGGGCCTCTGGGGCTGCGCTCCTGCCATGCTGGTCACATTTCCTCCATCCCTCCTTCGGCTCCAGCTGCGATCTCCAAGGATTTCTCTGCTTTTCTCATCACCCCTTTCTCAGCACCCCTCTTCCAGGAAGGCAGGGGCTTTTTCCACTGTCCGGATAGTCCTGACTTGCTGGCAAAGCTTCTCTCTGCAGGCATTTCTTTGTTTCCTGATTCTGGGGGAGTCAGGCTTTGACAAAACTGGAGACAGGGAAATGTGATCCCGTTTCCCCAGCAGAGCCTGGACAACCTGCCAGATTAGGTACATCCTGCGCTGCTCCTGCATCCAAAAAGGTGAAGGAACAGGAGAAAAGAGTGATTACAGACACATTTCTATGTGAGAAGAGACAGGAAATATTAGGACTGTTTAGTCTGGAGAGGAGACAGGTCTGTGGTGGCACGAGAACAGCCTGTGAGCCCTGCAGCACCGACGGTCCTCTGGTTTCTCCATTTCTCATCCCAAAAAAAGAAAAGGATGTGCAGAGCAGAGTGGATGCGGGGGGAAACGTTCTCCCAGCGCGGTCTGTGGGTGTCTATGGAGAGATTTTAGGGAAATCCTGTCCTTTAGGGAGAAATCCCTCCCTTCAACTGGATATGAGAACATACATCTCAATAAACTGGGAGATGCCTAAAAATTCAAGAGCTGTGGGCTTCATACAGGACTTTTGGAGCAGCAGCAGCAGCAAACCCAAGGAAACCTTCTTTTGTGTGGCTGCATCGCCCCGTGGCAGAGCCCTGAGGATGCAGTGACACCCCAGGCTGGGCAGGGCACGTCACCAGCACCAGCTCTCCCAGCGGTTCCCACGGGGAACAATCCTACAGGAGGCGTTGGCTTCCCCACAGGGAAGGGGGCTTTGTGCACTTTGAGGTGAAAGTGGCTATTTTGCGTGACTGAAAACCCGATGCAATGGAAAACAGCAGGGGCCAAGGAAGTGAGTGTAGCTGGCAATTATATAGACATATAGTTTGGAGAAGTGTTTTGACTAACCTGATAATACAGCATGAAATAGCACGGCTCTGACGTAAAAAAGCCCTAAGACCCCGGAGGTAGAGCCAAGATTTCCAATGGTGACTTGCCATCCGTCCCAGAGCACACAGCCACGGGCTAATTCTGGTTGGATAGGACCCCAGGAGGTCCAAGCCCTGCCTCCAAGCAGGGATAACTTTGAAGTTACATCAGGTTGTTCAGGGTTTTATGCAGGAGAAGGCTGGGTTTCTCCAAGGATGGGATGCCCCTCCTTCCCTTGGTCCCAGTTCCAGCATTTCTGAAGGGGAAAACGGTTCTGGAGTATCTTCCAGCTGGACCAGGTCCATCCAGTCCCTGCCTTCCTGGTGCTAGGGACCCAAACAGGACCCAGGCTCTCTCAGACAGGACATTTGATGTCCCAAAGCCCTCGGTGTCACACAGCTGCATTTGAGTGTTTGCTGTGAGTTGTTTTCCTCTCAGGACATTGGGCTGCCTCCAGGGGACAGCTTCAAGACTCTTGGTGCTCCTTCAGCTTGGTGGTGCCACCAGTGGGTGCTAACTTTGTGCTCATGGGTTTTATCCACGTCAGCAAAGGTCCAGGCTGGCTGAAAAGCCTTGTGATGCCCTGTGGCTGTTCAGGAGGAGCCTGTCCAGAGCAGGGGGCATCAGACAGGTTGTGCAGAGAGGTCTTGGAGAGCTCCATTTTTTCCCTCAAACCATCCATCATTGAGCTTAACACGGAATCACTGAGGATGGAAAGGACCTTTAAGATCAATGAGTCCCCGTGTGCACCCAGCACTGCCAAGGCTGCCACTGAGCCATGTCCCCGAGTACCACACCCACATGGCTTTTAAATCCCTCCAGGAACGGGGACTTCACCGCTGCCCTGGGCGACTGTGCTACAGCTGGACGACCTTTGAGGGGAAGAACTTTTCCCTAATATCCAACCTGAAGCTCCCCTAGGACAGCTTGAGGCCGTTTCCTTTGTCCTGTCGCTTGTTCCCTGGGAGCAGAGCCCGACCCCCACCTGGCTGCACCCTCCTGTCAGGGAGTTGGAGAGAGTGAAGAGGTCTTTTCCAGCCCAAACAATTCCACGCTTCCGTGACCGTCTCTGCAGCCGCGAGCTGAGGTTGCTCCTTGCTCACGGATGTGCAAACACGGCCGGTGCTGCAGCGAGAGATGAAAGGCGCCGCGGCAGCGTGTCGGCTCTGCCCCCGACTCAACCCCGTGTTCACAGCTCGGGGTCTAAACGGGGTGATGCCTGCGCAGGGAAAGGACGCAGGGAGGAGGAGCAGGTCGAGGCAGGCGATGCCACCGACCGCGACGCGCTGGCTTCTGCCCTGGGGCTGCTGATCCAATTAAAAGGGTTAATCCCACAGGTGCCCCGCGGGGAGGGCAGGCTCCTGGGAAGGCTGGGCAGCGCTGGGAATCGCTGTCACCACCGCAGGGATTGCTCGCCGCCCACAGCGCGTCCCTGTGCCCGTCACAGCCGCGTGTCATCAGCAGCGCTGTGACAGAGCGCGGTCAGCAGCCCATGTGGCCCTTGTGCGTGTCCCCAGCGCTCCGACGGGATGGGTCCATGTAAATGGACTGGCTCTGACAGAAATGGAAGGCTCTGACACTGGTGAGCCGAGGGGAAGCTGATGTCTTCCCCGCTCCATGCCCCTCTGCTCTGGAGACAGGCCAGCAGAGCTGGGGGTGTCAGGGGAGGATGGAAGAGCCACATCACACCAAGGGCATTTTTGGAGACTTCCACTTCTCCCCTTTTGGTGGGTGCACTCAGCACCAAACCCTGTTTGCTGGGACCACCTTCCGTGCAAGGACAGCGGCAGCAAGGGCAGAGCAAACGCTGTTTTCTCCCAGCCTTCCCTGTGAACCCACGGAGCAGCTTCGTTCCAAACGCCTGCCTCTTCTGGTAAATGAGCACAAATTGGCCCTTGGCTCAGCTCCAGTTTGCTCACACAAGGGCCAGCTAATTAGGCTGACAAGTGAGGGGTCAGGCTCTGCCCGAGGACTGGCAGCATCCTCCCTGCTGCACACAGCTACAGCAACGCTGGCACTGGCAGCCGTGGGGCAAGGAGGTGGCTTCGCCCCCCTCCCTTCACCTCACGCCACGGGGAGCACCCCTAAAGCTCAAAGCCTCACTGGGATGTTCCCCTGGATAAGCTTAGGGAGCTCCTTGTGTGAGCAGTGCCCTCTCAGGGCCCGAGGCCCAAGCTCTGTTTTCAGCCCAGAGCCACGAGCACACCACAAGGAAACGGGAAGGGATAATCCCCTAGGGATGAGCAAAGCATCCGTGGGATCTCTTGCATGCCTTCATCCTGCATCCCAAACCTGAAGATGTTGCCTGAGTGAGTGCAAGGGACCCAGACCACCCCAGGGCCCCCGAGCCTTAACACAGACCCAACAGGAAAAGGAGAACCAGCACAGGAAGATGAATCAAGAAGATGTTTTAATCAGATTTGTCAGACAGAGTTGAATCTCCAAATAAATAGATTTATCAAAACAGAAGAAAACAAGAAACCAGGGATAAATACATGTACCAAAACAACCTGAAAATCCCCCAAAGCTGTTTCCAGACAGGGGGAAGGTGATGCTGCTGCCCACCCTCCTCCCCATGCTGCAGAAATGATCCTGTTCACTCTTTGGGAGATGCCCCTCCTGTGAATACAGCCCCGTAGATATTATATAGGATAGATATAAATATATAGCACAATAAATGCTTAGTAGCAACCTTAGTGCAGTGCTCAGGGTCTCAGACCCTGCCAGCAGGTGGGTCCTCCCAAAAGCTACGTTTTCAAGTGACCTGCAAAGAAGGGAAAAGAATCATCCCAGCTGGAAGAGAGGAGACTTTTCAGAGAACACCTTCTGGAGGGCATTCAGCCAAAGAAGCCCCTTTGCAGACCCCAGGGGCTCCAAGGAAAGGAAGAGGGATGACTTTTCTTTCTTTGCAGGCCCCCTTTCCACCAGCAGCCGGTCAGAAGCAGGGTCACGCTCTGCTTTGCTGCGCTCCTGACGCTCCTCAGGAATGCCGGGGTGTCCGGGATGGATCCCGCCTCCTCCTGTCGCACCAGCTCTCGCCCCTCCGCCGCCTCTCCCTCCTCCCCCTGCTCATCCAACATCTCTGGGATAGCAGGAGGTGAGGGCCAACCTCCCGCACTCTCCCGCTGGACAGAGGCACCCACACGGCTGCAGCTTCGGCGCAGACGGATTGGGATGGTTCTCTGGAGTCCCTGGGATTTCCACTAGTGTAACCTGTATTGCAGTGCCAGTCTATTTAATAATGCAGCTCTGGAGTTCATATATATGTGTATGTGTGTCTGGGTGTAGATAAATCAATAGCTACAGAAAAGTTCTTTGCTTTACAAGCTCTTAGTTTCCTTCTCTGGGCTTTCTGTCATCCTCAGTTCCGACGTCTGGGCTCGGAAGATGTTCCAGTGACCTGGATGAGCAAAGACAGACACACATCAACAACAGCCCTGGAGCAGGAAAGCACAATTCTCCCACCTGCAGCACCCTGGGCACTGGAGGGTCCACAAGGACCTTGCTGTGGGACAGGTCTGCCCACAACGCTGGCTGTGGTCAGAGCAGCTCATCAGTGATCCCAGCCCTGGACTTGGTCATCTTGCAATTAAACTGGTGCTTGGAAGGGCCCTCTCACCCCTTGCAATGCAATTAATGGCACATTCAGCAGGACTCTCAACACTTTTCCTGGAAAACACTTGCACAGTCTGAAAAAAAAGAGGGCTCAGACTGAGACAGGGATAAATCTCCCTCTCCACTCCCTCGAAGGGTGGAAGGGTGCTTTGAGGTGGTGTCCAGTCCATGTCCTCCCTGGCATGTCTTGGATTTGGGCTGACTTTCTGCCTCTCGGGGAGGAAGCATTTTACTTGTCTTCTGTCTCAACCTCAGGAAGCCAAAATTTCAGTTTCATGGGCAGTGGACAGGTATGGTTTTCTCCTCCCTTCTGCCAGCCCCATTTGTTTGGGGTGAGTTGCTCAAAACTCCCCCCAACTATATTTATTTTTCTGCTGCTGCCTCAGCCATGGGTCTTCATTCAACAACCTATGGTAGGGGGAAATCCTGCTGCAGAAGAAGAGGGAATTCCTCTGAATCCCCCAAGGAGCTGCAGTCTCCCAGCAAATCAAATGTGGAGCTGCAAACCTCCCCCCCCAGACCAGGACAAAGTGTCCCAATCCCTCTCCTTACTCCCTTCAAAGAATTCCTGGATGCGCAGGAGGTGGCTGGAGGTGCTTTCCCTCCAGGTGTTCTCTTCCCTCAGTGCAATCCCAGCAAGGATTGTGCAGCCCCAGTGTCATCACCCCGGGGGCGGAGGGAATATTTTCTAGCTGAATTAATCTCCTGCTGTGAAGAAATCATCGGTCAGAGCTTTCCTAGAACTTGCAGCCACGGCACTGGGATGGTTTCACAACATTTGTCAGGGGAAACTGAGGCAAGAAGGAGGCACATGCCAGAGACTCCACCAGGGTGTGAAGCCCAGCCTGGGAACAGGGACTGGAAAATCCCCCAGGGTTTGGTAAAAAGATGCTGTCTCGAATGGACTGGGGGTGGAAACAAGCCCCCAGCGTCCCTGGGGCACTGGGAATGCTGGTGTGCCCTGGGAATGCCGGTGTGCACTGCTCAGCTCTGACTGACCCCATCGCCCCCGGGTGCTGGACACTGCGGGCACGGCTCTGGTCCGAGCTATGCCATTAAAGTCCAGGCCAGGCAGCAGGAAACAGCGTGGCAGTCTCCCCCCACGAGGCACACCCGGCATGTGCCCCGGCATTCCTGCTCTCTGCCGTGTTTACACACATCCCGGAACATCCAGAATGATTTTTGAAAATATTTCAACAGTTTATTTTTCTGCTAATCCCTTGCACCGTACTTTTTTTCTCCCACCACGCTCCCAGTAACTCCAGATGGATTAGATATAAAAATCAAACAGTTTTACGGGCTCTGGAGAGACAAAACCTCTGGATTTCACAAGAGTGCATCCACTTTTAGAAAGCTGGCTGCCCTTTCCAATACCATGAAGTGAAAACGTGGCTGTTAACCAGGAGTGTGAGGACAGGTCAGCCCCAGCCCAGCTACACTTGCACAAGCCTTTTCCCTACGGTTCAGCTCCCCACGCCATGCCGGGATTTACACAGCCTTCTTGGAATGGCCAGAGCAGAGCAGGAAATCAGGAGGTTGTTTGGGGCAGGGAGTGCTGGAGGAGTCACAAAACGGGATTGTTCTCTCCCTACCTTCATTTGTCCTAGTGATCAGCCTGAAGTTTTGTGCTTCTTGCTTGAATTCCTGTTTGCTGATCTTCTTGGTCTGGATCAGGTGGAATATTCCTGCAGGGGAGGACACAGGACATCAGATTCTGCAATGTCCAGTTTGAGGCTCACACAGGTTTGGATTCTCTGCCCCTCCTGACACTGAATGCCCTGGGGTCCTGGTTTGGTGCAGGAGCTGCTGCCAGAGCCTGGTGGGATCTGGGAACGAATCCAGGGCTGGTCAAGGCCAGGAGACAACTCATGTAAGTATTGGATTAGATATTAGGAGGAAATTCTTCCCTGTGAGGGTGGTGAGGCCCTGGCACAGGCTGCCCAGAGCAGATGTGGCTGCCCCACCCCTGGAAGTGTTCAAGGCCAGGTTGAAGCAACGTGGTCTAGTGGAAGGTGTCCCATCCCACAGCAGGGGTTTTTAATGGGATGGGCTTGAAGCTGCCTTCCAACCCAAACCTTTCTAAGATTCTATGGTTCTATGAAAACAGTCACTGCTTGTTAAATCAGGATGTTTCACCACGAAGCAGGTGACAACAATAGGATTTTGTTGCTCCAGAAAGCATCTTGTCCTGGAGGAATTCCAATCTCCCCTAAAACCATTAAAGAAATAAAGATGAGAGCAAGAGGATGCTGGGATCCTTGTCCCCTCTGCTCACTCTCAAACACCTATGTTCCCTGACTGCAGAGACCCTCCATGCTCAGATGATTTCCTTTCCTGCAAGCAGCCAGGGACCAAAGTTTTCTATCTCTTTGTCAGCAGTGCTGAAATTCCTCCAGGACAGGAAAAAACACAAGTCACCTCAGCAGAGATTGATATTTCTGTCCCTGCCAGCATTGTCCCCTTAATGGAGGTGCCTGACTCAGATGTTTGACCCAGGCAAACCACTTAGCAATGAAAGTGACCTTCCTGTGGGATTGGGGATTATGATATTCCTGTTCTCCTGCGAGGCATGACAAACCAAGCAGGTATGCCTGGAATATCCTTCCCCACCTCTCACTCAGGCTCCCAGAGCACCCAGCCTCTTGCTGCCAGCAGATGTGAGAGGCAACGTGGTCCCCCTTATTTGGTTAAGAGACTTTCCCTGGTTCCCAGCAGCAATTACACATAAAAAGAGTATGTAATGAAGGGGAACTGCCTCACAATCCGTATAAATGAGATGTTATCAACTGTGGAAAATTAGTACAGGAAGTCAAAGGCATAGAGAGAAATAGAGGGATACTTGGACTATTAATTAGTCCTGTCAGTGGATTGGGTAAAGAAGTCCTACCAGTAACCAAAGAGGATACTGGATGGAGATAATAAAACTGTAATTGACGCAAGAAAGGCACAAGTGTTCAATAAATCCTCCTGGTCTATACTTAGAAAGGAGCAGGAGGGTGTGCTTACAGTCCCCGGGGCTGATGAAGCACTTTCCAGCACATTAGTAACCAAGAGGATATTTTAAACAAGAGCTACAAGAGATAAACATCTTTTAATCAACCCACCTAGATAATGCTCCCCCAAGAGCTCTCAGAGAGCTGGCTGGGACCTTTGGCCGCCCGGGATGGTCGCTCCTGACACATGCCAGGAGCTGGGGAGCAGTGGAGGAACAACTGCCCTGTGCCAGCCTCAGCAGGAATCAGAGAGCACAAGAGTGGAGAGGCAGGAGGGACAGAGCTGGCACGGGGCAATGCCATATCAGGGCAAGCACATCCCATCCAACAGGCAGGAGCATTCCTGACAGCGGTTGGGGTGAGATGGAGCGAGCTACTGGGGCACACAGAACCGTTCTTGGTGCTTTGAAGGGCGTTTGTCAGAAAGATGGGGCTGGACTACTAACAGGGCCTGTAGCAAGAGGTCAAAAGCATCAGAAAGCCACTTTTCAAAGCTCCTGGTGATGTTTAAACCCCTGGAAAGATGGGGAAGCCCACACCACAACTCTTCTGGAGGCCAGCCATGCACCACCAGCCAGCTGGGTAAAACTCCTGGCTGGGAGTTGGTGCTGGTTTCTCCTCCCACCTCCTGCTTCGTGGAGGAAACCAGCCCAGCCCAGAAATAGATGAGGCCACGTAGGTATCATGAGCCCATACAAAGGCAGATGGACGAGGTCCAGGTGTGACTTGCAGCCTCTTTACTCCACACACGCTGCTCTGTTGGTAGAGTGATGGACCATGGAGAGGTGGAATCCATATGTGAGTGAGCTCATGCTCTTTCCCAATAATAACACTTCCCTCTGCCAAGCAAAAGAGCTGTGTTGGCCTCAGGGACAAGGGCCTCCCCTGTCCCTGGCTGGCAGGGCTTGGGAGCTCCATGCAGACGTGAAGCTTTTGGCCTCGGAAGGTGCCGAGAAGGTTTGGGTGCTGCCCCGTGCCAAGGAGCGAGGGGAGGAAGCGGCGGGGCCCAGACAGCGCGGGCTCAGAGCTGTCCTCAGCTACAAGGTGCCATTGTGAGGGAGGCCCTGCTGAGGCGGGGGAGCACGGGCAGGGGGGCACCGTGGAGCACGGAGGATGGCAGGGCCGCGATGGAAACATGGTGGCAACCGGGGCTCCGGCTCTGGAGTCGGTTTCTGGGGCTGCTGTCCGTGTGTGCCCAGTCTCAGCAGCTGGCTGAGGTCTCCCTAGGGAGTGATGTGAAACATGGACATACCAGGAGAGCAGAATGGCTACACATGTCCAGCAGACACAGACTGTGTCCATAGAAAAGGTACAACCAACCTCTAGCGCTCAAGTGTTTTGGGGTAGAGTATATCCAATGGAAAGTCAGGACTGGGGCACTGGGATGCTTCCCTGGGCCACAGAGAAACACAGCACAAATATCTACTGGACCAGGTGTCCCTGGACTCCTCTGGTCCATAAGAGCAAAGCTGAAGGTGTGGGGAGGGAGCAAGACATTGGTGCCATTTGACAGCGTATTTGCCGTGCTTTGACCTCCAGAGGACACAGCAACAGGAGCATCCGAATCCACCCATCCGAAAAGGGGGCTGGGGATGATTCATCTGCCTTCTATGCACCTTTGAGGCACCCATAGGTGGGCTGGGGTATGAAAAAAGAGCAAAAAACCACAGAGTGACCAGAACAATTTTTTTGTTTGTTTTCCACGTGCATTTGGCACGAGAGCAGGCAGGTTTGGAGGAGCAGCCCCAAGGCCCTCGTCTGGCTTGCCCAGATGGTGTGGCAGCCCATGGTGAGGTATAGTGGGGCCAAAAGCGGTCTCCTGTCCCTGCTCTGCATGGAATGCAGGAAAGGAGTGTGAAATGAGGGAGTCAGAAAAGCCAGCCTGCTGTCAGCAGGTTTTGATTCACCACGTGAGGGGTGGAGCACCTCTAGAAAAGCCAGAAAAATCAAACAAAGCTTGGAAAGCATCAGGTTTCCACACACACCTCCTGCTCTGCTGGCCGCTTTCATAATGGTGCTCACCTTTAATCAGCTTCCAGTTGTAGATTTCCACCTCTTCTGCCAGCTCCTTCTCGATGGCCATGGTCCTGAGGATGTCCTTGGAGGCCTCCGAGCGTGGCGGCACAAACGTGTACACCAGGACACGGCTGGGGCTCTTGCCGCAGCGGGGGGTGGCGATTTCTTCCGTGGGTTTGACTCTGGTTTCTGAGCAAGAGCAAGGATTGAATAAGCACTTGGTTAAATAGCAGCAGGAAGGACCATCTCAGCAGCCAGGTCGTGGAAAAGGCACCTCGTTGGCTTTGGTGCCACGCAGCACAGTCTGTCCCATGATCCGATCCCCAGCACCGGGACCAGCGGCAAAGGAGAGGTTAACAAAGGGTCTGCGGACCTCCTCATTCTCGTCTTTTCCATCCCCCCTGACCCCAGCAGCCTCTGTGCCAGCAGGGTTGGGGAAGAGGGATTTTCTCCATCTGGATCCCCCACACTCTCCACAGTCACCTCGATGCCACCGTGGCCACGAAGCACAGGCTGGATCTCCCACTTCTTCCCATCCCACTCCAGCCAGAGGAGGAACATCAGGGGAGCAAAGGGATGAGCCCACAGCAGAGGAGCCTGGGCTGCCTGGGCAGCAAGCCTGGCTCAGCCCCACAGGTGGGCTCGGCACCAGCCCCAGCACCCTCCCCACATGGGGTGTCACCACAAGGACATCCACTCTGGGTCCTACGTGACTTTTTCAGCATTCTTGGTAAAGAAGAGCTGCTAATTTTTCCCTTTTATTTTTAATGTATCTGGAGTAATTAAGAATCCCCCGTGGTTTTGGAAGGAGATTTATTGCCTTTGGTTGTGGTCCTTGGAACGCAGAGGAGCCCTGCTGAATTTAGCCTTGTACTCCCAGTCAGTTTGGATGCTGAAGCTTTTTACACTACTCGAAAGAAAGCTTGGCTATAAATAGATGCCTGGGGTTTATTTTAGTAAGACAGTTATTTTAGGCCTGATTCTGCTCTCCCCCAGGCTTTCTGGGGTGGTCCTGAGCTCTTCTTCTCTGAGAGGGGCTGGAAATCCCAATTTAAAGGGAAGCAAAGCTTTTCAGCAAGCAGAGGACAGGCGCTCAGTTCCGCAGTGCAGCGTGAGGCAGAGGGGGATGAGCACAGCCCAGCACTCTCATCCATCCCACTCAGGGGACAGGGAGCAGGGAAACCTCTGTCCAGAGCCTTAAACTTCACCTGCTCCAGGAGCTGTTAAAGCTGGAAAAGCCCTTTAAGATCACGGAGTCCGTGATTAAAGCCCCACCTTCACAGCAGGAAAGGAACCCCTGGAATTCAACAGGAATTAAACAACTGAGGAGCTTCACACCGGAGCCACTTCATTGCCCACAGGATCGGGGAGGAGAAGAAGGGAGGGACACAGAGGTCGTGGTCACCAGCTCTGCCCACAGCAGTGCTCCCCCATCCAAACAAGGCATCACAGCAATTCCTGGGATCAGGGTCCCGCTGGCAAAATCACTTAGCATTCCTCTCTAAGTTACTGGGTCCAAAGGAGGACGATAAGGACAGTCACAGAAAGCACCTGGCAAAAGAACCTGGGCAAGGCCTCCACGTAGTGAAGGAAAGGGCAAGGATGTAACTTGGCTGAGCAATGTGTGTGTGTGTGATCGCTATCTGTGAGAACTGGAAAGCAAGAACAAAATCATTTTGGCTGCATCAGGGTGTTTAATTGGAAATAAAATGAAGTCTGAACAGCAGACAAGAGACCCAAGCAGGGAAAGTTGTCAGCTTTAAACCAGAGAGACCTACTAGAGTGGGAATGCAAGACTGGAAGAGCTCTGCTCAGTCATCACATCCCATTCCCACCAGGCACCACATCATAAATCCTGCTCATAAACATATCAAAAACCTTATTAAAACAAGCTGAGCTTCTGCCCTTCGCTCCCCCGGGGAGGCCATCCCAGAACCTCTCCACTCAGGGGCTGGAAAACCTTGGAAATCTCAGCTCAAATGACTTTGCAGCCAGTCCAAAACATGGCAGCGCCCTTTGCTCGCTCTCCCGGGTGAGAGCCCTCCACAGACACCCCGTGAAGATGCTGATCAGAGGGGATCACTCAGAACCTGCTGCACCTGCAGCCAGGCTCAAAGACACTCAGGTACCTTTGGTCTCCCTAGGGAGGCAGTGGGTGGTCCCTCAGCTGAACATCTCCTGATAAATGTCAGCACAGAGAGGTATAACCCACAAAACATTCTCCAGTGGGAACAGGAGGAGCCCTGCCACATCTTTGCCAGGTCTGTGGTTTAAGGCAAACAGCTTTCCAAAGACCAAGGAGCTGAGGGATCCAAAACACACTGAACAGGAAAGAAAAAGAGGTCTTCTCCACCGTGGAATCATTAAATTTGGAAAAGACCTTTGAGATCATCAAGTCCAACTGTTTCCCCAGCACTGCCAGGGCACCACTGGCTCGTGTCTCCAGGTGCCACATCCACATGGCTTTTAAATCCTCTGGAGATGGGGACTCCACCACTGCCCTGGGTGCCCTCCACCACTGCCACTTCCCTTTTTGAGGGAAGAAATTTTCTGTAACATCCAATCCAAGCATCCCCTGGCACAAGTTGAGGTTGTTTTCTCTCATCCAGTCCCTGTTCCCTGGGAGTAGAGCTCGAACCCCCTGGCTTCCCCTTCCTGTCAGGGAGTTGTGCAGAGACAGAAGGTCCCCCCTGAGCCTCCTTTTCTCCAGGCTGAGTCCCTTTCCCAGCTCCCTCAGCTGCTCCTGATGCTCCAGCCCCTTTCCATTTCCCAGCCCCAGCTCAATTCTACCTGGACCACCCCAAAATCTGTGTGTTCAACCTCCACTTCCAGAGATGGCGGGTTCCAATTCCAACAGACCATGAGTACCACAGACAACCCCTCTCCTGGGAATGTCCTCCCTCCTCCTTTCACACCTACACCTCAGCTGCCACAATTTAACCCTATGATTTGGAGGTTTGGAGAACAGACTGTGTCCTCTCCCCTGAAAGCACCTTTCAACTATCTGAGCACTCTCAGCATGTCCCACCTCGAGTATCTTTCTCCAGATTTCAGACTCCCAACAAATGGAACCATCTGAGGGTCGGTGCAGCTCCCTTACCTTGGGGAAGTCCTGCTGCCCTCCAAGACAAGGCAAGCCTTCTATCAGTGCTTGCCCTGCTGAACTTGTGTGAATTCCAGCCACTGGTGATGTGAAGCCCTACACATCTGTCAGCCTGAGGCTTTATACCACACCAGGGTTAAAGGAAGGAACTGGAAGGCATCTGCAGGAGCAGGCGGGATCCCACCTACCTGGACATACTTTACAGCACTTCCCATCTACTTTTTCCGGATATTCACAGGGATACTCCTTGGGGCATGTGATCTTCTGGCAGTCCTGGACGCCGTCCCTGCAGGTGCAGAGGATGCAGGGCAGGAGGCCATAGAGCCGGAAGACAGGGTGCCACACTTCCCCGTGGGAGTAGGTCTTCCCGTTGTAAACACAGGCTGCAGGAGAGAGAGAAAAGAGCTGTCTGGAAAGAAATCCTCCTCCTCTTTGTGAAGCCAAGGCTCGGTGGAGTCACTGCCTTTCAGCACCTCAGACGTGGGTGGCCCTGCTGTGGCGAGGGACGAGGTCCTCTGGCAGAGGATCTGGCAGCAGCAGGCACCGGGATATCGCAGCCACCACACCCGGAAGGTGCCATGGGACAGAGGGAGCATGGATCCAGGAGATGGGTCTGCTGGGCTTGACCAGCCTGGCGGGGGCAGGGGCAAGTGTGGGCAGGACCTCACCTGCCTCCCAACCTCTGGAAGGCCAGGGTCCCTCCGAGGCTGTCGCAGGAATGAAGCACAGTGAAGAGTGCCACCTGCTGACTCCTCCATGGAAATTTCTGGAGGTCCCAAAATTTCCTCCAGGGCTTCATCTCCAAGGACTGGAAAGCGCCCTTCTGGAGGCACAGTGGTGGGAGAGCCGCCAAGAGGAGAAAGGACCTGTTATTCCCCTCCTTGGATCAAGGGGCTCGCCTCCTCATCTTACTTTGCCACTCTCTCCTGCAGGAGGAACACTGGGACAGCACTGGGTCAGACCCAGCACATAGGAGGCACATAGGAGGAATATCCTGTCCTTCTGTGGCACTGTCCTGGAAGGTCCATGTGGAGTCTCCCAGCTGAGTTCCTTCCTTCCCAAGTCCCAGAACTCCAAAACAGTCCAAGGACCAACCTTTTCCAGCCCATTTTGGAAGGTGGTAGAGCCGTGCAGTCAGGAGGCTGTGGGCATGAGGGCTGTGATACCTGGCTGTGGAAGAGTGGCAGTGGGACTTGCTGGTGGAAACCTGCTGCTGAATCAGATTCCCTGGAGAATTCCAAGTTCTGGGGAAGCCTCTTTAAGTCACACACAGACTGCCTGGCCTCTCCATCCCTTACCTTTCTTGTGCTTCTCTTTCAAGACGATTTTCACAGTGGTGCCACCTGCTCCCTTGGGTTTGAAGCTTCTGGGAATTAACTCCAGGGAAGAACTGAGAACAGTGGACACGGTGGCTCCAGGTGGCTTCCTCCCCATCACCTCTCCCAAGCACTGGTCTTGTGAGTGTCTCTGTGAGCAGCCAGAGAAAAGAGGGATTCAGGCTCAGGCAGCTGAGTTGTTCTCACCCCACAGCATGCTGGAAAAAGCCATGCAGTGTCCTGCACACCTTCCATCAGGAGTGGAAGGGGCAGAGGCCACAGGGATAAGCAATGACCCACAAGCCATACAAATCACAGAAATATTTAGATTGGAAAATTCCTCTGAGATCATGGAGCCCAACCATTCCCTCAGCACTGCCAAGGCCACCACTAACTTAGGTCCCCAAGTGCCACATCCACATAGCTTTTAAATCTTTCTGGGCATGGGGACTAACCACTGCCCTGGGCAGCTGTGCCAAGGCTGGACATCCCTTTGGTGAAGAAGCTTCCCTAATATCCAACCTAAACCTCCCCTAGCACAGCTTGAGGCCATTTCCTCTCATCCAGTCCCTGTCCCCTGGTAGCAGAGCCTGACCCCAACCTGGCTGCCCCCTCCTGTCAGGGAGTTGTGCAGAGACAGAAGGTCCCCTCTGAGCCTCCTTTGCTCCAGGCTGAGCCCCTTCCCCAGCTCCCTCAGCTGCTCCTGGTGCTCCAGCCCCTTCTCCATCTTGCTGCTGCCACCACCCAAGGGATGCTGAGCAGTTGGTGTCAGTGCCCCATGTGAGTCACCCTCACTGGGGCAGCACCTGGCCCTACCCGAGCTCATTCTAATGCCCCCAGAGAAGCACGTGAGGTCCTGCATCCCTAAAACACACAGGGAAATGGGCTGGTCTTTCCTAGATGGGAAAATGAGGACTGGCATCTGCGTGGCTCAAACAGGATCAGAAAGATGAGGATGGGCCATATCCTGCTCTCTCACCTGGTAGGCACCAGGAGAGCTGGCACGGGGCTGCCAGCCAGCAGGACTGAAATCCCAGGAACATCCCAGGAACATCCCAGGCTTCCAGGAGCAGAGTGCTGGGACAAGACACGCAGCACAAAGGGTCCCCTTGTGTCTATTTTGGAGGTTTTATAGGTGGTGGAGCAGTATGGAAAAGGGCAGAGCCAGGAGCTAAGTGACCTAATCCCACAGACCTGGCAGGGGCTGCCCAGCTCCGAAATGTCGCCGTGAAGGAGCCCTCTGCAGCCAGGGAGTCACTTTTTCCTTGCTGGGGCTGCTGATACAAACAGCCTGGGGAAGGCAGGGTGGTGGCCAGCTCCAGCACTGCCCTCTTGGTGGGAGGCAGGACACCCTGATGCCCAAGGGGAGAGGACACACCTCCTCCCAAAGGAAAAGCCCTCCCAAGAGAGATTTGGGCTTCTAATGGACAAGGGTCAGGCCCGGCTCGTGGTCGCCTCTGGGTCTGCTCTGACAATGTCCTTCAGCTGTTTAACCTGCAAACACTGGCCAGCAAGGAGGACAAGTGTCCCAAATTTCCAGTTCCTGCAGGTCTTTGGCTCTTCCGAAGATGTCACAGAATCACAGGATCGGAACCATTTGGGTTGGAAAAGTTCTCTAAGGTCATCGAGTCCAACCCTTTACCTGACACTGACAGGTCCCCCACTAAACCACATCCCTAAAACGCTGCAGGGGGAGAGCAGAAGAGTCTTTCCCTGGCAGCCTGAGGTCTCACACAGGCTGATGTCTCTCATCTAGATTCAATTCCATGGCACGATTCACCTGCCAGTCAGGTGCCCATGGTTCTGCTGTGCAAGGACCTCAGTGTCCTCCCAGAGCTGCTGGGGTGATTTCTTTGCAGAGCACGATGTGCAAGGGCATTCTGTGAGCTGTGCAGGGAGCTGTGCTAGAAGCAAGAGTGGAGTTTAAAAATGCAAACGTCACGTACAACACCTCTGTTTAACTGCAGGGGTTCCTCTTCCGTGGACTTCTCAAAGGAGCCATCTGCAAGGCAAAAACAATGTCCTGGAAGATGCTGAGGGGCTGGATGGAGGTTTGCTCTCTGTGGCTGAAAGCAGCTCTCCTCCACATGCTGGCCCACCTGGGAGTCTGGAGAGACAGGAGCTTTGCACGTGCAATTTATATTATCCCAGGAAAACCCAAGCCCTCAGATTTTGCTCCCTAGTGCAATCAGGAGAAAACAAGTGGCCTGAATTACAGCCCAGGCTTCCAAAATCCTGCTAAAGTGGCTTGAAATGGCTCCTGCTGTCGGGTGGCAACCAGCTGGAGTCTCCCAGCCCTTAGTCTCGGCCTCATTACCTTTGCAGACCTGGCAGCAGGAATCCGGCACAGTTAAGGGAGAGGAACACAGCAGCTCGGGGCAGGTCATCAAGCCACAGTAGATCTGGCCTTCCTAGGAGGGCAGGAGGAGAAAAAACATTGTCAGTGTTATAGAGAGCTGTATGTGCCCCATGTTGGGCTGCCAGCCTTCAAACTGCAGATTTACCATAAATCACTGGGAAGAAATTCTTCCCTGTGAGGGTGGGGAGGCCTTGGCACAGGCTGCCTGGAGAAGCTGTGGCTGCCCCTGGATCCCTGGAAGTGTCCAAGGCCAGGCTGGGCAGGGTGTGGGAAGGTGTCCCTGCCCAGGTGGAACCGGATGAGCTTTAAGGTCCCTTCCAACCCACACCATTCCAGGATTTTATGATTCCATGATCAAAAGCGCCCTGATAGTCCATCTCTCAATATCACCAATCACCCTGCAACTAATGAGAGCTGAAAGTCTGCCCCTGCTGCACTGTCCATCCTGCAGGGTACGGCAGGGCTGTGTCCTCCCTGGGCATGGCTGTTCCATGAACAGCACACAATGCTCCCAAGTGGACTGGTCTTCCTCAGAAAGGGGCAGGCAGTGCCTTCCTCCCAGGCATCTTTAGTGCTCCCAGACCTGGAACAGCCTCCACACCTTTAAGCTCTGCAGAACACCCTGATATGAAGGGGCACAAGAAGATTTTCCCTGACATCTGCCAGGGAAAGGACCCGGAGGAGACAGGTGGAAATGGGAAGCATGATTCTGAACCCAGACTCAGGTCCACACCAAAGCTCTGCCCTCCCTCTCTCTTGGTTTATTCAGTAACACCAGAGCCAAGCACAGAGACGTTCAGGGATAGACCTGTTTGGAAAATATCACTGCTGTGGTGATTCAAGCTGAAAACCACAGTTTTAGTGCATCCCAGTCCCACCTCAGTCAGTGGATTTGCACCAGTTTGTTGCAGGAATAATTTTCTGCTACTTTTCCAAAGAGTAAAAAAGGATGTTCAGCAGCCAGACCTCGACAGCAAGGTCGTCTTCTCCATGCAGCAATTTTCTCTGGGGCATCCACAAGCTCCCAGTCAACCAAGACCAAGAGGTCAGCCAAGGATATCCTTAGAAAACCAAACCACAACTGCTTCTTCTCCCATCAGGAAGCCAAACCGCTGTGCCAGGAACATGAAGAGGATGAGAGGAGTTTGGTGGGTGACAGGATCTGGCAGAGGTCTCTGCATGCCAAATCCAGCTCTCCTCCTCAGGAGTCCAGACCTGCCTCTTCCTTCCTTCCTTCTCCCTTTGACCAGCAGCTCGCAGCAAGGACCTGCCCCAGGCAGGAAAGAGCCAGTGCCATAAAAAGCAGGATTTATCCCAGAGGCTCTGGTCTTGGGGCTCTTTTCAAAGAGGGTTAGACCAGCTGTTCACGCAGCTGTTCTAGCAGCTGACAACATCAGACACAGCCCAGGGAGATCCCCCCACTGAAGCCTCCACAGCCAGCCCTTTATTTTCCCCCTTGTATCCAAGGCACTGCCCTGACAAATAAACAGAGCCTGAGTGGCAGCCTAGGGGGACGTGGAGCTCCACTGGCTCCCGGGGACAGTCGCAGGGGAGCACATGCAGTCGGATTCCAGGGCTCCTTCCCAGTGTTTCCCACCACCTTAAGAGAGGAACCAGCCTCAAAAGCTGCCTGTCAGCTTCTACATGTCAGTTATTCCTCTTGCCAGCCAGCTCTGAGGTGCACTCACGCCCCAGGGGCTCAGACCAGCCATTCCAGGATCACAGATACTTCCCTGTCCAGCATCAACTGAAGCACCAGCACCCCTGTGTGCGTGTGCTCTTGGCGTGACAGAGGGAGGAGGTTTGGGCTGGTTTGCCCTTTTGATACCCTGGCCAAACGTGGTGCCAGCCTTTGCTGCAGCAGAGCACGGAGCGGTGGAGCCTGGCCCCAGTCACGATGTGTGGTGAAAGCCACACTCGTACCCACCTCCTTTTCCATGGCAGAGGCAGCAGTGGGAATGAGCAGGTCCCTGCCATGGCCAAGTTCAGTGCCAGCACCTTCAATCCCCCTTCCTGACTCCATCTCAAGGAGGAGGAGCTGCTCTGTTTATCTCCCAACACTTGGCTCCTGGCACTCCACACACCTTCCCATCGCCGCTGGCCAGGCTGCCTCACACCTCCTGAGAGGTGTCAGAACTCGGGTTTCGATGGATTTCCACAGGATCCCAACCCGTGGGAAGGGGCTGGCAGAGCAGAGCCGAGCCCTGTCTCAAGGCATTACTGGAAGCTCACGGAGAAGGAACATCCCAACAGAGCTGGCAGGGGATGGTGGAGGGGCGATGCACCACTGGGATGCCCACTGAGGACACCTTGGCCAGGCTGCAAAGGATGGGGCTTGGAGCAGCCTGGTCTGGTGGAAAGTGTCCCCGCCCGTGGCAGGAGATGGAACCAGAAAAGCTTTAGGGTCGCTTCTAACCTAAGCCATTTCCTGAATCTCTGGATCCCAAGAACATCTGAATCCCAAGAGCTGTCCCCTTGTGTCCATGCTTGCCTTGCAGGCACACTGAGCTCCCCCAGGCTCCCTGGCTACCCAGCCCCCCTGCTTTGCAGCCAGCACAGGCAGAAAGGCTCCTGGCTGTGCTCTGCACCCACCATCTGCCACACAAACCTCAGCGGGGCGGGTGGGGCAGGGGTTTTGAGCTGGGGGACAGTGCCGGGGTGCGGCAGAGAGCCCCAGCCGCGCTGCCGTGGTAGCTTACGGAGCAGCTGCACTGCACACACTGGTTGGGCTGGCGGCCGGGGAAGAGCTCGCCGGTGCTGAACATCTCGCCCTGCTGGTACGTCGTCCCGTTGTGCTGGCAGGACTTGGCGGCAGCACGGAGGCCAGACGGGGAGAGTGGCTCTGGAAAGGAGGAGCAGGAAGGAGCGCGGTGAGAGCCGGCCCGGCCCTGAAGGACCAGCAGCGCTTCCCACACCGCGGCGCCGTGAAGTGGGCAGGGCACTGCGGGGCTGGTCAGCTTTTGGAGAACGGGGCTGCCCCGACTGCACTGAGCTCTGCACGGACAGAAAACCCAGAGGTCCGACCTCGCGAGGCTTTTAACAAATTACTGGGGGTTTCCCTCCCCTGGTTGTAACCATCGTCACATATAGATGGAGTCAGGTAAAAAGGGCTTCTCTCGTGGGTAATTAACGAAAAATCAGAATTAATGAGGTTTTTTTTCTATTTTTCCTTCCTAATTTCTCAAATCACTGATGGTTTCTGGCTAGCTTTGCCAGCACTCAGGTAGGGAAAGTTTGGGGACTAAATCTTGAGGCAATCTGCAGGGGCGAGAATTAACATATTGAGGTGAAATGAGGCAATCAGTAGTGGTAAGGTAGGAAGTTTGGGGGCTAAAACTTCAGGTAGTCTTCAGTGCAGAGAAGGAAGTTGTTAAAAAACTTTAATTATTTTTTTATCCAATACACTTTGCTGGCAAACGATCAGAATGAAGTGCCAGCTTCTGTTTTGCCCCTGAAGTGTGAACTGACATTTTGTCCCTACAAAGCTCTGGGGATGGGGGGGAGAAGGCGGTCTGGCAGAGAGCCCTTTTCCACCAAAATGAGATTTTTGGAGGGAAAAAGCAGCCAGAGCTCCGTGAGCAGGGCCAGACCCAGCATCTCTGCGTGTCCACGAGTGGCAGCAGCGGAGGTGCCGCCCTGTAGGACCGCGGCCACCTTGTCACCCCGTCCCTGGGGAACGCCCACCTACCAGGGCACCGCGGGCAGCACTGCTGGGGGTCCGTGACAGGGCTGGCACACGGCAGAGCTGGGCACTGGATCCGGTAGCACCTGATGTTGGTGTTCTGGGGAGACACACAGGTGTGGGGTTAGTCCTCAGGGAACATTCAGTTCACGGTGCACCCCTGCACGAGGAGGGACACAACAGCATCACAACAAACTGTGCTGGGTGCAGCTCAGCCCTGGCTCGAGCCCAGCCAGCCCACGGGCTCTCACCAGCAAAGGCCAGCCATCATCTGACGGTGGCCCTGAGCCTCCCCCACCCACAGCCCACCAACACTGCAGAGGCAGAACCATGGAATCACAGGAGGATTGGGTATGAAGGAGCCTTAAAGATCCTTTTCCACCTCCTGTCATGAGGAGGGACACTTTCCTCTGCCCCGGGGTGCTGCAAACTGGCCTCGAACACATCCAGGGATGGGGCAGCCACAGCTCCTCTGGGCAACCTGTGCCAGGGCCTCACCACCCTCACAGGGAACAGTCTCTTGTGAACATTTAAACTCAATCTCCCCTCTTCTACTTTAAAACCATTCCCTTGTCCTGTCATTATCTGCCTGTGTAAAAGATAACTCCCCATCTTTCTCATGAGCTCCTTATAAGCACTAAAATGTCTCCTCACAAGGTCAACCCGACACCCCCCAGGAGGACAGCTTTCTCCAAAGGGAAGAGACCGATCCAGCGCCACCGCGGGACTGGAAAGGGGCTCTCCGGCCGAGTGAGACAGCGGGACCGACGCGCTGAAAGCTGCGGAGCGAAGCCCCAGCAGCGCCCCCGCCGGCCCGCGCGGCGCCCGGGACGTGCCTCGGAGCAGCTGCAGCGGATGCAGTACATCAGCCCCTGGGGCTCCAGGTACGGGTGCCAGCTCTCCCCGGGGCTGTACTTCTTGCCGTTGAAGTCGCAGAACGCGTCTGGCCCTGAAAGGCAACCCGGAGAAGCTGCGTGAGAAAAGGGGCTGGTTCCCTGTGATGAGAGCCTTCACCTTGCTCCCCACGAGTGGCTGAGGGCCACGTCCCATCCGCCAAACCAGACCTTGTTCCTCCCAATTTTATTTTTTGGGGGGACCCATCTGACCCAAATGGCAACTTGTCTGAGCAAACTGGACTCCCTGAGCAAGAAAGGAGCAGAATGGGTGGGTTTGAGGCAGAAAATAGAGTTTTAGACAGGTGATTTCAGGGTGATGCTACAGGATGGAGTTTCCCCCAGTGAGACCAGAATGATTGCCCACTGGTCTCAGTCCTTTGGCTTTACCTGGCTTGGTGCAGCACTGGTCTGACTGAATGACTGCTTTTTCATTTATGGGGGGGCTCTACAGGGGGATAGCAGGTCCACCTCATCTGCTCTGCATCCCCAAAAGCATAAACACGTGGGTTTTTTCCTCCTTCTTGATCCTGTCATCCTGGGAAGAGCCAGTTTCCAGCTGTGCTCCTGAACTGGAGGTGTCTGTCCCAGAAATGATCCAGACCTGCCCTCCCTGACATGGGTCTAACCCCAGCATGGCACAGGGATGAGACGGCACCCAGCACAAACAGTGAAGGAGAGTCCCTTTGGACATCTCTGCCCTCCCCATATTTTAGCAGGTCCTTATGACCTCCTTCATCCCCAAGTCCACAGTTACAAACCAATCCTCTGGCAGGACCAGGCCAGCCTGCAGCAGGAGCCTGTGGGACAAGGAGTGGCCAGGATCACCACCAAACCCCTCAGGACTTTGGCCAAAACCCTGATTCACATAATCACATCCGCAAACATCCCCTAGTCCTGCAGGAGCAGGCTCCAGACCCAACTGGGTCTGCAGGAACCTGGACCCTCTAAGAGCCATGGTGCTCCCCTGACCTGTGCCAAAGCCCTGGCCGGGCAGAGGGCTGCCCCAGGACCCAAGTTCTCTCTAAGCACACACCTTGATGTTCGTGGTTTACGTGCTCACAGCCCCGCTGAGAAGCGAAGGTGATTTAAAAGGTTATGTCATGGAGGGAATTTGAGGTAGTTTGGGTGACTGCCTTGCTCGAAGGCAGTGCAGACGTTTACGGTTCCTGAGGAATTTATGGGTCTTTTAAAACCTTGCAGCACCCTGGGGATGCAGGACAGGGGGAGGGCTGTTTTCCAAGGCATGATGCTATGTGCACTCAGGTGAGCCAGAGGGTGCTGGCCCTGCCAGGCCGCTGGGAGGGCTCCTTAATGAATAGCAGAGTGCCCCCAAAATTATCTCAGGGGAGTTCACCACCCCAAAGATGCTAAGAGCCATCCCGTGCTCTGCTCTGTCACCCGGGACACAGCAGGGGCTTGGAGGGCCCAGCTGGTGATGTCCCACCTTGCTGAAGCTGGAGATGCCACCTACTTCATGGATTTCTCCAATCAACCAGACAAAATTCACCCAAATATGCTGGGGTGGGCTGCAGTCCCTCCCCCAGCTCATGACCATCCTCAGGATGAACCCAGGGGATGCTCTGGCCAGCAGGAAAGACAGCTCAGTGGGTCTGCAAAGATCTTTATAGGTCTCTTCCAACTCAAGCCCTGCCAGCAGACTTGAGCCTCTCTTTGATGGCTTTAAGCACTTGATTCTCCAAGCTGTTTCCTTCACGAGTGGTGACCACCAGCTGTCCAGACCACTTGGTCTGGCCCAGGCACAGTGGTGTGGGGCCACTGCTGCATCTGCAGAGGTGGAGGTTTGCCACAGCTCTGGAGCGGGTATTTTCCTTCCTTTTCCCTGATCAGGGTTTTACATTGTCCCCACAGCTCTTGACAAGTCAGCAGCTCCCTGTTCCTGGCCACACAGGCCACGAGCTTATAGCAAACCACACAGAACTGGTGAGCAAGTGGCTTGGATATGAGGAAACCCAGAAGAGAGAGGAAAAAAACTCCACCAAACTAAGGAAAAAAACCCAAAAAACAAACCAACAAACAAAAAACTAAACCAAAAAAATCATAGTTTTGCAAAAGGGTGAGAAAATGACTTCATCTTTCCCTGCTTGCAGCATCCTCATGAATTCTGCTGAGGGTGAAGAAATGGAGTTGCCTCGGTGTGACGCGGCCCCGCTCAGCTTGCAGGCTCCCATGCCAGTTGGCTGCTTCCTTCAAACATTTAATCACAAGTGGAGCCCTGGTTTGGGTCCAGCCCTCGAAAGCAGCCTGATTCATGTCTGCAAAGGGCCTGCTGGTAAAATTAAAGCTGCCTGGCAGTGCTGGGCAGCAGGAGACACTTGTCGGCACCTCAGTAGTGCTACGCCGTGCTTCTGGCAAGAGGTGCTGGCGTGTTTGGGCTAAAGCAAGATGGGGATGGATGGACGGATGGACGGATGGATGGATGGATGGATGGGGCTTAAAAGCTGGAGGCTCTGGACCATTTTTTCCCATAATTTCATTTTCAGAGGTCAAACTTTGTATCTCTTCCTAATTCATTTGGAGTGAAAAGCCATTTGTGGCAGTGGATTGCTCCCGTGCTGATCGGTCACCTGACTTATTGCACCTTCAGCAGCAGCACACTCAGAAAAATCATGTGAGTTTACTTCTCACTGGATCTAGAGCAGGTGAAGAAGTTGTGGGGTGGCATCTTGTCGGTGGCTGGTGTCTGAAGCTGTGGAGATACATTCCCTTCTCATGGTGTGAGAGATGCAGCCCAGGATGGGTTTCTCCACACCACCCACTTTGTCATCGTGGATTGGTGTCTCTAAACCACCTTGGGAAGATGCTGCTCAGAGCTTCTGCTACAGCCTCCTGTGAGGTTTCCACTTCCTGGTAGCTGGAAAGATTCCCACAATACCTACCCTAAATCTTTAATGTCCCTTCCAACCCAAGCCATCTGTGATTCTGTGATTCTGTCTCTGGGAGTGTTCTGAGCAATCTGATGGCTCAATAAGAGGTTGTGCGGTCTTACTCATCTCCCCTCACTCCTCTTCTCACTCTCTGAGCAGGGAATGCATCCCCAGATGGCACCTCTGGAGTATCTCCAGAGCAGGGATGTCCAAGCTGGGCTCCTGGCCCCAGCAGTTTTTCTGGGGGCCGCACACCTGCCAGCCAGTGCCGTGCTGGGCACGCAGGAGGGAGCTCATGCAAACCAGTTTGTAAGTTTTAAGAGCAGCCATAAATAAAGAGTAAAGAGCACTGTCTGGTACACAGAGTCCAGGCGCTCCCATGACAGCCCTGTATTTATGAAAGGCTTAAAATGCAACTTAGCTGAGAAGGGACTGGTTAAAACACCCTGGGCCCTTGGCGTGCAGCATCCCAAAGACGCCGCTCACATCCAGATCGGTTCTTCTGGGCTCGACCTTCTTGGCACCTTGGGAGCCTGGAAAGCTCTGAAGCTCTGAAAATGCAGCCTCATGCAGCACCTCTGAGTTGCCCGGGATGGAGAAGCCAGGCAAAGTCCCCTGAGCCTCTGCAAGCAGCAGGCAGGGTCCTGCTTCCCCCCACTCCTTCCCAAGGGAATGCTCCCATAGCAGGGTGTGCAGCCCTCGCCTCTCCCTTACCATGGGCGTGGCAGCACTTGCTTTCCATCATGGTCCTTCCCATCTTGGAGCACCCAGTCCCTTCACCTCTGCTGGATCCAAACTTGCAGGACTCAAGAGGGAACCCAAGAACCCGCTTTTCTCCAGCAACCATGTTAAAAAGAGATGAAGCAGCAACTTCCAAGCTCCTGGGGAAAACCACTGCCCCATGCTTTCCAGAGATGCTGGTGTTTAAATGCCTCCAGCCAAAACATCATTGCGTTCAACCATTGCCCCTGAATTACTCAGAATGCAGCACATTCGTCCCAGTAACCTGTGCCTCTGATATTTTTTTTCAGCTGGAGTGCAAATCCCCTAAAATAGCCTGTTTCTGTGGGCAAATTCTTCTTTTCTGACTTGCCTTCAAGCCCCGAGCGTTTCTGCTTCTCACCTATTTTTAGCCACGACACTGTAGGTCCCTTGGCTGATGAGCCTGCTCGTAACTAATTTATTCCTGTCTTCACTCTCCCTGAACACTCAGCCCTGAGAAAAGTGTGAGGCTGCAGAGGTGGACAGCGGAGAGAAGTCCACAATTTGGTGATGCCTCTGTCACCCAAACCACCCTGCCCTCGACCATGGGGCAAGTCCTGGCCAAGTCCTCCACACCATGGGATATGCCCTGTAGCAAAGCTGAAGTGTTTCAGAGCTGGGGGGTGACTCCCTGCCCCAATCCTGCTTCAATCCCACATTCACCAGCTCTTTGTAAGTCCTGCAAACTGGCCTCAACACTTCCTCCCAAATCAGACACACCCTCACTGCCCTCATCCTTTTTAGTTTATGCCCAATTTACGGGCTCTGGTTTATCACCTCCAAAGAGCAAACACCTCACCTAACACCTGTTCCACCTTCTGCAGATGTCTCCATCCTCTTCCTAACCCCACCATGGCAGCCTGGGTAGAGGCAGGGAGTCAGACCCACATCTCTCTTTCAAGAAACATGCCGTGGGCTGGGTTTGGCAGCTTTGGATGAGCCCAGGGAAGGGAAAGGAGCTGAATTCACCTGGATTTTGCTCTCCAGGGCTTTGCACAGCCCCATCCATCCACCTGCCTTTTCCCCCCAGCACACCCCACAGTCAGGATGAACAATGCAGTGCTCATATTTTGGGTCCACACTCCAAGAGGATGGTTATTTGAGTGCCTAATGCACTGCTGGCAGCAGGCGAGCTGTAAATCACCCCGAGGCAGCCACCGGCAGACTCCGCTGGGATTCCGGCAGATTAAAGAGCAGAATAAATTCAGGGACACAGCAGGTCCTGCTCCAGTTTGCTCAGAGCTCCGGTGGCTCTGCAGTGTTGCAGGGGTGCTCAGCACCCACGGGTAGGGTCCCAGTGCTTTGCCCAAGCCAAATCCACCTCCTGGACCCAGTGAACACGTCCAGCACCCTCCAAGCTCCTGAACAGCCCTGGCCAAGTGCTTCAAGCCTTTCTGTGGGAAGTGCCAAACCTCCCTTCCTCATCCCAAAACTTCTCTGCCTCGGTCAGCCAGCTGGGAGCAGAAGTGGGAGAGACTGAGGGATGGACAAGGGATGGATCCGGGGGAAAGCCCCCAGCTTCGTTCGGGGTGGGGGAGGCGTTGCCCCTGCCCCTGTCCACCCTCGGAGGGGAGATGCACTCGTGCAGGGTGGGATCTGTGCAGAGGAAGGTCTGTCAGACAACCTCCTGCTCTGTGGCATTTCCAGCCCACGGAAGGGGGTCCCAGATCTTCCCCACGCCCCTGCCGGCACCCGGAGCCCCCCAGCCCCCTCACCAGCAGGCAGTGCCGCGCTCGGTGCTGTACAGCCCCGCAAAGCAGGCGGGGACAGCAGCAGGCACAGGGGACACAGCGTGTCCCCAGCAGCGCGGGACAGGAAACCCGGCTGATCGCACGGCCCGGGACACCCCGGCCGCGGAGCTCCGACACCTGCCCCGCTCAGAAGCCTCCCCGTGCTCCCAGCCGTGCCCGCAAAGCACCCCCGCAAATTCCCGGGGACCCCCGTGACGGGGAAACTGAGGCATGGAGGGAAGCAGCGCAGGCGGGACAGGAGCGGGGAAGACTTACGAGCCCGGGCTCGGCTCCCGGAGGCGAAGAGGAGCAGGAGGCACCGGAGGAAGAAGGCGAGGGGACCCGCCCCGGGAAGCATCGCAGCCCGGTGCTGGTGCCCGGGGGCTTCGGTCCCGGTGCCCGGGGGTGCGCTGCCCGCTGTCCCGAGGATGTCTCGGGGTCTGCGCTGGGGGATTCGCTCCCGCTGCTGGCGCCCGGCGGTGCCGCGGTCTCGATTGCGGTGTGGGCGCCTCGGAGGACGCCGCGCTGCCCGGAGGTGCCGGAGCGGC
>VZRX01023587.1:6700-36304 GCA_013398075.1 Notiomystis cincta | reverse complement strand
GGTGTTTTAGGAAATTCCTCGGCGGCGGGAGGGAGGAGGGAGGGCGGGCGGGGGGTGGTGCGGGAGCCGCAGGGTTAACCCCTGCAGCCCTGCAGCCCGGCCGGGGCTCTGCCGGGCTGGCCCTCGCCCTGGGGGCTGCGAGCCAAGAGGTGACACTAATGGGGTCCATCAGGGCCACAGACACCGCCCGGCTGCAACTCTGCTCGCTGTCCAGCGCCGCCAGGACACCCGGCTCTCCGCACCGGCTGCCTGACACTCCCTCAGCTTCATAAAGCCGTGTAAATGACCCGTGCAGCCCCTGCCTTCAGGAATCCCCCGGCCCCAGCCCACGACCCCAAACCCTCCTCCTCCCACCCCCCAGCAGCGTGGAGAGCTGTGCTCCCACCCAGCTGCCATCGTCTCCACGGGATGGGCATGAAACAGGACCGCTTGGAAAACCACTGCTCATGCAGCCATCCCTGGAGAAGCCACCTGGCCTCCTTCACACAACGTTGCTCCTGGTCCTGCTGCTCCCCAGATCCTGCACAACGTGGTCCTCCATCGGCCAAGTGATTAATTTTTCTTTTAATTCAAGCTCAGGATTGGGCTTTCCAGGGTGCGAGATCTTTGTGCCTGATGCCATCCCACACTGAGAGTGGCACCAAGCCACCGGTCTGCCAAGGTGTCCCCAGACCCCTTACCCTGGTCACACCAACCATAAGCCACATTTCTTGCAGAGATGAAAGAAATCAAGGGCAATTTCTGCAGAAAAAAATCCCTTCTTTACATCCATCTCTTAATTTTGTCTGCCTCTCTCTCTACCCCAGGTGCCAGCACATCCCCCTGGACCAAACCATGGTTGGAGGTGCCTGTTCCTGGAGCTGGATAAGAGGGAAATCTTTGTAATAAGAAAGCTTTTGATTTCACTTTAAATCACCAGCTTTGTTATTTTCTCTTTAAGCTGTGAGCAGAAGAAATCCACATGGGCTGGACGTATTTTCTGGGAAGAAAGCGGGTGAATCCCAGCGATGAAATGCAGGTGAGTCTTCACCCCACCTCGACTCTCCTGCACAGGGATACTTGTGAGCCTCAAGACACAGTGCAGAGCAGAAGACAGAGCTGAGACATCTGCAGGGATGGCACAATCTGTTGTTTACCAGCTCTACCAACAATCTCACCACTCACTGCCCTCCCCTGGGAATTGTGAGTACGATTCTGCTGAGGGACCCAGGAACTCCAGGGGGTACAGGAGCCCAGAACCCAGGGATGCTCTGCACACCATCTGGCACCGACCCTCTACAGAAAGCACAAGCCCTGCTGCCACATTCCAGGGCCAGCCACAAATGGGAATTCTCACAAGAAAGAATTTCTTCCCTATGTCCAACCTCTGGCAGTGGGAAGCCATTCCCCTTGTCCTGTCCCTCCATCCCTTGTCCCCAGTCCCTCTCCAGCTCTCCTGGAGCCCCTTTAGGCCCTGCAAGGGGCTCTGAGGTCTCCCTGGAGCCTTCTCCTCTCCAGGTGAGCACCCCCAGCTCTCCCAGCCTGGCTCCAGAGCAGAGGGGCTCCAGCCCTGGAGCAGCTCCGGGGCCTCCTCTGGACTCTCTGCAGCAGCTCCATGTCCTCCTGCTGTTGGCCCCAGGGCTGAAAGTTCTCAGCTCCTAATGCCACTTCCCTTTTTTCACTGCTCCACTCATTTCAAGCTCCCTGAAAGTTTTTCTAGCAATGCCCCTCTAATTTCCCCCCATGCCTTGATAAAGATATTTAAAGGAGTTGGGGTAAACAGCAGGCTCCTTCCAGCTCCCACCAGGAAAAGCTGGTTCCTCCTCTCCCAGCTCTTCCCTTGCACAGGGCAGACTTGAAAAGCCCATTTGTAGCACAAGTCTGTGGGCAAGTTATGAAAGTGCTTAGAAAAATGGAGACACAAAGTCCAAGTCAATGAAGTTATTTTGTGCCTCTGCTGCAACAGCCACAGCTGAATTCAGGACTGTAGATCCTGGCCCCACATCAGGGCTAAAACTTATGGGAAAGTTCAGGCATGTCCTAAGTGCAGACCCAGGAAATAAAGGCCAGCCTTGTCAGGAGCAAGGTGCTGTGTTACATCTCTGCTGGGTCTCATAAAGAATACATTCACCCTTTGGCAAAACCGAGGCTCTTTATCTTCATCTGTGAAGGAATCCGTCTGACAGTTCAATACTGCCAACATCAATCCATCTGTGACCATGAATCAGGCTCCAAAAACCATGGCACTGGCCTGCAAATTATAAAATATGGGTCTGTTCTGTTTGTCTTCTGGTTCCTGAGTCTTTAGGTCAAACTCACTTCATGTTTTCTGGGCAATCAAGGAGAAAAGACAATTCCCTTTTTTCTTTCTTTCTTTTTTTTCTTTTTTTTCCGAGAATGAAAACAGAATCCACTACAAACTACTGAGTAAACAGCGTGGGCTCCAATAACATCCCCCACCTTGCAAGCCTTGTGGCTGGAGAGGGAGCTGGCCAGGCTGCAGGCTGCAGGAGCTGGCTGCTCACTGCACCTTTCCTTGGAAGTTTGTAGCCCTGCGTCCTGACATTTGATCCAGTGTGGGCAAGGAGAAATGCACAGGAGAGGGCTGCCAGCTGTAGGCAGTGGAGCTGGAAACCTGCAGGACTCTGAACTGTTGGAAGCTGCTCTAAAGGAACTCAGCTGCAGGAATAAGTCCTGTTGAGAATGAAGGAGCTGCTATCCTGCTTGGAGCAAGGGCCAGAGCTGCCCCCAGGATTCCAGGCACCCCAGCAGTGCCAGCTCAGGGCACAGACACTGCCCTGGAGGCCCTGGCACAGGCTGCCAGGAGAAGCTGTGGCTGCCCCATGGCTGGAAGTGTCCAAGGCCAGGCTGGATGGGGCTTGGAGCAACCTGGAATAGGGGAAGATGTCCCTGCCCACATCGAGGAGGTGAACTTTAATGTCCCTCCCAACCCAAACCAGTCCATGATTCCCTGCTCCCACCCTGGTGGGTGATTAACTCTGGCAACAGCTCCTCATGGAGGTCTCCTGAGGGTGGCTGTGTCTGGGGTGTGTTCTTCAGTGTTTCCCACGGAGCTCTTCCCAATGTGTGGAATCCACCTCGCTGGAGAGCTCTAAAGCCACACCTTTTGGGGGGTTTAAGGCAGTCAGTGACTGGTGGGGCTCAAAAAGATAATTTACCCATGGAAGCACGTAGTCCAACCTGGAATGGGAAATGTGGTCATTTTTTTAGAGCCTGAGCATGTTGCCAAGCACAAGCCCAGATAAATAGTCCATAATCAGTGCAAACCAGTGATACAGAGAGGACAGTGGGTATGAGATCCTCCTCCAGGGATGCAGATCAGCAACCAAGTAAGAGGCAGGGGTGAAAAAAGGCTGGACAAAGCAAGGGGGAAGGATAGAGAGGAAAAATGGGAGAGCCATGGTCCTGTCTGCATCTCCTGGATCCACCAGAACACAGCCCACCTGCACCCCACGGAAAGAATCTGCCTGCCTGGGAGAACGAAGAGAAAGGGTGGTGGCAAAACCCTGCCAGCCCCTCGGCAGAGGTGAGAAGCAGAGAAACGTTCCCTGACAGGCTGAGGTTTCGGCTGGGGACGGCAGGATTTGAGGCTGAAGCCTTGCACGGGCTTAGGATTCCCTCTGCAGGCCAGCGCTGAGCTCCGCACCTCCCGAACTGCGGAACCAGAGGGCGTTGGAGTGGAAAGGACCGTAAGGCGCAGCCTGTCCCACCCCTGCCCTGGGCAGGGACACCTGCCGCTAGCCCAGGCTGCTCCAAGCCCCGTGCCACCTGATCCTGAACGCTTTCAGGGGCAACCACAGCCTCCCCGGGCAACCCGGGCCGGTCTTTTGTGACCCTTACTGTAAAATATTTCTGCCCGGTATTCCATTAACCCTGTCCCCCAGCAGAGTAAAACATTGCCTCTTGTGGGGCTTTGGGTTGGAAGACAAGCAGGAGGCACAGAAGCCAAGTTCTGTCCAGGGCAGGCTGGACGTGCAGAAGTAATTTGGGAGAACATCTGGCAGAGATCCTTTTCCAAATCCGAAATGCGCCTGGGACTCTGCAGAGAGCTAAAGCTCTGCACAGCTCTTTGTCCTTTGAGCTTTGCTGGGGAAGTGTCGCCTATTCCCACATCCCCTGTCCCTCCCCCAGGGCTCCCAGGGCCCAGCTGCCAGGTCAGGCTGATCCCGGGGAGCAGCAGCTTTGTGGGGAGCTAGGGAATAACACAACTCCGTCTGAGTCTGGCCAGCAGCAGCAGCAGCCACGGGACAGACACACAGACTGCTGGCCTAAGTCCAGTCCCAGCACCAAACCACTGCCACAATTCGTCTTAATAAAGTCAGGACGAGTTTCTGCTTCATGAGAAGGAACTTTTTTTGTCTACTGGCATTTCATGGAGCCCACAACAGCAGGGATCCACATACCAGTGCCCTTCGAGTCGTTCAAGAGCCAGAGACAACTAAAGACAGACGTGTGGGTGAGAGGGAAGTTTAATGATATCCCCCAGCAAGTTCCTGGCACACGTGCAGAGCCTGTTTCTTGGGCACGGATCATCCCTTCCTCTCTCCAGCCGCGGAGAGAGGAGCCTGCTCAGGGAGGCTCAAAGGTGCAGGGCTTTACCTCTGCAGTCTCTGCAGCCACGTTTTCTCTGCTGCCAACCCAGCGTCGCTGAGAGGCTTCATCAGAGAGGGTGCTAAAACATGAGGAAAAGACAGATCGGTTTGGTGCCCCAGTAAAGAGATGAAAAGCAGAAGTGCAGGAGATTTCCATAGCAACTGGTGCACAGGCTGTGCCTTCTCTGGTTTGCTCTGAGTCACCATCCGTGGCGGTTTAACTCTGGCTGGACGCCGGGTGCCCACCGGAGCTGCTCCATCACTCCCCTCCTCAGCTGGACAGCGGAGAGAAGGCTGGAGGAAAGGCCTCTGGGTCGGGATAAGGACGGACAGAGATCAGCCACCCACTACAGTCATGGGCTGGCAGAGCTGGCGGTGCTCACCCGGAGAAGAGAAGGCTCTGGGGAGAGCTCAGAGCCCTTTCCAGTGCTTAAAGGGGCTCCAGGAGAGCTGGAGAGGGACTGGGGACAAGGGATGGAGGGTCAGAACACAGGGAACGGCTTCCCACTGCCAGAGGGCAGGGCTGGATGGGATATTAGGAAGGAATTGTTCCCTGTGAAGATGGAGAAGCCCCGGCACAGGGTGCCCAGAGCAGCTGTGGCTGCCCCTGGATCCCTGGCAATGCCCAAGGCCAGGCTGGACGGGGCTCGGAGCAAGCCGGGATAGTGGGAGGTGTCCCTGCCATGTCAGGGTGGGCCTGGATGACCTTTAGGGTCCTTCCACCGCAGACCAGCTGCGGTTCCACGCCGCGTCCTTTAGACCGGCGCGTCCAGCGCCGTCCGCGCCCACGGAGAGCGGGAAGGGCCGGCGGCGCGCGCTCCCTCCCGCCGCNCCGGGCGGGAGGTGCGAGGAGTTCGGGGGGGCTCAGCCCGAGAGGGGGGCGTGGCCGGGCAGGCGGGAGGTGCGAGGAGTTTTGGGGGGGGGCTCAGCCCGAGGGGTTTGTGGCCACCGCGGGGCGTGCGATGAGTCCGCGGGGACTCAGCCCGGCCCCGGGCGCGGCGGGGGTGTCCAGGAGTGGGAGGTGCGATGAGTTTGCGGGAACTCAGCCCGAGTCCTGGCCGAGCCACCCTGCTCTGTGGCATCGGGAGATGGAGGGGATGGATAGCATCACCCCCTGGAGGGGATGCCTGCCTGGGAGGGATGTTTCCCCACTTCCTCACGTGTTTTTTGTGATTACCTTGCCCCAGAAGTGAACGGTTCCAGCAGCCCTGCCTGGAGTCGGGCAGGTTTGTGCTGCATCAAGACAGGAAGGGTTTTGCACCATGGGAAGTCCTACTCCCTTGTTGACATAAAAAAGTCCACCATCCCTGAGTTCATGGCTTTTTGTCACACATTACTTCCCTGCCTCCAAAGCTAGATGCCTTCCTCGACTCCTGGAAAACTGCTCCCTGTGTTCCCTTCAAAATAAATCCTCTTCTGAGATGGTGGCATTGCTGTTCCCGGTGGGAGCTGCTGGAGTTGCTCACCTTGCTGCTGTCAGAACTCAGGGTGCACCGGGATCTGTTGGTTGGAAAAGTGTTGCAGCAGTGCCCACTTCAGCGACTGAGCGGTGCTGAGGGGAACCCTGTAGAGCAAACAAGGATTTAAGCTGCAGATAAACATCCTTTTAGCCCAGCCCGTTCCTTTCCGAGCATGTTTCTGGTCTCCCAGTTCATGCTTGTGTCAGCACCCTCTAATTGGCTGTGGGAAGAATTGGCAGGATGAGCTTAAACAGCTTAAATTGGTGGTTTGAACTAACCCCACTAACCTGGAAGGGATTTAGGAAGCCTTCCCGCGGCAGGATTTGCTGAATCAATGAACAGATGGGCTGTCCAGAGGGAGCTGAGCCGAAGGGCTGGGGATGGCTCCGGAGGAGGAGGAGGAGGAACTCCCGAGTCAATCTCCGCTCCGGGGCAGTGGTGTCAGTCATGCTTAAATGGGCTCAGCGTGGTCCAGCCGAGTTTGGATCCAGCCGTGCTGCAGAAATGCTTCTGCAGTGTCTTACTTGGGCTTCTTAAAAGTTAGTTTTAATTCTCTGCTTCTCCTGAGTTGTGTGAGATGTGTGGGGGACAAAGGGGATTGGCTTTCCACTGCCAGAGGAAGGTTTAGATGGGATATTGGGATGAAATTCTGCCCTGTGAGGGTGCTGAGGCCCCGGCACAGAGTGCCCAGAGAAGCTGTGACTGCCCCATCCCTGGAAGTGTCCAAGGCCAGGTTGGATGGGGCTTGGAGCCCCCTGGTCCAGTGGAAGGCCCATGGGATGATCTGTACAGTCCCTTCCAGCCCTTCCCTTCCGTTCTGTGATTCCGTGATTCCGTTTGGCCACACAGTCATTGTGTTGGCTGTCATTCTCTGCCTGCCCAGATTCCCACTCGTGGGGAATCAAAGGCAGATGATCCATTACAAACAGGGACCTGCTCCATGCAAAGAGGGAGCATTGGATGTGGCTTCTCCTGACGTTAGTGAGGCTTGCTGGAGGATCCCAGCATAGCTGAAGCTGGCAGGGAGACCCCAGCCCTGCTCAAAGCAGAGTCACCGGGAGCAGGTGGCCCTGCTTGAGCAGAAGGGTTGGGTCTCCAGAGGTCTTTGCCATCCTCAGATATTGTGTGATTCTGTTATCAAACACTGATTAAGCTCAGGTGCTTAATTAAGTCACTTAAAATGTGCAGAATCTTTAAAACTACTCCGTATGACCACTCGACATACCTTGATTGTTGAAGCTTAAGCTGGCTAATTAATCATGGTTTCATGTCCCAGTTTTTGTGATTCCCTTTGGGATTCTCCCATAAGAGTGGCCTAAGGAGCTCTCAGACCTCGGCCGTGGCTGCGGATTCTGCGCTCCAAACAGGCGTAAAGTCAAAGTCCTTGTCCCGACACTCGTCACTCAAAGCTGGATGGAGACCAGCGGAGGGAGACACACACTGAGTGCCTGCGTTGTGTCTTGGCATGGGCTGGCTCTGCCTGACAGCTCCTGGGCACCCGATTCCCTCGGAGCTGCCCTGCTGCCTTCGGCTCGGCTCCGGCTGCCGCTCCAGCAGGACGCTGATCCGGGAGGGTCCCACGTCCTCCCTGTGGGCATCTCTCTCCGAGTTCCACAGAGCCCCTGGGAAGGCACCCTGGATGCTGGTGTACCGCCAGACTTGGAGCTAAAGATGCAGTGCTGGCTGCAGTGCTTTGCTAAGTGAGGTTTCTTACACTGAAACAGTTGCTCGGTGAAATTCTTGGAAGGCAGAGAGGAGCAGCAGATGGGAGGCTTGGAGACTGCGGGTGTGTGTTTGAGGATTCACTTGGCCAAGGAGAAGGAACAGAACATGTTTGCAGCGAGGTGCTCAGCCTGATTTGTGAGAAAATAAGTGCGTTCACATTTCAGAGAATCAGATTTCTTTTGTTTCTCCTCTGCCCAGTAGCAGCGCGCAACAATCAATAACTGATGCTCCCGTAAGAGGGGTGGGGTGTTTTTGCCAGAATTGTAACTTGACTTCCCCCTCCTTCCTCCCAGTCTTTTTTTGGCTGTGGTTTTCCCCTTTCCCTGCTGGACCAAACCAGTCTAGATCTTGAGCATTTCCTGGTGATTCCTTAATTTCCTGTCCTTTCTGTTGTTCTGTCACTGGTTGTTTTTTTGTCTCAAGACCACAGTGCTACGAGTTTGGAAGCGGCAATCCCAAAGAAGCCTTTCCCTGCCTCGGGAAAAGCAGTGATACGCTCCCCACATCAAAACTGGTTAAAACTGACACCATCTCTTTTTTCCCCCTTGTCACAGTGCTGTATTGCTGATGGGATGGGTTAAACTGAAGATTTCCTAGGAAGATAGGGTTGGGTGCATCTCTGGGGGCAGTAACCGTGCCATGAGGCTGTCAGAGGGCTCGCACCTCCAACTCTTCCCTCGTTGTCCTCTCTCCAGCCCTCCACAATACTTAAATTATTTTTAACCTGCCATTCGAGCCATTAATGAAGGGAGTGGTTAGGACCCTGAGCTAGCCCCAGTGGTCAGTGTGAGAGACATGGCAGTGGATCATTAACTCTTGGAAAATAATTTTCCACTTGAACGGTGGTTACACCTGCGCTAGGGTCAGAAAATTCCTAACTTCTTGGTTTGTGTTTGAAAGCATTTAAGATTTCATCTTCAGCTGCAAGTGTTAACTGCCTGGAGTTAAAAGGAAAAGTAGTGAAAACCTCAAGGGAGGAGGAAGCTACAAAGTCTGCTGAAAGTTTCCGTGGAAGCTGAGGGCGAGGGGGATTCGCTGCTGCCGTGGCAGAGCTGGGAGTTGCCGGATGGCATCAGTTTGGCAAAACCCAGGAGCCTCTGAACGACAGACAGGGAGCCCAAGGGTTCTGAATCCAGTTCAGCTTTGCTTTTATTCAGCCCATGTTGCTGAATTCACCAGATGGAGGTTTCTGAATCTTTTGCCAGTAAATATAAAATGCGCTGGTCAGGAGTGCGGCTCCACGGAGATGGTGTGTAAGACACACTTCTGAGCTGGCAGGGAAAGGATGGACTCACTCAAGGGGATTGAGGCTGCAAGTCAGATGCCTCTTATAAAGAAAACCAGTGTTCGATAATGAGCAAATCTTTTGTCCTCTCAAATAGTGCAGAAATCAGGGGTTTTTTTCCAAGACTGAGCACAATAGGATGCAGTTCTTGTCTGCCAGCATAAAAAAGCAGGATGCCGGGTTTGATCCTGCCACTGCAACTGTTTCAGTGCTCTCACCGGGCCTGGAAGGAGCATCCCAGTGGCAGCCCTCCCAGCAGCTCTGCAGAGTCAGTTTCATTTAGAAACCAGTTCTGTTGACCCACTGATCACTTGAGAAGAAGGGCGAGCAGGAGATTTGCTGCAAAATCAAGTAAAAAGCCTTTTTTTCCATGATTCTGCCTGCTTTGTTGTTGTCCTGGGCTGTGGCACACATCAAACCAGCTGAGCAGCCTTGTCCTGGACCTGGACATCCAGAATTGGCACAGGGACGTGTGCCAGAGAAAGACGTGATGCTCTTCCTTGTCTTCCTCCCGGTGCGAGGACTGGTCTGGTTCCACTTGGAATGGTTCTGTGCCGACAGAAACATCCTTGGGTGCAGCACCGTTCTGCCCTGTCTGTGGAGGGGATGCTGCCCCTGTGCCCAGCCCTGGGGGCACCTCTGGAGTGCTGTGTCCAGCTCTGGATCCTCAGCACAGCAGGGACAGCGAGCTCCCAGAGCGGGGCCGGCAGAGCCTGCGGTGATGGGAAAAGGCCTGGAGCATCTCCGGGCCCAGGAAAGGCTGAGGGAGCTGGGGCTGCTGAGCCTGAGAGGAGCCCCAGCTGAGAGGGGCCCTGAGCCCTGGCTGTCCCTGTGTGCAGAGAGGGCTCCCAGCAGGACCCAGGCTCTGCTCCCGGGCCCAGCAATGGCACCAGAGCAACGGGCAGGGGCTGATCCCAGGAAGTTCCAGCTGAACGTGAGGAGGAACTTCTTTCCTGTACAGCGACCAACACTGACCTGGCTGCCCGGAGAGGGTGTGGAGTCTCCCTCACTGGAGATATTCCAGAACCCTCTGGACACGCTGCTGTGCTCTGTGCTCTGGGATGGCCCTGCTGGAGCAGGGAGGTGGCACCAGGTGACCACAGCCATCCTTTCCAGCCCAGCCCACTCTGGACTTCTGTGAAATGCAGATATACAGCTTTGCATACATTTTTGGTTTCCTCTCTTCTATACAGAGCTGGAAATCTGAGGTCTCATCTCTTTTTGACCCATCTATAAAATGTACAAGTTGGTACATAAAGATACTATTTCTAAAGTTGCCTCCACCTGGTGTTGGACCCCTTTAGCTAAACCTCCACAACTTACACTTAAATGTTATTCCATTATTTAAAATTCCTTTCAGTTTGCTGAACCCAGGCGAGAAATGAGAGAGTTGACGTGGCTCATCTCTCGTGGTTCGTGTTTCCCTCGGGTTAGCTCGTGCCCTGGAAGGGAAAACTCCACCTTTTTAGCTCGTGCCCTGGAGGGGAGAACTCCACCTTTTTAGCTCCAGAGACAAGCCTTAAACACTGAGAAGTAATTGAAGTTTGCTGCAGGCAAGGTACAGATTGCTGCTGCTCCTGGGACCGTCTCTGTGGAAATTCAGCTTGATAAAGTTCACAAAGGACTGGAACCGCTCAAGGACACAATTGAAAAAACATTTTGGGAAGCCGGTGGAGGGTTTCCAGCGCGGCCGCAGAAGCAGGAGCAGGGAATGCAGCCTGGCCTCCCCAGCATCAACATCACTTGGGATTTTTATCACATGTGTAGGGACATTGGGGATGTTTCCCTTTAAAAACAAGCCTGGCTCGTGCAGGCTCGTGTGAGTAAGAGGAAGTAGCAGCTTTTTTTACAAGCAAAAGGGCCTTATAATCTATATGTTTAATGTTTGCTTACATGAGATTATTTTTGTTCCTCTGAAGCGAATATTCAAGAAATGCTTTGTGATTGTGCAGCTCTGGCACTGGCAGCATTGCCTGTTCAGAGCTCCGAAGGGTACAGAGTTTGCACTCGCCCTCGTTGGCCAGAAGGACTGAGGTTACAGGGCTCCCTAGGGAATTTAAAAGAGGAAACCAGGGGAAAGCAGGACAGGTGCTAACGGGATTTCATCAGTCTGTAAATGGCGTGTTTGGGCACTGGGGCTGTGACCCGTCCCCAGGGAGGAGGGAAATGTGGCTGTGAAGCAAAGGATGCCCCCCAAAACAGTCAGCAACTGATCCCTGGGTGTTGGATTCACCCACTCTGCCATGAAACTTTCACTTTGAGCCAAATAAAAGCACTTCCTAAGTAAGGGAAGTTCTGTGAGGAGGGCTCAGCCTGGAGAAGAGGAGGCTCTGGGAGGACCTTGTGGCTCTGCACAGCTCCCTGACAGGAGGGGGCAGCCGAGGGTGTTTTGGGCCCTGCTCCCAGGGAACAGGACAAGAGGAAATGGTCTCAAGCTGTGCCAGGGGAGGGTCACTGTGGGCATCAGGAGGAATTTCTTCTGAAAGGGTAGTCAGGCACTGGCAGGGGCTGCCCAGAGAGGTGGTGCACTCCCCATCCCTGGATGTGGCACTCAGTGCTCTGCGCTGGGTCACCAGGTGGGATCGGTCGCAGGCTGCACTTGATGGGCTCAGACACCTCTCCCAGCCTAAATGATTTGGGGATTCTGTGAAAACATGTGGTGGAGCTGCTGGTTTATATCCTTTCATTTTAGCAGTCTGGGAAAAGGAAGTACCCCTGACTTTCCTCCTTGCTCAAACCTGTTCCACCCTGACCGTAGCACCTTGGGATGGTGAATACGGATATGGATTGCACCAGGATGGTTGTGCAGGGGTTGTTGTTTTGTCCTGGTTGTTCCCTTTTCCCCTCCAGGCTCTTCCAACTGAAGTGCAACTTGCCCAGACTTGCACTGCACAGAAGTGGGAGGGAGCTTTGAGGCTGATACAAGCAAGGGAGTCCTTTGGGAATAACAGGCTCCAAGGGATGGAAATTAAGCTATAACCCCGTGCCAGTATGCTGTTGGTTTCTGAATTCCCGAAGGGAAAGGGAGGAAGTGGGAGCAGGACAGGGAATTTCTGCCAGACAGAGCATCCTGCCCGCTCGGCTTCAAAACACTGATCTGGGAGCGCACTGCAGGCGGGGAAAAGGCTGTGCTGGCTCTGGATCCGTGGGACAGCACTGCAGATGGCTGGAAGGGGATGTGGAGGAGGCATTACGGAGCCTTCTGGATGCACTGGTGTCAGTGGCAGAAGGGCAGGGGTGTGAGTTCGGGGTGCCCTGCTGCTGCTGGCAGCCCGTGGGCCTGCGGTGTCTGGCTGCAGCAGGCACCTAATCCCGGCTTTATTCCTGGGACTCACATTCCCTGGGGCTCTTACTTCACCGTGTTTACATCCTCCCAGTGCTCCCTGATTGCTTAACTGCTTGTCAAGGACTCTTGAGAATCTCAAAGGAAACTCGGGAAGTGCAAAGAGGGATTACTCGGCCATCCTCCTCCTGACATTTCTGTACGTTAAACAGAGCTGTGATAGCAGTGGCAGAATATAAACATCTGGGGTTGAAAGAAGCGCTGCAGAACCTTTTGGGCAGCCTCTGGAGATCTCACCCTTTTTGGGAAATAATGGCCAACACCAATTATCCCACACTAAAAACTATTTCCCTTTTTTTCCCTTTGCTTTCCAGACTTTATATTCAGAGCACCCATTAAATTAAGCAAAACAGGGGAACTCCGAGAAGAATATGAAAGCCAGCTAAGGAAGGTCAGTATTTCAGGTATTTGTATTTTTTCTTCCAGAATAACTTGGATTTCCTGCAAGAATGCCATCCTACCTGTAGAGAAACCTGAAGGGCTCTTTTTTCCTGTCCTATAACAAAGGTCATTTATTCTCTTTATACTGTTCAGCCAGTTCAGGAAATGGCTATAATTAAGCATGTAGAAGCCAAATTTTCCTGTCTTAGTCTGCCTTCCAGAACATGGAAATGTACCTTCTTTGGAGTGGCTGTTTGGTTGTGGATGTAATTCCATAAAGGCTTTTGCAGCATAAAGCATCTCCTGCAATAACATCCTTCTCAAAAACAATTTATTTCAAACTACAGCATTCTATTTATTTTTAGCCAAGGAAAAAAATGCCATTTAAATTAAAAAAGAAAAAAAAAAAGAGAACAAAGGCTTTTCACCTGGTTTGGGATTAAAGTCCATGAAAATATTTTCTATAGTTTTGATCTTTGTGATCTTGTTTTCCCTTGAGATGGGTCCGACCAACCCCTCGCTGATTATTTTACCTGCTGGGGAAAAGGAAAACCTGAGGGGTTTTTTGTTGTTGAAGAATTTTCTTTGGGTTTTCACTTACAGATCTCAACAAGAATAAAAAGAGCTGATTGAGTTAGAAAAACAGCCTTGTCTGAGTAGGAAAATAGGATCTATTTCAGGTAAATAACTAGTCTGGGAAATGCAGGTGTGTGAGGAGACAGTTAAAAATCGTGGAAGGATCCTCCCTCCTGCTTCTCCTTGTGTGGAATTAGCGGTGGCACTGATGGGCAGTGGCACTGCAGGTTACCAGGAGAACTTTGGCTATTTCATAAACTGATCACAGGAATCGCAAACTCCTCTCCGATTCAGGTGCCTTGCCAGGGAAGTGCAAAGTCGTGGCACTTGTGCCATTTTCAGCTACAGCTCTCTCTCAAGTTCAAGGAAGCACATTTGCAGACTGCTCAGGCTGCAGCTGAAAAGGTTTTTACATCTGCAGCTTGACTTCAGCAAAAAGATACCTTGTGCAGTTCAGTGCCAACACCTCTCCCTTCCCTTCCACGCAGAAAGGAATACTTTACCACCTTCCTGGCATTTGGGCATGTTTTTGTCTTGCTCTTGTTCAGCCTGCTACCTTCTCCTTCTTGCTCCGTGCCAGATGGGAGATGGGTTTCCTCCCCCTGCCAGTTTAAACTCACTTTTTGTGAGGCTCAACTGAAAGAGCTGTGTGGGAGGAGATTCTGTGACTCTTCATCCAGGAGGAAATGGCAGTGAAATTTTGCTGGTAAAATGACAACTGATGATGCAGTCCTATTGTTTCTTTATTCATAGAATCAGAGTGGAATCACAGAATCATTTAGATGGGAAAAGCCCTCTGAGGTGGAATCCAGCTCTTCCCCAAAGCCACCACTATCCCATGTCCCCCAGTGCCACATCCACATGGCTTCTAAATCTCTCCAGGAAAGGGGACTCCACCACTGCCCTGGGCAGCTGTGCCAATGACTGGCTGCCCTTGCAGGGAGGAAATTTTCCCTGATATCCAACCTGAACTTCCCCTGAGGCCGTTTCTTCTTGTCCTGTCGCTCCTTAGCTGGGATGAGAGTCTGACTCTCATCTGGCTGTACCCTCCCATCAGGAAGTTGAAAGGAAGCAACTTATTAAGTCTTGGTGTCTCTGAACTTGTGAATTAGGCAGGAGGAGACAGGAACTCAGGTTTGGGAAGCTAAGCTTGTGCTTGACTGGGTTTCCTTCCACGTCTCAAGACACAGGGCTTCATCCCTGTTTCTCTGCCTGTGGAATGAGGATTATCTGGGCTTTCCTCCTGAGAAAGGGAGAGGAGCATTTCCAGACCTTTTTACATCTCCCAGATGTGAGTTGTTTTATAAATCTGAATTCTTGACCTGCTTCCCAGCTTTTTGCAGTTGAAAACAAAGTGGTACCTTAATTATGTGCTGAGGAAATTTTATTTGACGTGGATAATCTCATAGCTTAATTTTCTCAGCTGGCTTTCAGAATGAGATAGGTATTTGCTGTCTGTGCAGGAGAGTGAGGTTGGGTTTTCCTCTTCCGTGCCTTTGGTGCTCTTGCATTTTATGTTTTTCCAGAGGAGGCTGTCATTTCTGTGTACTAAAGCCCTAACTCATCCTGTCCAGCTGTCTTTCTATCACCAGCAAGTCTGTTGCTTGTAAGCACACGCAGTGGGAGGGAAACTCCTACCTGAGGCATGTGCTGACACGCAGCTTCCCAGAGCCAGGGCAGACGGAGCAGGCTCTGGGAGGGAGCAAGCCTGGACAGTTTGTGGAGGGAAGAGAAGATACCAAACGTGAGTTTGCCAAACTTTTGGAAATAGATGTTGGTGTCAGGAGTGATGGTCAAGAAAGGGCGTTTCTTGAGTGAAAAATGATCGATTGCTTGTGCAGCATTTTTTTCCCCTACAGCTGCAGTATCCAGAAGGGCTAAAATGCATTTTCTGATAACCCTGCTGTTAACAGCAGCTGCTGGTCCTGCATCCAGTATTTAGGAGGTGCTGCCCAGATAACGTGGGGTCCCTCTCCCAGGGTACATGTTTCACACTGCACTGTTTCAGTTTCTTGTCCTCCTGTCCCAGCACAGCATTGCCACGTCCGGAAGGAAATTCTCTGGGAGACAATTTACATTAAGGTTACTTGAAATTACTTTTTTTGTAATTAGTACAGATTTTAATCATTAGTTTGGTTTTGTTTGCAACCTTAATTCTGGACCTAAATTTTTTTGTATCCTATTAATTATGATTAGGATCCTGTTGTTGCCTTTTTGACTTCACTGTCAGCAAAGCTTGGGTTGTCACCTCACGCTAGTCGTGCCATGGGTTTGCCTGAAATCCTTTAATATTTCTGTGTGTTGTTACACATTCTTGTGTCTTTCAGTTTGGGATTTGAGTTCAATTTTATCATTTAACCAGAAAAGCGAATATTTCCATATAACTTTCTTCCACGTGAGAAATACAGGTATACAAATACAAGTGCTGGGTAGTATTTCAACCAGCCAAAAAACAAAACATCTCTTTAGTAAATGTTGATGTGAATTTGTTTTTGAGATGCTTCAAAAAAGGCAGAAATACTGTTGACTTAGAGCAGACTATTCATCATGTCTGCATCATGTGGTCACAATCTCTGTTAGTCAGACACTGTTGTAGTTATTGCTTGAGATTATTAATAGATGAGGAATTTAAAGATACATCTTAAAACAACTCTAAGCCAGGAGTCAAACCAGTCTTTGAAAATATTTGCTGAACACCCACAATCAGCCAAACAGTGGAGTTTTTCCTGGTTTCTGCCTTGTTTCTTCCTTGTTTTCCTCCTTGTTTCTCTCTTCCTCGTCTCTGGGGGTTTGGATTCAGTAGGATTCAGGTCCTTCCCAGTTTGAAAATCGCAATGTGCTTTTTGTGTAATGCCTTGAGAACTCTGTTTTCTTTGTCATCCCTACATCCATACTTCTGGGGTTTTCCCCTCCTCCAGCAGGGAAGAAGAACACTCAATATTTTTGGGAGAATGAGGAGTTTTTGCAACATTCCCCACTGCCTTTATGAGTTAGGGAGCTTCTTAAGCACCTGAGATCCCTGTGCCCAGATACGAGGGAAAACCCAGGGATCTGAATTCCTGGTGCTGTGGTTCCTGAGCGGGATGAAGATGTGTCAATCAGAGGTCCGGGTAACTTCTGCATGGAGGCTGGATGGAGGAAGGAGGGAGGATCTGTTCTATATACAGATACATGCAGCCTATTCCTGGGCTGTGTCTAAGTCGAGGAAGAGGCAAGAAACAAGCTGGGAAAATGGCTGGGAGATGGAGGGAGAAGGGAGCTGGGTGATGTTGCCCTGGGCAGGGACGATCAGATGGTGCTATCTGAAGTGTGTTCTGCCAAGCCTGTTCATCAGGAAAAGGAGGTGGAAGGGAGGAGAAAAGGGGTGGTGTTGGTTTTGATAGCAAGTCTAAAAAAAAGAAGTCCTGGCAGAAAAGGGGAGTTTGATTCCTTAGGTGAGGAGCAAGACAGTGCAGCAGGACAGGCAGCCCGTCAGAGTCCACGTACCTTGTGTCCCAGATCCTGGCATTCCCTTGCACTTCTCCTCTGTGTTCAAAACTGAATTCAAGCTTTGAGCCTGGAGTCAGCTGTCAGGGGTGAGGTGGCCCCCCTGGATCCTCTCCATCCCTGCATATTGACAAAACAATGGTATTTCATCTCTTGTCGTGGGAATTGCTGCATCTCACCTTTTATTTTAGGTGATGCTGCTTATGTGTCTGCCACACTGTGTGTGCTGCGTGTCAGGCCATCAGAAGGCTAAAACTGAGATGTCACAGCTTGCATGAAGCTAGTTTTGTACATTTTTATATGCAGTATGAGCACCTACAAGTATAGAAAAGCTTTTGTCTCTCTATTTTTGAAAACACGGTGGCAGAGAAGGCTTTGTCCAGCCCTGGGCCTCAGGGTGCCTTTGTTGTTTTGCAGAGAAGATAAAATTGTGTATAAAACAGAAATGTGGTACAGAAGCAAAGCAATCCTCACATTATTGTGAGAGAGGGGCAGTGGCTCTACCCTGGAGTAGAGAAATGAAGGCACAAAATTAAATTATGTGGGCAAACTCTTGGTCTTGCCGATCTGTGAGTGTCTGAGGACTTCGAATTACAACTACTCTACCTTGTTTGTCATTATTTCCAGCTGAGAGAAGAAAAACTACAAGAAGAGAAGACATCTGAGGATCTGATTCACAAGTTCATTCTGGATGACTTGGATGTAGGAAAAAGAAAAATGGAAGAACAGCAGAAAAAAGATGAATCTGTAGCGCTGAAAGGGAGCCAAGAGTGTGTAAGTAAGCTCATGCTTCTCCTTCTGCCCACATATCAAAATCTTCATTCTTTGGCTTTCCAGGGTTCTTGACTGGGGTTTTATAGTTGATGAAGGCTGTGAGCTGGCAGATCATAAAGATCCTTGTTAATGAGAACTGTCTTCTAAGCTTTGTTACGACTGCAGATGTTCGCCTAGAGGTTTCTGTCCCCCCTTTTACCCTCTACTACGTGCCTCTTCCAAACACAGCAGATCCCCTCAGCTTTGGGGATATCCCTGGTCTTCAGGCTTGCCTGCATCCCCAAGAACATTTTTCCATGACTCTTCTGCAGCGAAGTTATGCGACTGAAGTTCAACACATTCTTTGTGCTGACTTTTGCCTGTTTCCCATTTCATTGGGGAGACTCTGTTGGAAATCTTCTTAAAATTTCCATTTGATAGGCTGACCCATGGGGCTGGGTAACCAATACCCTGCAGTAACCCGTATTGGAGAATTTTCCCACATTTTCTTGATCAATAAATTAACTTTATTTGATTACTAACAGCTGTACATAGGAGCTATGTCCTGTCAGTATAATCAGCAATGGGGGATTTGGGGATCTTTAACACTTTTGCAAGAAAGAGCTTTATTTTCCAGGTTATTCTTTTTGTTGTACATGTCAGCTAACTCTTCCTTGATTGACTTCAGTTTCCTGAACGTCTCTCGGATTCCGAGAATGAAGAGCCGTTCCAGGGCAAGCAAACGCATCGGTCAGCTTTTGTTTCCAAGACCAGTGCCTACTCCTTTGCTTTCCTTTCAGGGTAAGATGCTGAGACTTTATTCAATGTCCTTTAAAGGTGTTCTTGCGACTTGTTTGAAACACGCCTGAGATGCTCGAATTCAAATGGTGGTTCCAATCTAAAATAAGGGGGTTTTTTTCTGGAATTTTAGAGCAGAGGCATTGGTAGAACGTGGTGTCTGTCTGATTACTTCCTACCTGGAAGTTAAGGTTCATCCCATGAAGGAGAAAAATCACTGCCTGTAAATATAAACCATTAGTCAGAAATCAGAATTCTGTAGGATGAACTCAGGTGTGCTGGTTCCTTCTCCAGCCCAGATACGAATGGACGCATCAGCCCCAAACAGCTTTTTCCCTGGAAAGCTGTTGCTTGAGGCACTGGAAGCAGCCGAGTAGCCAGGTGTGTTTCCACATGAGAAGCAAGGGGGTTTGCCCAGCTTCCTGATGAGGTTTGGCCTCAGGTAATTGTGAGCTGTGGGCGGAGGTGTCTGCGTGCAGCACGGAGCCCATGAGCGCAGACCGCGACTCTGCCGCACATCCAAGATTCCTGGATCCCTTCGCCCCGAGGGCACGGGAAGTATCTCTGCCAGCCACGTGCTGCCAAGGCTGATGCCTCTCCCACAGGCAGCTACTGCCAGGGCTGTTGAGCAGGTCGTTCCTAAGGTCACCAACAGTCTCCCGTTCTCACCCATCTGCTTTTCAGGAATTTAACTGCCAAGGTGGAGAGGAGTCGGAGCTGCAACGACACCATTCAGGAGAGATCCAAGAGCAGGCAGAGGTCAGCCCCAGCCACCAAAACAAAGGTACAGGCAGCGTCTGGAAACAGGTTCCTGTGTGTAAACGTTCTTATCTGAGGTTGCGCAGCCCCAGTAATCTGGAGGTATAAAATACGGGCTTTGTGGCGTAGTGTTATCTCCACGGGGCCAATCGCTTCCTGGCGGCTCCCAATAAAACCTGCTGGGCTAGGAATTACTAAACAGAAAAGCAGACAGGTGTCAGGGTTCTTGTGTAGCGTCGGAGGCTAGTTGGAGTTCAAAGGGTTCTCAACAGGCTTTTGTTTTGTGATTCATTTCCTTTACAGGGCTGAATCGCCAGCCAAGTAAAGAAAAATATTTTAGAAGTTTAGGAAAATAATCCTCTCTTACTTTCCCTTTCCCTCCAAAGCTGTTTAAACAGAGCAAAACGCATTGCTTTCCTGACATCAGCCTACATTGGCACTTCCATGCTATACTATAGGAAGAGCCAAAGGCCTGGTCTTCATAGGATCATAGAATGGTTCGGGTTGGAAGGGAACTCAAAGTTCATCCAACCCCCTGCCCTGGCCAGGGACACCTTCCACGAGACCAGGTTGCTCCGAGCCCCATCCAGCCTGGCCTTGAACACTTCCAAGGACGGGGCAGCCACCCAGCTGCTCCTGCTAGGATGTTCTACCTCCTCATGCTGACACCCCTCCTTCTTGGGCTCGGTTTCATCCCAGGTGGAGAAGGAGAGGGTTCAGTTCCAGAGATCCCATGAGGAACGGAAACCTGTGCAATCTGCCATCTGAGCTGATAGGAGCTGGACTGAGCCCAAAGCGAGGATCCAAAACTTACCTTCCCTCCCAGGACTTTCTTCTTTTTTAAGAGGATGGCTTATGGACATGACCAATTAGAGTTCCAGTACAGGATATTCCAAAAACTTATTTTGACCTCAAAATAAGTGAGTAGAAAAAACCTTCTTTCGGACTAAGCAGGGAAAGGCTGTCATTGTACAAACTAGCTGTTGGATAAAAATACTTCATCTCAGTGCTAAGAATAAGACCATTTGCAATTGTGTGTGTTCTTTCCTCTCTGATTTACTTGTGCCAGGATTATGCCCAAGTGTAGCAGCGTTAAGGGACTGTCTTAGAGATGACAAGAAATGTTGCTCTTAATCACAGAATCATCCAGGTTGGAAGAGACCTTCAGGGCCATCAAGTCCAACCATCAACATAGCACCACCACAATCACCCCTAACCCACATCCCCGGGTTGGGGCAGGCCACATCCAGGTGCCTCTTATTCCTGGGCCAAGTCTTTATTCTTTATCTCCTGCAACTTGGAAGGGAGCAAAAAATCACTTGGAGATCATTTCCCTTGAGGAGCATGGTTTCCTTCAGCCAGGCCAGTGCAGCGTTTCTGGGCTTCTCCTTGTCTTCACAGAATCACTGAGTCATCCAGGTTGGAAGAGGCCTTTAAGGTCATCTAGTCCAGCCATCAACCTAACACCACTACATGGGCTGATTTCTCCAGGTTAAGAGAAAACCCATTTCAAGGCCAAGCTGGGTAGGGCTTGTAGGAATCTGGTCTAGTGGAAGGTGTTTCTGCCACTAGGTGGAAGAGGGTGGAATGAGATGGTCTTTAAGGTCCCTCCCCATCCAGTGATTGTGTGATTTTGCCACCGGAGCGGTGGCAAGAGCAGCTCTTAGACTGCAATAAATTTGTCGCGCAGATTGTGCTGGGCTCCGGAGCCTCCTGCTCACGGCCCACTGCAGCCATGAAGGGCGCTGTGGGCAGCAGAGGCCCTGCACACCCGTTCTGCTCCCGTGTGCACCTCTTGAGAGCCTGTCCCAGCCGTGCTGCCTTGCCTTGCAGGTGCTGCCCGTGACGGGCGCCTCGACGCCGCTGCTCGGGGTCCTGTCGTGCGCGCAGAACAACCGCTGCCTGTCCGCGCCCGACCTGACGGCCGAGAAGCGCCTGCTCCTCAACGCCGTGTCCTCCCTGTCGGCCCTGCACAGGCCGGAGCGCTCCATCAGCCCCGAGAGCAACGACAGCATCTCGGAGGAGCTCAACCACTTCAAGCCTATCGTCTGCTCCCCGTGCACCCCCCCGAAGAGGCTTCCCGACGGCAGAGTCCTGAGCCCCCTCATCATCAAATCCACCCCCAGAAACCTGAACCGCAGCCTGCAGAAGCCAACCACCTACGAGGCCAGCCCTAGAATACTGAAAAAATGGGAGCAGATATTTCAGGAGCGGCAGATCAAAAAGACTCTCTCCAAAGCGACCCTTACGTCCTTGGCTGCGGAGCCCGGGGAGGACATCGTGGTTCCCGACATCGCCAACTCCAGCAGTTGCACTAAAGAGCAGCCACAAGTGCAGGAGGATCACCTTCCACCTGACACAGCAGGAGAGGCACGCCCTGAGCTGGATCTCTTCCCTTCCGTCAGCGAAACGAAGCTGGGAAGAGGCAGTGAGAAGAGCAGAGGTGCACGGGCCTTAACCGCAGAGGACAGTGCCGCCGAACCAGATGTGAGGGCAAGCGCGCCCTCCCTAAACACACGGGCGGCCGAAGTCCCTGAGGTCAAAGTGAACGCGTTCACGGACAAATCCTGTCTCAGTCTCGGCCCGAAAATGCTGAGCAGAAGACTGATGGGCGTCAGCGCCTCTCTGCCGGACAGCAGCACGCTCGGAGCGCCCATCAAGGCAGCGGGGAAGAAGCAGCTGAAGTACCTGAACAACAGCGAGCTGATCAACGTTCAGAACAGCACCTGCAATTCCGTGGAGAACATCATCGGGGAGCAGCCGCCACTGCTGCGGCGGGGCCGGAAGAGACGCTGCAAAACGAAGCACTTGGAGCACAACGGCTCCGTCAAAAGACTGAGGCACGTGGCGGGGGACGTGGGCCTGCCTCCCGAGGTCCGGGACGTGGAGCAGAAGCTCCAGCAGGAGGAGGAGGACAGGAGGTTGGCCCTGCACCTGCAGCGGATTTTCGACAGCGAGAACAGGACAGTGGAGAGGCGGAAAGTCCGCGTGGATCGGTACCTGCTGCGGTCCAAGAGCACTCTGGGTGCCAAGTAGCACTGCTGGACGATGTTGCCTTTCTAGAGGACCATGAGGTTTATCAGAGTATCTTATAGGAAGACTATTTTTTGCCCTACTTCCACCCACGCAATTGTTTTTTCGTCTCGGTGGTAAGACATTTCTAGGTCCAGTTCAGAGAGAAGCCAGAGTCCTTTCAGATTTAAAAAAAAAAAAAAGAGAGGATGAGAAAAAAAATCCTCCAGTCCTGTCTGGTCCCTTGGTCTGAAGGAATTGTCGTCCCTGTGAATACCCTGCAAGGCCTCCACACACAGTCGGGCACACGTGGTATCCCCAGGTAGGGTCGTGAACTTGGGGTGTGGGGACCATCCCTTGCCAAGAGAAATCTGAGCTCTGCTCGTGGAAATTGTCTGAGAGTCTTCTCCTCTCTGCCTGCCCCATATTCTCCCTCAGGCTGCATCTGGTTGTGGGGTCAGGCTCTTATCCGTGCTCCGTAGTTCTCCTGGGGAGTCCTAAACAGAGCTCCCCCATAGTACTTCCAAATGAATGTATCTCACTGTCTGCATCAGCAGTACAGATCATTCCTCATTTCCTTGAAGCAGAAAGCCAAATGCAGTGAAAAGAAAGACCTAAAATAAGGATTTTACTGAAAAAACAGAATTGTAATTCCATGTTTGTGACAGGGGAGAGAGCTCAGGTGGAGCAGCTGGAGCCACACGCTGAGCACGGGGACCCAGGGAGCTTTTCTCCCAGTCCCTGCCTTTTCCAAACCAGTACTGAAGAAAGGGAAACACCAGCCAGGGAGTTTGAGGGAGGACGTCCTCCCAGCTGCCAGGTACCCCGTTCAGTTAAGAGCTCTCGCAGCACACCCGCGGCCTGTCCTTGCATGTCCCAGAGGAGCGTCCCGAGAGATCCAGCGCATCACTGAGCTCTCCAGGCAGCCAGGGGGACAGAGGCCCAGCTGTCCTGCAGGGCTGCCCTGCCCCTGCTCCAGCTTCCTGGCTTCAGCTTCAAACCACTAAGGAAGCTCAGGTGAGCGCGCACTAAAAATTCCACTTCCAGGCATGACGCTGGGCCTGGAGCAGAGCTGGCTCGGAGCCTGGGCTTGGCAGAGCGTGTGTTCTCTGCCCAGATATGGCAGGCCACCCTCTGAGTGTTTCTAACCCTCTTCCATGGATTAAGTTCATGGATTATTTCCAGTAAAGTAGCTGAAAAAGTACCCTTCCAACTCAGTCCTTGACAGCTGCCTTGCAGAGTATTCACGGGGACCCTCAGAGCCCGCGGGGGCTGCAGCACAGTCCTGCCCCCCCTGTGCCAAGTGGCAGGGGTGTTTTTGGGATGAGCACAGTGCTGGGGCAAACTTCCCTGTGGATGGTGTGAAGGGAGGGCAGCCAGGGCACATAAATGGACAGATCTGATCTAAGGCAACAGCATTGCCCAATTTCCTCTGTCTAAAACTGGTTGGATTTTCTCCCTCCATCTTAAACAGTCAAAAAGAAAACAGGAACTGGTTTTCTTTTTCACTGCAAGGACCCTGGCAGTTTTGGGGTTTTTTTTTCCCTAATTGAACTGGATTTAAAAAAAAAGAACAGACAAAAAAAAAGAAAAAAAAAGAAATCTTATATTTTATTGGGTAAAATTTATATATTTTAAATACTATATTTCAACAGATCGACACTTTTGTTTTGAGAAATCTTATAGCAATGATTCCATAATATATATCTCTATCTCTGTATCTCCTTGCCACACAAACTACTGGATGGTTCAAGTATTCCTGGGGCTGGTGAGACCTGGCCTGCTCTGCCTTCCAAGCACTCCGGGCCCTCTCCTGAGCCGTAGCCTCGGCAGGTGCTGCTTGAAGCAGGAGCTTTTGGCCCAAACAGAATCCTGCTCCTCTTTCCAGCTGTGAATTAGAAGGAAATTAAGGAATTAGAGCCTTGACTGGACCTAGAAGAACAGCGCAGAGAGAAGTAGTGACGGCCTGAATCTGCCCCTGGGGCTCAGGAGGGAAAGCCACAGCTTTAACTCGGAATCCGTGCTTTTTCCCAACATTTTGAGCTACAATATGCACTTCCCAGGTGCATTGAGATTTAGAGTTATTTTTACAGGCCCCCTTCTCTGCAGCCCCTGCCTGGAGCCCCAAACAGACTTCCCTAAACAGTTTCCTTTTTTCTCGTGGTGTTTGTGGGGATTCAGCTAGGCCTGGGCTGCTTACACCACCAAAAAATAGATTTACACGGTGAATGTATCTTTTCTTTCCCCTCTTAAAACAGATTTCACAGCCCAATAATGCACTAGGCCAGTGTCTTAAATATCTTCTTTTGAAAAGATTTTATAAATATTTGGGGGTTCGTGCGTTAATTTCCTGATCCCGAATCCAAGCTGGGCAGAAGTGCAGGAGGCAGTGCCTGGGCTGGAGCTTGTCCCCAGCCGAAAAAAAGCCTCACGGGACCCCTCATGCTCCAAAACAGAGCTCCCCTTGCCCAAGCATCACGCACAGGCCGTGGCGTCTGCGTCCGAGGAGACCTCTGGATGTGGAATCTGTCGTGTTGTGGAGGGGTTGCGGCGATGCAAAGCCAGGATGAATGTTTTAGTACTTTAACACTCTCCGAGTTTGTGTGAGCTTGCACAGAACGACAAAACCTGTAAATAATTACACTCAAAAGAGCAGGAATTCCCAGCCTGTCCCCTGTAAAGGTCAGGAGTGACGCCACCTTTGCCAGAAATCATGCCAGCTGAGAAGGAAAACACCTCCTGCTGAACGGCGGATGCAGCACGAGATTAAACCGAGTATTCATTCCCGCTTCTCTGAAAGTCCTTTGTAACCCTCAGCCGCCTTCCCTCCGGGACCGAGGCGTTCCCTGCCGGCTGTGGGGCAGCGCGGGCAGGGGAGTGTCCTCCCAAAGCGCGAAGCCGTCTGATGTGAAGGGGCTGGGCTTGGTTCCCTGACAGAAGGACTGTGTCTGCCAAAGATGCCACCGACTCCCGGAAAGTTGCTTTCTGACCCCCTGGAGCTCTCTGCCCGGGAGAAGCCGTACGGAAAGGTCCGTGTTTGGAGTCAGCGAGATCAGATAAATGAAGGAAAGTGCCAAAAGGGATCATGCCAGGTGATTGTACGACGTTGTTCTATATTGTCAGTATTTCTCTTCCAATGCTATTGTACATGCGGTGCACAGTAGTCACGAAGTGTAGCTTGAACAAGCGCTTCTTTGTATTTTCTCAGTGAAAGCAGAGGGGGAGACCGAAGCCTTAAAGACTCTCACTGACTTAAGAAAACAAGCCTTTAGCAATGCTCCGAGGGCAGGGCTCCCTCCGCCAGCCCTGTCCCGCCCCGCGGAGGCTGGCGAGCAGCTTGTCCCGCACGCGAGGGGGAAGCGTTCCGGGAGAGCCCGGCCCTCCTCGCCCCGTGGGATGACAGAAAGCGCCCCGTGCCCGCGGTGGAGCCCGCGGGATGTCCCGGGGACGGGAGCGTGGGGCGGTGATGCCGGGGCGGTGATGCCGGGGTGGTGATGCCGGGGCGGTGATGCCGGGGTGATGCCGGGGTGGTGATGCCGGGGTGATACCGGGGTGGTGATGCCGGGGTGGTGATGCCGGGGTGATGCCGGGGTGATGCCAGTGTGCCGCAGGTGCCCAGCACCGCCCTGTCCCCTCCCCGCGCGTCCGCTCCGGAGTTGGCTCCTCACTATGCAAACGGGAAAACCTTCGGCTGGTCACGGCCCGGGGTGTGCGCCTGGTGTCCTTGGGCTTTGCCCCCAAACTGTTCAAAGCCGACCGAGATGTGGCTACACTTTCTCTGCGGTAACGCTTTCTTCCAGTCGTTGTGCTTTCGTGCTCTCCGCCCGGCCGCCGCCGCTCCGGCCTCAGCTGAACCCCGCGGCTTCACCCGAAGGTGTTACAAAGCGACCGAAGGCACCAAAGGACCGCTGACTTGCATGTGTGAAATGTGTGAGTGGAATGACACGCAGGCGTCTGTCATGTCGTGGCTTCTGTTGTTTGAAACAGAGTAAATCCTGCTTGTGAAACAATTGTCACAAAACCAGAAGTATGCCAACAAATGTGTACAAATAACAGTGTTCGTTTTAACAGCAACCGGGACTTGAACTGCAGGGCAAAGGCCGAGGTTCAAACAGAATAAAACCAGGTTCTGACAGTGAAACTCCCCATCTCTTGCTGTGCTTGGAAACAAGGGGCATCCTCCTGCTGTGTGCCCCAGACAGGTGACGTTCCCCGCCAGCCCAAGGAGGCTGTGGAGCGACTGGAGCATCACAAAATGGTGTGGTTGGAGAAGCTCAGAGTCCCAAGTCCCGCCTCCTCTCGGGGCAAACCCGTTTTACTTCAGGGCGGATCTCCCGACAGCTGGCTTTGGCCTGGGGCTGATCCAGCCGCAGGTGCCAGAGACTCAGCAGTGCCTGTGCGGCACCGTGGCACAGCAGAGCGCTCTCCCAGGGACCAGCCGTGCTTTCCGTGCGGCCAGGAGAGGCAGGTGCCGCTCGCCCGTCCTCGCCGGGCCCCCGGCAGTGCGCCAGGGCGTACTGCAGCTGTGCCAGCCCCGCTGGCACCTCCGCGCGGCCGGGAATGCTGCCGGAGGAGTGCGTCCGCAGGGCTCCGCGCCGCCGCTCTCGCACAGCCCGAGCGCCGTGTGCGCTTTCCTGGGCAGTGCGGCAGGGGCAGCGCCGCTCCCGCCGGGAGAGACACGGGCACACAGAGGCTCCCCAGCAACGGGCGGGGGCGAGGGCAGCCGGACCCGCTCCTTCGCTCTCCCTGCAGGGCGACCGGGCCGGGGCCGCCCTTTGTTCCTGTAACCTAAAACTCTTCTCCTGCGTCAAAGGCGCTGAACTGGATCAGCCCAAATGGCCATCCAGTTCGGCGTCACGTCTCCTGCAGCGGAAAACGGGGGTTCCTTGTCACGGCAGCTGGGGACAAGCTGTACACGAAGGGTCTCATTGAGGAGGAGTGAGCAGCGTCCTCCTCACGGGTCTGCTGCATCCTGCTGGAGATCATACAACCATGGAATAGTTAGGGCTGGAAAAGGCCTCCGAGGTCATCGCGTCCCCCAGCACTGCCAAGGTCACCACTATCCCGTGTCCCCAAATGCCACATCCACACTGCTTTAAATCCCTCCAGGTGNCGCCCCGCACTCCTGGGCATCCCTCCCTCAGCGCTGGGCATCCCTCCTTCATCCCCGGGCATCCTCAGCCCTGAGCCCCCCCTCAGCCCCGAGCATCCCCAGCCCTGAGAGTCCCCAGCCCTGAGAGTCTCCTCTCACCCCTGAGCACCCTCTCCTCAGCCCTGGCCGTCCCCCTCCAACTGCTGTAGGTGCTTGTATAAGGAAAAATAAGTAGTGGAAAGAATTCTACCCCATACTCTCACGGCAAAGGGTTTGGCTTCCAATTAGCACGTGTGCTAATTAACCTTGGAAGAAATTGCTTCAGAAAGCAGCCACCCCAAGTATTTGGTACCATACGCTGCTGTGAGAGCTCCGTCCCAGTTGTCCATGATTTTCAGACCCTCCTGGCCGTTGCTTTGGTGCCTCGTGGGCCCGCGGTGACATTCGCGGTGTGCCTCGGCATTCCCACGTGCTGGGCCTGCGGGATAATCGGGCTTTTCCCTGCGCGGCTGCGGCGGGAGCAGGCTGACTTTTACAGCGTACTTCAAAGCGGGTTTGGTCCTTCCAGGGCAGGGAGAGGAGCTCTTTGGACTGGTAGTTAATCGGTCCAGCTCGGGAGCTTCCGGAGCAGGAAAGTAGCAGGAATGAAATTGAGGATGCTTTACTGGCAGCTAAAATTCCAGCGGCGTGAAATAAGGGATGACTGAGGACACTCGGGGCTCGGACTGATGTGTCACCAAAAAACAGTGTAGCCCAGGGGAAGCTGAGCTGTCGTACATGGGGATTGTTACTGGGGAGGGACCCGTTCCTGCAGGAGATCTGAATGGGGAAGAGTGGCAGAGCCCTTTGCTTTTGCTCCAGAGAATGGTTTTAACTGAAATCTCCTGTTTGTGCCTTTTAATTCTCCCCTTGCTCAAAGATAGTTGTTGGGGGTTCTTGAAGTTTTCCTCCACCTCCCAGGAGTCCACGTGTGGCTGGGAAGCAGGAGTACATCCAAAGGCAGGAATTCAGCCCAAGTGTCACTTCCTGGGGGTGGCAGCAAATGCAGCAGCAGGCTCAGAGTAAGCCTGATGTCCGAGCCACCTCCCAGCTGTGCCAGGGAGTACAGGGTGACACCTCCACCTCCAGGGAGTGGTCAGTGCTGCTCAGGCAGCCCCTGGCTGCAGATCCCCTCTGTGCCCAGCCAGGTTTCCCAGACAGCCGCTGCCCGCAGCTCTGCCCCCTGCCTTGGTGCTCAGGGCAGGGACAGGAGCGCTGGGTGAAATTCCCCTCCCTGCACCCTGTTCCCTTGCAGTGGAAGATTGACGACAAGCCAGTAAAAATTGACAAATGGGACGGTTCAGCTGTGAAGAATTCCTTGGATGACTCTGCCAAGAAGGTGCGTTCTCTCTCTGCTGACTGCCCCTCTCTGATCTCCTTTCCCCCTTTCCGGGGGTGGCTGTGCCCGTGTCCGTGACGTGCCAGGGCTGTTTCCCTCAACCCTTCCCAGAAGAACGTGCTGAAAAGCCCCCAGCAGACTGCCTGTCCCTCCCTCAGGTGCTGCTGGAGAAGTACAAATACGTGGAGAATTTCCGACTGATCGACGGCCGCCTCATCATCTGCACAATCTCTTGTCTCTTCGCCATTGTTGCTTTGATTTGGGATTACCTGCACCCTTTCCCTGAATCCAAGCCCGTTCTTGCCTTTTGTGTTGTCTCATATCCTTTACAGACCTTGCCTTGGTTACACCAGAGGGCTTTGGCTCTCCACGGGAACAAACCCCTCTGGATATTCCCATTTTCAGGCCTGCTTCCTGTCGTGTGGGGATCAGCTGACAGTCAGACTGTTGCCTTGTGACAGGGAAATTCCTGCCTGTCTGGGTGTAAGGCCCCTAAATCCGGGTGATCTGAGGCAGATCCTTGTTTGGGTTGTTTTTCCTTCATGCCACAGGCCAGGTACTGAGAGGGGAAAGAGGAGATTTTGCCAGCAGCTCTCTGCAGAGGGATCTGGGCAGGCTGGATCCACGAGGTCGCTCTGTGAGCCTCAGCGAGCTGAAGGATTAGTGGTGGCCTTGGCTGGAGGAATGGTTGGACTCAGTGGTCTCAGAGGCCTTTTCCAACCTAAACAGTTCTGTGATCCCAAGGAATTTTGTTGTTCCAGGCTGTTCTGGGTGGCTTGCAGAACAAATGGGTGATTTGTCTCGCAGCACTCGAAATTAGTTACAGAAATAGGAAAGAGGAACTGCTTGGTCTGTGCTCGGGGGGAATGCCCAGCAACTCCTTCCCTGGCTTGTTCTGTCTCGAGTATCTCCCAGCAAATGTTAGGGAATCCCAGACTGGTTTTGGTGGGAAGGGGCCTTAAAG
>VZRX01023585.1:56971-73840 GCA_013398075.1 Notiomystis cincta | reverse complement strand
CAAGATCATCCCACGACATAAGCATAAATTTTGATTTCAATTTCCCAAACTAATTTATTATTTGGCTATAACTTTTTTTCTTTCAAAATAAAAAGTCAAAATAAGTCAAAATAAAAGGTGTAAATGATATTGAACTTTGGCTCTTTCCAAGAAAATACTTTTGTGTTTCCAATGCTAAAAAGCCTCCTCTCATGAATACTGTAGCTTAGTGGAATCAGGGGCAGTAGCTGCTCCAAACTGAGCCCATGTATCTCATTAGCAGCTGTCTCCAAGTCCCTCATGAGCATCCTGCCCTGAGCAGCTGAGGTGACAGGATTTCTTGAAGGCAGCACCAAGGAGTGTTTGGCCTTTTATCATGATGAGTAAGTAGAGGGAGTGCCACCCCCTTCTGGTTCAAAGTGGCTGAATTTTTTTCTTGAAAAGATAAACTTATATCTGATCCTAAACCAATTTTGACTAGTTACAGGATGAAAGGGAAGTCTGTCAAGGAAAATCTTGTGTAGACTTGCCTCATCTGTTTTTTATGTGAATTAAGCCATCATGTTTGTAAATAAGTAGGGATTTATTTTATTTTAGGATACAGTTCTTTCTTACTGAGAGTGGATGAGTGTGGGCTTCTGGGTATATATAAAATATTTACTGTCTTCATTTCTTCCTTTCTTTAACAGTACCACCAGCTTCAGGATGAGTACTTCACCAGTGCTGTAGTTCTCTCACTAATTCTAGCTGCCTTATTTGGCCTTGTCTACCTTCTAATAATACCACAGTAAGTTTCTGTCTTTTGCCATCATAACTCAAAACGGAACATCCTCAGATTGAAAAATTAAACTCTTTGGAATGGGCAGCTAGGTTGGTATCTTCTCACATGGGAGATTCTCTGTTAGTATATCCTCAGTCTAATTGTTATCTCTTTCATTTGTCCACAGGAGACACTTTTCACTGTATTTTTTTTTTCTTTTGCAGAAGTATGCACTTAGAGGGAAAAAATACATTTCAGTGTTTATTTAAACTTTTAGTGGTTGTTTTTAACTTATTTAATGCATTTATGCATTAGAAATAATGATGTTACTGCAGCTTTTCTAAATGTGTTTGTGCTACTTTGGATTAAGTACTTTATGTATTGATAGCAAGGTAGACAAAACCATACAGAGTTTAATGGGAACTACGTCCTGAAAGTGACCATCCCGCTGTATTGAGACCTGCATTTATAGCATTCACTGAAGTTTTTGGTATTAACACTATCCCTACATAAACTGTCTAATGCATATTTTTGCTATGCACATATAACTTGCAGTCCAACCTTGTCTGCACTAAAGCAAATATAACCAAATGATGTGTTTGGGAGGTGTCCTATGCCTGTTGTTGAATGACTAGTTAGTGATTACCTCAGATTCTCTCAGTTCTATGTGAATGCTTACTAAATAAAAAATAATTAGACCACTTTCAAATCTAGAGGTAGATAGAGTTGTGTGTAAGGTATAAAAATTATTAATAATGAACTTTTCTCAGATTAGACTATCAAAACATTACAAAATAAATTTTACTCGCTTTTACTAACTGTATTTCAATTGGAATAGAACTGGCCACAGGATAATACTTTTGATTTAAATTATGGTCTTTTCTATTCACAAATCCCCAGTCAGAATAATACGTCTATTATTTCAGTTTGAAATACTGAAAAACACTTTATTCACTTTAATAAAATACAAATAAGAATTTGTAATATAGTATTCACTGACAAGAATCATCATTTACATCAACATTTCCAGACTAATGACTCTGCTGACTAATTGGAGCATGATTAAGAAGTCTTTCACCTTCTTCTTCAGTGAGCCACAGCTGCAGTACATAGCAGTTTTGAACAAGGAGAAACAAAGAGTATTAGTGTAGTTGAAACTAGAATGAATTTCTAAGAATCATATAATAGCCTTTTCAAAAACGCTACTGTCACTTAAAAACAGCTAGACAGAGATTCAGTTTAAGCCGTGAACTGACAGACACACAAGCTCCAGCAGAGTATCACCACTGAAGGTCATGAAGATGGACTGGATTAGTTAAGAAAGCCAACCAGTTAATGCTCCTAAATTCTTTCTTCCAGTGTCTGAGTGGAGGCTTCATACAGCCAAATTACTATTCTTCTTGGGTTCTTCCCTTGCTGTGACACAGATGCAAACACGAGCTAAATTAAAACTTTGGAACTATAGGAAAATTCCTCTCTTTCCAGAATTTGGATCTTTAAGCTGCTATTTAGATTGCCAAAGTAGTTATAGGTATGGCAAGAGAATGGAAAAGCCAAGACAAGGCTCATTATATGTTACCCTAATGAGAGAAGTGATATATCACAGTATTTCAAGGAGGAGGTTGATCATCTAGACAAGAAAATGTCATAGGAAAGTCAATTACTGCATAAATATACAGAAATCAATGGACTTGCCAGTCTCACAATTCCGATCATCATTTGTGCAAAACAGCTTCTCAGCTAAAGACACATTTTATATTCCCAGATGGAGATGGTCAAAGTAAGGCTATGTTCCTGTCAACCTAAGTTGTTCAATTGTGCATATGCATATTTGGGCAACTTATACAACAACTGCACATATGCAGCATAGCCACTGAAAGCACTGACTATGAACTCTTCTAATGCCTTACACTGTGTTTATTAAAAAAGCCAACAATGTCGACCTTTTTAGATGCCAACCCAAATGTCTGGCAGGGTCCCGCTCAGCACTATTAATTGTTGGCTATTGCTGCCTTTATAAGATGTTGTTGCAGACATGTCCCCTGCGTTCTTTTCTAGCCTGCTACCATCCTGAATACAAGTGAATTCTCTAAAGGCATGAGAGCCTATTACATTGGAGATTTCTCCCTGTTCCTGTATCAATAGGAACTGTTATGTGAATTTGAAATCAAAGTTAATTAGTTAGAAATTCTACAGGAGAATTGCACACTTCTGCTGTATTGTATAAACAATCTTTCGCCAGTAATTGTCAAGGGCACAGATACATATATGTCTGGATCTATGGCTCTCATGGCTTCTAGATTGACTGCTTTGTTCTCACAAGTTAGAAAAGAAGGTGTGAAGATCATGTTATGCTGCAGTCATACAGCCCTGATTCCATGGTTGGCATGGGGCCAGGCTGCCCCTGAGCAGAAAGCAAATGCACTCACACTGGTGGACTAATTTTTGTCAGCTTGCTCACATCTATAAGGTACTTTTCCAAGAGAAGTTTTCCGAAGAAAGAAAGTTCTTAGTTTGGACCCTTCTTCTCATGAAGAACAAGCCTATTTTGATAGATCAGAAGAAGGAAATTTGGAATTTAAAAATTATTACAGCATCTTTGTGAAACTTAAGATTTGTCTAACAATCGAGGAAGACTTGAAAGGAGGGAATTATTCTGTTTCATTAGAAGGCAGTCTGGTCGGATTTTATTTGACTTGCTAAGTGCCTGAATTGAATGACCATTGATTTCTGAATCTTTGAGAAATAAAAATTAGATGGAAAAAGCATCTGGTAACTGTTAACACAGGGGCCAAGGCCAAGTAATTGAGTTACACACTCCCATTACAAGAATCATCATGCTGAATATTCTGCATTAGCCTAAAATTAGAAAGTGTCTCTCCTGACTACCATACATTTGAATTTTTGTGGTGCTTTGATCTCCTTTCTGAGGTCAGAGTGGGTACTGTACCATATACAAGAGCATTCACTAATTTTGTAGTCTTGAGAGCAGTGAGCATCACTGCTAAATTTGCACTGTGATGGTTAGTATAACAGCAAGGTTGAGAAGGAGATCCTCCACCATTTATTTAAAATAGTATTTCAGAAGGACCCCTAACAGCAGTTTGTTCTCATCTATTACTGAGTTGCATTGCATTACTTCTATTGTGTTTTGATTCTAGGAGTACCGTAGTTCTTGTTCTCCTGGTGTTCTGCATATGCTTCCTAGTGGCTTGTATTATGTATCTACATGTCACACGAGTACAAGTAAGTGATTTCATATTTTGTGACTATTCTTCCTTTTGGTGGCCATGCTATTTGTCCTCTGCAATATGAAGCCATCAGTCTATGCTTCACAGATTCATAGTCTGAAATCTATGTGTTTTAAAGTTCATTGGTAAGTAATGTATTAGACAGTTCAAAAACCAAAGATGGATCATCTGAAAGAAGTCTTTTTATATGAATACTGGTTTCAGCAGTGTAGCATTCAGTGCCATTAATTCTATGCTTTCTTTTCTGCTAAATCTTCCCTGAACACCTACCACTAAACTCTGTGTTTAGACAAACTGCTTTAACCTGACTTTTACTCCTTTCTGACTACAGAGCACGTTAGTTCTCCCTTTCATTCCAGCTGATCTGGGTGTAAAGTCCCGCTAACTTCCCCTCTATTTTCAAATTTTTTCCTGCCAAAACAACAACAGTTTTGATAGTAAAGTACAATGTTTTGCACACGATCCTTGGCCTTTTCAAAACCTTCAGTAATGATTAACTCTCCTGCATTATATTTTCACAACAGTAATGATGCAGAAGGACATTGGGTTGTTTTAGGGGGGAAATAGGTCTGCCAGATCAGAATAAAGCATCTACAGGCTAATTTTCTGATGAAAGAAATCTGTATTGGATTAATATAAATTTAGTCTTTTCAGACAAATATCAGGAAAAAACGCCTACACAGTTAATCAGCTTTGCTGATTGGCACACACTAATTTTAGTTTTAAAAAGTGCCCTCTGGCAGATGAAAAGCATGTGTTTTCATGGAAACATAAATAGTAAATTAGCAGAGAATCAGGTACTGAACAGAACCTTATTTATGAACTTACACAATTATTTTGGAGTAACTTTGATGATCTCTTTTTTTTATTAGGGCAAAGTAGTTTATCATCTGTTCTTCTCTCCATAGATGGTAGAAATGCAGATGAAGTTGGTAGGAAGTAATTGCTCTTTATACCTTTTCCCTGGAGCTAGCACAAAGATAAGAAGTGTTCCATCTATTTTGTCAGCCAAGAAAATTTGTATTTATTCCAGGTTCCTCTAGAGATTCAATACTATACATGATCAAATCCAGCATTAGAGAAATGAAGATATATAAATCTTAGAATATCACAATTTAAAACTTTGTGGCAAAATATTGTCTTATAATAAATAAAATAAAATTAATATGGTGTGGATAATGGATATAGAACTGTAAAACAATCATTCCCCTATTTTATTCTGTTTTATGGCACTTACTTGCTCTTTCACACTGCACAAGTGACTCAGGTTCTCCATGCTTTAGTATTAAATACCTCACTCATAAAACCACTTTGATAATATTTTACTGTACCAGTTACATTTTGGGAATCTGACACTACTTATTTAGTTAATAAAAATTCCACAAAAAAATAACGAAAATGAAGCCCAAAATTCTATGCTATCATAAGAGTGCAGGTGCAATCTTAGAATGACTTAAAGTCAGAAGTATAAATCATATTAGTGTCAGAATTTTAATTCAGATATGTCCCATACCTTATCATTTAAAGGTTTGTTTTCCATTTTAACTCAATAGCCTAGGATGTCAACATTAAAACATAAATGCACTACATAGACCAAAAAAATTATCTGTGCAATATGTTAGGACATGTGATCTTTGAATTTGTATTTTTCTTTGTACCTATTAACCATTTCTTTGTACCTATTAACCATTCAGCATTATCTTCAAACTATGGGTCTTATCTCTTTAAAAAGCAGTAGATAGCTTATTTGGTTGCAAACTGAATTAATGGAATATATATTTTTTCTTCAAACAAAATTATTTTGTATTTTATTTATATAAATAAAACCACACATGTTCCACCCCATGGGTATACAGGATTTTGGTCTAGTTAAGTGGACAGTTTGGTGGGTAAAATTCATTCTTGACCCTTGAAGTCACTAGAAGAAGTCCTGTGGTCTGAAAGATAGTTCCAGTAGATAATGGATGCCCCAAACATTCTTAGTGCAAGGGGAAAGGAAGGAAAGCAGCTTTACCTGGAAGCAAAGTTGATCAGAATGACTAGAACACAGCTAAGTACACAGCCTGACAGACTTATACTTCCTCTCTCACATTCTGTCACAGGCTTCAAAGCAGCAAGAACTTGACACTTAATAGTGTGATAAATGGAATCAGAGTAAAAGTGGAGATAAACAAGATGTTCACAAGACTCCATTTCACCAGTTATTTTTTGTTCTCTACTGCTGTTTCTGACAAATTCAATGTTTTGATGAGTCACAATAATTAAAACTACCCTGGCATTTAACCTGCCTATTTTAACAGAAGACACATATACCACTCCAAAATTCTATGCTATCTCAGTATATTCCCTTGGATCACAATTTGGAGCTGAAAATCTGGAAGGAAAAAGTTGCTTTGGGTATTTTACCCATGAGAGAAAAATCAAATGTCATCCTAGAATATTATTTGCATCATGAATAGACATACAACTAAAGTTTCTAAGAATTTTAATTATAGTGAGAAATAATATATAGCAATAACAATTTCACGTTTATTATCCCCAAAACTGCAATTACCATTAAAATATATCTACCTACTAACAACTGAATAATGTTACTACAAAAATATAACTGCAACTTCACAATTTGCAGTACACGGAAAATTTCTGCACCCCTTATTCACTTCTTTCTATAGACTACTAAAAAATAACAACATCTCTTTAAAAGTATTTAAAATATTTTATCTATAAGTCTTTTTTTTTTCTTTCTAGTGTTTTCCAGGGTGCCTGACAATACAAATTCGTACCATTTTGTGTATTTTTATTGTGATCTTAATATACTCTGTGGCTCAAGGCTGTGTGGTGAGTATTTAAATCACTTAAGTCAGCATTCTGTTTAAAGAACAAACTGGTGCAGATCCATTAAACACATACCATATTCTCACCTGATGAATTCCTACTTGTTTTATTATTCATACTTACAGAGCATGCTTCTTCAAAATTAATCCCCTTTGTTGCAATTTGAACTTTCATTGCCCCGAGACAGTGTATTGAACTAGGAATGGCAAAGCAAAGCAAATTACAGAGATAATACCTATTTAAAACAATTATAAATTTGTATGTCAAACCTTAGCATCGTGTAGACTGCTGATGTCATGTATTTTTATGGGTATACTGTTTTTAAATGTCCAACTTGCTTACTAGTTCAACAGCTAATATTTTGTGACAGACAAGGCATGGTGTCAAAACAAGGTTACTATTTCTATGTGACAAATTATAGAACATATTTCTGTCTAATTTTTAGTCCAAGCAGATCAGAAAAGATAAAGAGATCTAAAAATATTAACAGTTTTGTATAACGAGAAGAGGTGCTTACACTGTTATTTATATGATCTATTCACAACTAATGTCTAAAAAGCTTCTGTTGTATGAAGTGAAAGTGCTCAATACTTCTGAAAATTGAGCTTCCTTTACTGTAGATTAGCAGAGGGTTCAATATGGTGGACTTGAGTTGGTGGCAATTCCTAGTGCTGAATTTCAGCCTTTTGGCTGCTAATGCTAACGAATTAAACATGTTAGGGTACTCAAAAGAAAGAATCCAGACAAAAGTAGCACATGAAACACAATTAGAAATGCTGAGAAGGCAGATCATGCCTCTCTGTAGGAATTCAACAATGTGTTCTGATCATTAAGAAGACATGAGCAATTCTCAGTGCTGAGATGCCAAGCCCTGTATTTTGTATTTTGTGTATTCACCTGCCCTGAGAACATAATAACTAGCTTATCCCCATGAACTCATTGGGCAGAGGATCCCTTTTTTGTAGATTTCAATATCCTGAGAGGAACCAAGAATTACTGATGTTGAGACATTTCTGGGAATTCCTGAACATCGTTTGTGTGGGTAAAACACAGCCCTAATAGCACACAGACATATATATGGTTCTTAATGTGGGCATAAGCACAAAATGCATAGAGCTTTGCAGTGATTCCAGGCTAGCTTCCCAGCAAATTCTGTGTATCTGACTTTGGGATTAAGATTAAAGTTATGACAGCTAAAACTTTTGTGAATCAGCCTCCACAGATCTGACACTTATCTTGACCAAAAGAAACAAGCAATATTGTTGCCACTTAAAGATAGTTAAAATGAGAAACAGACATTGTAAACCCTAATGCAATGCTGAGCAACAGTGGAAGACAGAATAGAATTCAAAAGTTCTGACCTCCAGCAAGACAGTCATCATTCAGTTACAACTTAGAATATAGCAAGACAGTCATCATTCAGTTACAACTTAGAATATAACTTTATCCATTCCTGAACAAAAATAACTTGAAACCTAAGGAGAAGTGTTTAACCAGTAGAAATTATTAGTTCCTGCAAAGTAATGCCTCTAGGATTCTCATCTGCCAGAAGAACTATATGTTGAGGTTCCACTATTGGTTGTACAGCAGATGATGTTTTCCTGAATGGATTGCAGATCATTGATGAAGCCCTCATGCATGTGTATGTTTTTGGATGAGTTTAGTATGAAAGCATTTTTAAGGTATTGAACAAAATCCCATTAAAGGGATTTTTCATTTCACTCTCTCAACCTCATTTCATAGTGTATCCAAATTATGAGTTTAACTCACTTTGTTTTTTTTTAATTTATTTATTATGTCTCATGTTTCTAAGTTAATACAACCCCCTGTAAAATACATGTTTTAATCACCCTTCAGGTTATCGTTACTTTACAGTGTGCTATAAAATTTCATTGTCACTGGTTGGGATGAAATAAAAAGGTCTTATAACATACTTCAAAAGAGATGCTTAAGTACAGGGCAGGGCTTATGTGATGGTGCCTGTTAAATCAATTTCAGACTACCATCCCACTCTCCCCTACTTATACTAACTCTTATCCGTTTCCTTTGTAAGGGGTGAAGGTTGGACTGCAGTTAAAACTGAAGCTCTAGGGACTTGCACTATTTGCCAGAAATTCCTCTCTTCCTTGGGTAACAGCTCTGAGATATGTACATGACATTGTCTTTAGGAAAAGCAGGTTAGATTTCCCCAAATTTCCCATAAGAAATATAGTAAATAAATTTTATTTCCCAGTGTATGAAGGAAATTGAACTCCTTGTATAACTGAAATGACAGGGATAATTAAAGATGAGTCCTTGTATTTGAAACATATGTGACAGCAGAAGCAGCTGTGAGATGGAAAAAGACACTATGCTTACTTTTTCACTCAATTAAAATATGTTTTACTTTGCATTTAAGTAATTGAAGTTTATATGATTTATATAGTCAATAAAACAAACATTTATTTCTCTGCTCTGTACAGGAACCTTTTTCACCTGCATGGCTACATAAAATGTTAACTGAAGTTCCTTAATTTTTCAGGAGCATCCTGGCTTGAGAATCTCTTAGGTTTGAGCACTGAGAGGGAAACTATTCAACTAAGCCCACACTTCAATTGGTTGCCCTTATTGGCATCTAATTAACAAATTGTTTCTCTCCCCTAAAATTCAGTGGAGCATTGCAGGAAAAGGATATTTTAATACAGCATTGAGCTGGGTGGGAACTCCATAGTCATATCTTTCCAATTAGAAATGAACTACAGTCACCCTCCATAGCAACTACATTTCTGTTTATTTCGTATTTAACTTTCTCCCCTTCTCACCTCTCCTGTCTTTTCTAGGTTGGTTGCATGCCTTGGATTTGGAATACCAATTCCAGCAGCTCAATAGTTATAATTTCTCCTGGTGGAACAAATAAAACTATGAATGAACTTCCATGTGATACAGCCCACTATGCTTTCCTTTCCTGTGTAGTGGGGACTCTCACCTTGGCAATATTTCTACGTGTATCTTCCTTGCCAAAAATGATTCTCCTGTTTTTTGTTACAATTTTGTACATAGTTATTCTGGAACTCAGTGGTTACAGAAAAGCAGTGGGGTAGGTATCTCGCAAAGTTTAACGATAGTAATTTTCTATAGATAGTTACACATTGACTACTTATTTCTGAATTGTCCTCTAGTGTTCAGTGCTGCCTGGGACTATAGACTCAGTAGAGCATAGGAAATACATCAGTCATCCTCTCCCCAGCAATTGTAGGATCTAGTAACATCCATCAACAGGAGATCAGCTTTTGGGAGCTGGCAACAGATGCCCCATTGTTCTGTAGTTTTATGCTAATGTACCCCAGCTAAGCACACTGCAGTCTATCACATGGAATAGAAAAACAGAGTTAAAAACTTTACTGCCCTCAGTTAAGTTGTTGGGTTTTTTTGAGCAGCCCTCAACCAATCCCAATTTCAATTAAGCTTTTGAGCTTTTCAATGTTTTTATATTTCCTAATTAAAAGCATGCACATACATTACAATAACAGAAGGCATTAAGAAATCCTCAAGCAGTTGCAAGTTGATGTGATGCAGTGATCAGATTTACTGCCACCCATCTCCCTGCCCAGATAAGCCTCTTCAGAAAAAGCTAGTGATTAGGAGTGTTCTAAACTAAAGATCTGATATTATAAAGATATTAGATCTGGAATAACTCATTTGTTTTCTTCTTATTTCTAAGGGGCGGCTCCTTTTATATGCGTGGCTATGAACCAATACTAGCAATTTTGCTATTTTCTTGTGCTTTGGCACTGCATTCAAGACAGGTGGACTTGAAACTGCGTCTGGACTACCTCTGGGCAGTGCAGGTAAATCACAGGACTTTATAGTACCATGCACACATAATGATGTCTGACTTTTGGAATTGGTTTTCAAATACTTTCAGGACAAATTACTTGGACCCAGACACTCACATTTTTTCATGTCTCTTGGGAGACAGAGAAAGATTATTCTAGAGATTTCTTTCCACAGACCTATAAAATTCATTTTTCTTGGAAAAGTGACTTTTTTGTTTCTTTGCAGTTGTTCCAGTATATCATTAATCAAATAATATATTTATATCTAAGATGCTTTAGGATTAATTTGTAACAATATAAACTTGAGATAAAAAAATTAAATCCAGGGGGTATTTTTTATCTTATATTACAAAAAGGAGTGAAAGTAAATCAATATTCAGGTAAAGTGAAAAGAAGCAAATAAAACTGAAAAAATTGAAATATTTAAACCTATATTATACAAAGAAACTATGGAACTCTTCTCCAGAGGAAGATCAGAAATTTATTTAGATACCAAGTGCAAGGACCTTTTTTGAAAATATATTTCTTAACTATCATAGACACAGGAAAAACCTATAGAAATTATATTAGCCATAACACAGACATCAGGATATGTCTACATCCTGTCACATCTCTCAGCAGTCTAATTCCCAGCTCCAAAGTGTTTTACACTGGCCCCCAAGGGAAGGAGAAAATTGAATATGTAAGACTATTTGGTGGAATTTGTAAGTTATCCTTATGGTAAAGTTTACACATCTGTAGTTGACAAGGGTCATATTCTGTTCTCATCTACACCCTGTTACCTATTTTGTCAAGAGGATCATTTAAATCATCATAGCACTTGCTTTTACACATAAAATCAAGACTGGAACACATGGGTTACTGGCTGACTGGAACATATCCCTGGCTCCAATGTATTACATAAAACAGAGAAATCAGTTATGGCTTAGCTCTACTATCTTCTGATTGAAAAGTTTTTCTATCTAGCAGTTAACCTTTGTTGGGATTTCTTGTTAGACTTGATGTACAAGACTGTGTTCCTCTCTTTTGTGCTATAAGATTATCTTGTTCTATAATTTCCATGAACTCTGTACAGTTCAACTGAGTACAATCATTTAATTTCATATTTGTCCTTTGACCTGAAGTATTGATAACTGCTGTGCCTGTCAGCCTCAGAGCTTGCTTTGGATAAACTGATAATAGTTTCTGTTTGCTCTGGTGACAAATACAATTTTCAGATGGAAAAAGAGATTCCCTGATTTTAAAATTCAGTGCAGCAGCTGCCTCGTTGGATAGTCATTAATTTTATATGGGTTGGCACATGGAGGATGTATGTGAATGCCATAAGATCCATGAATACAAAAGCCTCTGTATGTTTCCTAGCCCTGAAATAGAGTAGCAGTATAGTAATATACCAGTTTTGCTATCCTGTGACTTTTCAATGGATGAAGAGTGAGTTCCAGCATCTCAAACACTTTTCATCATTCCAGCTACTGTGACTTCCATGGCAAACTGTACATCCCTAATCCCAGGCAGTACTGCTTAAAGATTCTTAGTTCTAAGTTAGCTTTTAATTAGCAATGAATTAGTTTTAAAAACTAAAGTACAGGGCCATGGCATGCTTCTCTACTGAAAGAACAGAACTTGATTGGACAGCGGTAAAGGAAGAAATACGAACTTTTTATGTTTTCTTGGAGACAGGTTATATAAAAATACCTAGTCATCTATCACTATTGTTAAAACCATTGTGCACTTTCTCCAAGGGGAGATGAGAAATTTCAGTATTGTCCGCCAGCATTTTCAGGTACCCTTTCAAAAAGTGCTTTTAATCTGAGAAGATCAAATGCCATTTTCAGATCTTTTCAATTCCAAAACAGACATATGTGGTGACACTTTGTATGTGAGGTTTGTGTGATAATAATGAGAAAGGAAAAAAGCCAGTTTAGTTAGAAAATTCAGAATTTAGGGATCAACATCTTCTCAATTTCAAGTGGAAGATCTATTCCCTGTATAGTAAGTAATAGTGGATAACATGTTGAAAGAAATGCTGTTCTGCTTTCCACTCTGTGTATTGGTTGTAAATGATACTGAGTCCAAGGATTAACTAATGTAACATGCCAAGTACTCTCTGTGACGGATGTTACAGAAGTGGTTATTGTGCTTACCTATTCACATGGATAAGCAAAAAAAATCCCCAAAACATTGTTTTTGAACTTGCTATGTTCTACAGCACAGTAAAAATCAGAGTATTAAAGGCTTGGGAACATTGTTTATTGGAAATATCTATATGTTAAAGCTGCCTTTCAACAGTTAGCAAACTCCAGGCTACTAATGTTTAACAGTCTTTAAGAGGAGACAAGTAAGAGCCAGTTTTCTCTAGCTGTTGGACTTCAGGAGCCTTCTACAAGGCTAAAAGCAATCTTGGTCATGTTTCTCTACAGCCATAGTACTACTTACCATTAAGCTATGTTGGCTTAACTTGGTTATATTTCTGGTAACAGAAGTTTTAGAAAGACCACTGACTTAATGCACAGGACCCATTGAGATTTTCCATTTTACAAAGTGAGTCTGCTGCTTCTTTGTGCAAACACTGAATTGCATAAACCAAATGCTAAAGCCAAATTCACATCTCACAGTATACATACAGCTCGTGCTGTATGAAGATATTCCAACACAGTTCAGCCTGTCATTTTAGGAGGCTTTTCAATTGCTGGCTTACATCTGGGGGAATTTCAGACTCAAGGGCTCTTCTGGAAGCTTCAAGCACTTTGCATACTTTTAGTAACATTCATTGTTGGGCTAATCCTGTAAAAATGTTCGCAGGTGAATAAAACCATTTTTGGCATAAGCTGCAATAAAAAGAATTTCATAGATAATTTCTTTTTCATCATGAGTAACAGTGAACAGTATTTTAAACTGTGAAAGTATCCTGAAACTACTCAGTAGGAATACATATATATACACTCAGTGGTCTATGCTAAGGTCTGAGGAAAATACAGTTAAACACAATTTTTCTACGCCATTGGGAAAAAATAGTGCTTTAACAAAAAGCAGTTTCAAACAAGAGAAACTGATTTAGAAAAATTACACAGTTTCAAGATAAGTTAATCCAATTTCCATTCATTTATGTTGCATTACCAGAACAGTGATAATAGAGTAGAATTTAGGTATCTCATGTGGAAAAAATACATTTTTTATGGATGATACGTTGTTCAAATATTTATATTTGTACTTATTGTTCACAAATCCATGGTGTTATAGACTCCTGTTGATTTGCTAGGGTTTTCTTCTGCGCCAGATTTAACCTTTCTGAACATCACACTATGTTCAGAAAACATCTGTTGGTTGTTTTCCTGATATTTTTAATAGGCAATGGGAGGAGAATTTAGTTTTCTGTATAATATTGTTGAGTAACTGTGTGCTTTATATGACAATAACTATGAACCAAAAATATAGGAGATTTTACTTATTTGGGACTGATAATCACTTTTGATTATGCAAATTATTTAACAAAACTAGGGGAAAAAAAGAATGGACAATAAATACAAGTAATAAATTCATGAAGACCCTAAAACTACCAAAAAATGTAGTTGCTCCCTCACCCAGGATTTGTCATGGGAGGAAAACAAGAGTAATACAATGATATTACTTCATTTGATGTATTCAATTGGTGCATTCTTTAGGGAATACTAGAATATCATTCTGCAGTCTTTTCTAGTCCATTACACTTGTAATATGAATTTTACAATCTACAGGCAAGACTTGTCAGGTGTCTTAGCACTTCCACTCAAAAACCTGGCCCTACAAAAGCAGTGTGATGTTTTTTCCCTGTTGATGTAGCGCCATCTTCAGGTACAAAAAATGAGATTTCCATGGCACTGGTGCCCAGCTTCTTTCTAACTGAATCTTGAAACTGTATTTTCATGCAGTGTCTGTTCAGTCAGCGACTTTTCTACAGCATTTTTAGGCTTATTAAACTGTCAGGTGATACAACTGTTCAGACTGCTTCCCAGACAGAGGATGGGTAATTACTTAACAGCATTGTAAAAATGGTGGGATACTGTGTAACTATGTAAAATGCAGTAGATGTTAATTAGTTTGATATAAAAATTCATAGCACCAAAAGGATTTAAAATTTTGTCAGCATATCCAGTGCAAAAATAAAGCCTGCTTTTAAATACTGCAGCTCTGTAAATATTGGGTTCTACAAAATTACCTAGCTGCCACAAATACCAAACAGGTATAAACATACTGCAGAATGTGAAAAATATATGGTCATGCCAATGCATTTTCTTTCTTGTTTATTTTCACAATAATCTGTCTAGTTTTTTGAGCTAGTAGCTATCGCATAAATATCACGCTGGCAGCTTTCCTTAATTAACCAATGGAAATAGGGGCAAATAGATGAAGGTTTAAATGCCATTTAGCTGTTTGGTTAATATTCCCATCAGGAATGTAAGTACTTGTGACCTGAACTATTTTAATCTTTCAGCCCCAAGTACTCTTTCTCCCTTCCCAGTGTCTGTTTTTCCTGAGAAAGATTGATGCCTATGCTTCCCGTAATCTCAGCTACTCAAAGCTCATGAGTTACAAGGAGGAGGGACAGTTTTCATTGCACTTCCCTGAAGGGCAGAAAGCAGGAAGCTGGAAAAAGGTCCAGAAAATACCAAGAGTTGGCTTACTTCCCTCCTATATTATCTGTGTGATGGGATATTTTTAGCGTCCTCACTGTTGGACATGACCAAGTCTTTTTTTACTTCACCTTCACTCCTGTATCTTCCCTTGTGAGAGATGCAAGGACGTGTTTCCTCTTTCCCCAAGCAGCTCCTGAGAAACTGGATAAATGAGAGATGTCTTAGTCAATGCAAGGCAAGAGGATAGATACTCAAGCACTGTGCAGTAGTAACAGAGGAAGCACGCTTCAGTTCATATTCCTAACAGATGACTTCAATAATAAAGCAGGATGTTAGGCATGGTGTGTGGATGAGTTAAGTGCAGTCCATGCAGGGACTCCATCTTGGGTACCAGCAACAATACAGCAGTATTGACCCAGTGTGTGGTCTAAGATAATATGCCTTTGTTTTTCAGCACAAGAAAGTAACTCAGAAGGAATGCTATGCTAATGCCATGAATATTCTGCTTCTGCTTCTGGGGCTAGCTCAGGCAGAGCTAACACAGCTTAGTTTTCAGGGTACTCCTTTGCCCCACATGGGCATTGTCAGTGCAAATTTCTCCCAGAACACATGAAGAGAGTGCACTCCTCTCTCTCTCTGTTAGCTAGGAGGTGCTTGCCCTCAAATAGGTCAAGGGACAGAAAAATAAGAGCACTCCCCTTGTTCTGCTGTTTGCATAATTTGCCCCTGTTTTGGGTTTGCTACCATTACCCACCATGGTATTTTTCAAGGGCTTTCCATAATGTTAGGGGTTTTTCCATGTGAAAACAAAGATTTCCTCAAACCCTTAGTGTTTGATTAGTCTGACCATGCCCCAGGAAAGCTGATACCCTTGTGCCCAAGCAGCCTACTGGCATCCTCGTGTATGAGGACCCTTCACAGAGTAGTTTGCTGGATCAGAGTGCAGTTCAACTGATTTGTTCAGGGTCACATGTAAAAAGAGAGACCTGCTCCGGGTCTCCACATCTTTACCCACTGCCATTGACTGCTAGTGCCCTTGAAGAACCCACATTAACAATTTGTAGAAAACGCTCTTTATTAATAAAAAAAAATGGTGAGAAGTTAAGGTTTTAAGGTTGCTGGTGATAGTACCTGACTTCAAAAATGCATTCAAATCAATATACAGACAGGCTCTAATACCTAGTGTGAGCTAGCTTGAGATAATCATTCAGCATGTATACTTCTTACCCCATAGGTATCCATATGGGTGAGAAGAGAGGTTCAGCCTATCAAATAATCCCAGAGGTTATGATGGAGTCTTCTCCCCTTTCTTAACTCTTCTTTACATTTATGCAAAGCATGAGTGACATTACTCATACATCTTACTCTGTGAGGGGTGGTCATGCCTTAGAGGGGATAACATCAGTAAAGTATCTGAGATAACCATGGGACGGGGATATGTGTCAATCCAAGGAGGGTAATTTTGCCATGGCTGCTGATTCAATAGCAGGACATTTTCTTTTATCTCCTTTGGCTTCCAGCTGCTGCATGGCTTATCAACTAAAAAGTACCACCAAGTACTCTCCTCTGCAAGAGTTTCAACAGAGCCTGGTTGCAGTATCTCCACTCCACTCCAC
>VZRX01023585.1:10853-56824 GCA_013398075.1 Notiomystis cincta | reverse complement strand
CTCCACTCCACTCCACTCCACTCCACTCCACCTCCACTCCACTCCACTCCACTCCACTCCGCTCTCCATTTAGTCCCTCCAATATTCCATCCAGGGAGTAGCAATCATACTTCCCCCTATATTTTCAATACTATTATCTTTAATTTTACCTCAAGTCTTTTTCCCACAATCTCATTTTTGGCAACTGAACCCTCTCAGAGTTAAAACTGTAGTTAACAGTTTTGCACCCAAAAGGGAAGAGACACTTGTTAGTTATGTTGAAAATGTAGCATTCTATCATTAGCAATGGTGGCATCATTAATGCCTTTCCCTGCTCTTAGATGATTTGCCACCACCTCAGATATGACTCTCATAGTTTGATTTGAGCCATTAGCCTTTCACTCAAGAGTTCAGTTCTCCACTTCTTAGTCACAGATGTTCGTTGCTCTGAAACATTTGTTGTTATTCATACAAAATGATGGATGTACTGAAGAATCTTTTCAATCATTTCTTCCAAAATGAACAGTCTGGTCCACAACTGGGTAAGGCAGAAGAATTTGATTACACATTTCCACATCAGAAATGAACAGCAGCTGCCAGTGTTTGAGCAACATCACCACCCATACAATGCATCAAACCGATTGTCCACTTACCTACCCCTACTTGATTCCTTTGATTAGTCCAGAAATCTCCACACCCTGACTCAAAAAAATATTGTTCTTTAGGAAGCTATTCTGCCCCATATTTTATTGGTATGTTAACTGAGAACCTTAACATTTCTAGGAAGAAATTAAAAACAAAATTTCTTGTTCAAAAAATAGAAGAATGGATGAGGAAGATCTGAATGGATATTTTATTAAGATCATCAATTCAGTTCAAAAATCTCTTTGCTGTTGCTAAAATTTTCCATATTCCAATGTGATGTAAAATGGAGTTGCAAGCTTGATTTGGATTTTCAGCTGAAGAATTTTTTTATTTTTCCTATTAAAACATTTAAATTCCAACAGTCAAGCTACATGCCAGAGGCCATTTCACATGTTTATAGAAAACAGTAAGTCAGAGTTATACCACCAAAATAGGGGAAGGATATTTTAAGAAAAGGGCATGTGAAATTTAAACAATGAAAGAAGTGTCAAGAAAACAGCTCATAAACAGGAAATAGGTACTTAGAATAAAAGCTTCAGGTATATTTCTTGCAAAATTTAATTGCTATTTAAAGATTACTGGTATTTCACCTCTGGAACAGGTTCTGTTTCTTATTACGTACATTAGAGGAGCTGAGAATTTATTTTAAAAGGCAACAATTCCTCAAGAATTTATCTTTATAAAATCAGTTCTCTTTCAAAATTCCTTCTACTTGTAAAGAAATTTAAAAGGTTGTTTCCTAAGTTTTGTCATGGAAAATAAAACAGCTTCCTGAAAAAAAAATCACATGAAATAATATTGCTAAATTATACAAAGGCAAGTGGTGACTGGCTTTCTCCTACTTAGATAGAAATGGATACTAAGAAATTATGTGGACATTGTAACAGATCAGGATACGAAATTTCAGATATAAATGGGACACCAAGAAAGATTAGAGCATGTTCATCAGTGGTTTATGCGACTGTGGTTTCTCAACAATGCCTGAGAATTTGGCCTTCCAGTCTTCTACTGACTGTAATTAGATAAACAAAATCACTTTGGGATCACAGTGGAAGATTCGTGAGTGTGACTGAGGAACAAAGAATAAACTGCGATTTCTGTGAGATGAATTGTATGATACTGATCAAGTGTTTTCTAATTGAAATCAATTCAAGGCCAGAAATCACTCTAAGTACAAGGAGCAAATTCCAGAGAAGTAATTTTGCAGATGAATCTAGGAAAGACTAGCCTGGAATTTGCAAACCTAAGAGTCTCAAATGAGATTCTTAGATATTCAATCTTTTTCAAATAAGAGGTCTGATTTTTAAAATAATTTCCTTTGTATGACTCACACTAACTCTGTGAGTCAAGCACTTGTAATCAGATGCCAATATCTTGGGTTAGGACCTCAGATGTGTTAACTCCTAAGCACTCTTTCTGATTGCTGTCATTCACATGAATAACAGAATTTCTGTTGTGGAGAAATAATATATGTTTTCATGACACGCACCAGCATAATTAAAACAATCTCTATAAATGTTAACTATCTTTTTATAATTTTTTTTAATTGTACATCATTCTTAAAGATTCTCAGTTTTAAAATCTTTTTCTCTGTTGAAGTTATTCTCTTAAAAAATTTGTTTCAATTTTACTGCAAATTACATAAGTTTGCTTTAAACACTGGTGATTCTCACTGGCTTCTCTTGTCTGAAAGATGGATCAAATACTGCTGTCACTGTGTTGAACTACCTGGGAAGTAATTGGCCTCCAAGGCCAATGTGACTTAAGTGGGATTATCCAGGCTTACTGTGTAAACATATCGAGTGTCTATTTAAAAGAACAGAGAACTACAGAAGATACCAATACATTTAGCTGATCAAACCCTGCAAACAGCTGAGAGACTTTAGCTTGAATTACTAAGGATTTAAAGGGATTTTGCCTAATGTAGAAGCATGGTACAGGAGAACTGTTCTCATTCTACATTGCTACTCTACATTTTGTTCATTTTAATTCCAAAGGATGAATTAATAGAAGCTACTTGATAGGCTCAGCCAATTTTTTGCTTTTTGGAAAGGTTTTTCTTTTCCTCTATCCCAACAGGCAGAAGAAGAGAGAGATGATATGGAGAGAGTCAAGCTGGATAATAAAAGAATTCTTTTCAACTTGTTGCCGGGCCATGTTGCACAGCACTTTCTTATGTCTAATCCAAGAAATATGGTAAATCAAGATAAAATTTAAATAAACTTTTCTCATGTAAAAATAGTAGCTTTGTAAAAACTTGTGTTCAAGAATTAGTTTATTTCTTTTGCTGTATGGTCCTCTTCTGAAGAATTTTAATAAAATTCAGAATAAGGGAAGGCTGTCATTCAACATCAATGTAACCTGCATGTAAATCACTTTTTTTTTTTAAATTTTCCAATCAATGTTGGACATTGGAATTTATCACAGTATTGCATCAGCTCAGTTTGGTTCTGAACGGTGAAGTGTATGAACTGCCAGACACTTACATATTAACACTCTACTTCTGGAAAATATGCTGTTACCAAAAGTATCTATTTAAAGTTAAAAACAGAGAATTGTATATACTCAAAAAAGACACAGATTAACATAAAAGGCTGCAGTGACTAAATCAATTGGTTCAGGAAGGCCTTATGAGAGTCCTTCTGGTCTCTCATCTGAAAACCTTCAGCACTGGAGTAGCCATAATGTCCATGATACTGCTCTTGAGAGTTTGGGTCAAAGTATTTGAATCACAGAAGAGTGATTTTTCTTTCTTTGAGCCTTCCAAAAGTTTAAGCAGAAACCTTACCATACAGAGCAGCATTATATTACATAGGACTCCACAACACATGGAAAGACTTGAAGGAGTGAGGCTGGTTTTGTACTGCCGGATACAATTGGTCCACCTCTTATTTTGCTTATGAAACAAGATTGAGAAAACATAGTTATTTTTCTTGTACAATAGAAGTTCTGTAACTGTTAAGACTTTCTTCAAATTTTGGATCACTGCTTCTATGTCTAAACAGAAAAAAACCCCTCTAAGTTGTTTTAAATGAGTTTAATACCTTAGGTGTTAATTTTCTATTGTTGCCTTGAGTAAAGACATCTTTCAACATTATTTTAAGAAGTCTGGTTTTCTCTCTAGAAAAACTGATGGCCTTTGTCCTAGCTATTGCTTAGCAGTAAAATAAGTATTGTAATAATGATGTTTAGTTTAGATTAATCTTTTAAAATAAAAATTACATTTGCTTATGAACTACAGGACCTTTATTACCAGTCATATTCACAAGTTGGAGTGATGTTTGCTTCCATTCCAAATTTCAATGATTTCTACATCGAATTGGATGGCAATAATATGGGAGTGGAATGTTTACGCCTGTTAAATGAAATTATTGCTGATTTTGATGAGGTAAGGTCTAAACACTTTGTCTTTTGACCATATCAGTTCTACCAAATAAATATCATCAAGATTATCTGAAGTAAATCAGTGTATCTTGACCTGTTTAATAAAACAGTACTGTAAATTTCCTATTTAATCATAGTTGGTGTCCACTGAGCTTCTCCAAAGTGCCAAATTTGTACTTTTAGGCACATGACTCTGACCTAAAATTTCTCTAATATAGGAAGAGTATCAAAACTGGAAGTTAATGGCAGTGTTTTTCAATGACCTTAAAGTGGACAAGCCTCAACTTAGCAAATATATAATATGGTTTAGTGAACTTGCACATATTGTCTGATAACTATGGTTGCTTGTCTAAAGTATTATGTAATATTTAACAGTTTTATGTTTTAAACAAAGCTTATGGACAAAGAATATTATAAGGATATTGAAAAGATCAAGACAATTGGAAGTACATATATGGCAGCTGTGGGACTCGTACCTACTTCAGGAACTAAGGTAAGAAGATTTTACTTAACAGTCTTATATGAAGGAACCCTTTTCCTTTAATTTTCAGAGGAACATCAGAAACACAAATAATTCTGTGTGATTATTGGTAACTTGTATGACTTCCTTACAACATTTTGAATCTGAAATTCAAACAGCTATAGCCTGGAAAGGAAAACTGCCACACTTGCTTATGTGGCTTCAATTGTGATTTCACTATCTGCAGATTTGTATTCCCTGCAAATTGGTGTATAAAAGCCTCTAAATCAGAGTGGTACTGTTTCAAACCTGGTGTCTTACATGGCTTGGTAAGATGTAGGGAAAGGAAGACTCTAGGTGTAGTGAATTGCCACAAAACTAGCAGAAGAATATAAATATGCAATTTTTACATATATTTTTGAATATTGAAATCTGGATGTAACCTACAACTAAAATAAATGTCCTCTCCCAACCCCCATCATGAACAGGAACTTTGTTCTAGGTACAGTGCTGCACTGTACCTGGACTCTCCAAATCAGCTCTTCTTTTTCTCTACCATTAGCATTCTCTCTACTGCTTTAATTACTCAGCATTAAAAATGTCCAAGTCATTTCAGACCCACTGACTCTGGGGCACAGTTCTTCTGTGTCCTCATCACTACCCCCAAGTGTTATTCTTACCTTAAGTTACTATCATGGAACAGAGATTTCCTAGATTTCCAAGCAGCATCTGGAAAGTCAGAAAATACTGTGGGCAATTTATTAAACGTATGCTATACAGAGCATTATGCACATAGTGCATAGTAATTACACTAATAAAACTAAATCACATAAATTTTATAAAATTAATAAGAATAGAATGAAAATTAAAGCAATTCATTCACCTCATCTGCCCAGAGTTTTCAAACACCTCTCCCTTGTTCTGATATGCATGTACATATGTTGTAGACATATGTTGAATACATTAGTGCATACAGTTTAGCATTGCAAAATAACACAAAATTAGAAGGCAAAAGCAAAAAAGGCCAGAAGATGCCCTGTGGACCTTTTAGCAACAATTATCCCTGCTAAGCAAATACAAAACAAGACCACATTTAAATCAATTATTAGAATCATGTTGGAGTATATCACACAACTAATCTTCTGGTCTGCAAAGTATTTCCAGCTGATGCCTTCCTTTGTATCATTCCTAGAAATCTATACATTACCAAAAAAAAATGTTTGACTCATGAGTTCTGAGACAGGCAAAAACCACTGATCTTTAGAATTTTTTAGTGTGTGATCTGAAGCAAACAGGCAGTGGCATACTTTTGTGTCTGCTATAAATGCTCTTTGAACTGTAATCCTCAAAACAAGTGTGTTATTGGGTAACTTCGGCAGCATATGTTCCAAAACCTAAACATGTTTATCTCTTGTGTTTTATAGTTGTTGAGTGAAGGGTCAGCTGACTTAGTCTGGTACTGAAGATACTGCTCTGAGCATATGGTAGTAATGCATTTTAAATCACTGCAGAAGATCCTATACAGTACTCTGTCTTTCTTTTAAATCTTGGGGCAAATTTTGATCTTTTCTGTACATGTAGAATTTATTTTAAATTCTGTATTCCAGAAAAAAAGATCTTGTGTGAAACAGACAATAATTTTTACTTTAACTTAGAGTTTCAGCTCTTCTGTGATCTCTCCCTACTGCTCATGTGATGCAAATGGATAGAAATTACTCACATCTTCTTGCCAGCTTTCCAGTAGTTCTTCAGCATATACCTATATATTAGAAGTCTGAAAATCTTGGCTGTCTTTTCATGTACAGATGATCACTGCCAGCTTCACACAGTCCTATGGAGTCATAAGAGTCCATGTGCCTCAAGTGCCTCTGGTTTGCCCTCTGCCAGGAGTATCCCAGCTTCAACAGAAAATCTGGCATGACCTCTGATTGTGAATCAATACTAGGATTTGGACATGAACAGAAAGCAGTGGATGGGGTTAATTGTGCTCTTAACTGAGGATATATATACACTTAAGAGCCCAGTACCCTGATGAAGTTAAATATTTAAATAGCATATTTTACGGGACTCTTGTTTCTGCACCTTGACTTCATGAGGTGATGACAGTAAATGTACATTGCCTCTATCGCAGTGACTTTGCTATGATGCTCCGAGCAGTCTTTCCAGTAACTACTCTGATGTTTAAATATATAATTTCTTGCCACTTCAACAAGGCAGCACACAAACCAAGCTCTTTGTAGATCTTTCACACAATATAAATTCATTGTGTCTGTATTTCACCAGGATCCTGACTTCACTAGTCCTAAATTTGTGGTGTTCTTCAGTGCAGGTTTGAAAGAGTTTGCCCAAATCCCATTGAGAGGCATTTGTCACCTGCAGTGCACTCAGCATTTGTCACTAGTCTTTTCTCCTGCAACCCTGAAGGGCATTGCAGGAAAACAGAATATTCATCAGACAGCAAAGAAATGGAAGATATGAAACATAAAGATTAGAAATCAAATAAAACTGTGCACTGCTTTCTCCCTGCTCCAGACACTGAATATTTCTTCCTTCTCTGTTGGAGAAGTATCCATCAGCTCTTTAAGCTTAATTCTTGTTCTTCCTTTGTTTTGGTGATTCTGGAAAAGAGTAGAGCTATCTAGTTCACATTACAAGAAGCAGAATGCCAGACATCCAGGCAGATAAATAAAAATATCCTTCCCAAAATTTGGGACTGGCACAAGGATGACTATCATAATTTTTTGTAAATTTCCTAGCCACATGAAGCAACCCTTTCAAACTAAGAAGAATAAAGCAAATGGCAACTTGTTTCTCAGGTTTTTCAGCCACTGTTAAGCACTGCATTTATAAAATCTCACTATCATGGCAAAAACTCAGCAAGCTTTCATCTCATGCCAGCTTGCACAGTCCTGTTGTGTAACACCCTACTGAAGCTGCCAATGACCCTGCATTTCTTTCACCATATCCTACCTTTAACCCACTTTCACTTTGCAAATTTGTTCAAAAATTCATATTTATTATTCAAATAAGAGCAGAACATAAGAGCAGCCATACTGAGTTTAGTCAAAGGTTTATTCCAGTAACCTGTCTTTAACTAACCAAAGTTAGATCCTGGGGGGAGGGCATGAGTTAGAGAACAAATGTGCAAACCTCTCTTTTCCACTTTCTAATAACATGCTGCTTAGGTTTTTACTGCTTTGTAGAAAAAATTTCTTTCATGATCTTGAGAATTATGTTAGAATCTTGCTAAGTTTTGGAATCCACAGTATCCTCTGAATATTAGTTGCAGAGTTTAATTAGATTGAAGTTATAAAAATTATTTTCTTATGTTTGGGGTTTTATTAACAAGTTAATGGTTCACCATTTAATTTGATCCCTTTTGGCTTTTTGCTTTAGTTCATTTAGATACATTTGATAACAGCTCCCTTCAACTTGCCTGGAAAGGAAAAAACATAGGGGTGTTCTGCATCTCACAGGATGAAACCTAAGAGGAATTTTGTCAATGGGAACAGCATGCACCCCATGGGAGCTGGGAGCTAGCAAAAGCCACAAAGGGGGAAGAGGGCAGAAACTATGGTTATTAATAATCATCAGGCAAAGTAGTTTTGTAAGAAAGCAGGTTATATTCCCTGCCACACTCAAAACAAACATCTGCAGCTCTCTAGCAACAGAACCACTTTACCATGGGAACTTTGCTTTCCATTCTTCCCAGAAATCAAAAGGAGAGAGAGAAGAAAAAAACAGCAGAAAAAAAAATGCATGTGCTGCAGTTACCATCAAAAGTTTCTTTTCACAAACAGAAAAATTGGTTAGATTCTTTTCCTAAGCCATCTGTTTGAGCTTCTCATTATTTTTCACTTTGGTATTTAACCTGCTTCTCAGTACTATACAAATCTAATGTGCAACACTATTTTGTTTCTAGGCTAAAAAATCAATTTATTCCCATCTGAGTACACTGGCAGATTTTGCAATAGAGATGTTTGACGTTCTTGATGAAATCAACTATCAGTCTTACAATGACTTTGTCCTACGAGTTGGTAAGTCATATTTCTACAATTATCACACAAGCAGAAGATTGTTTTTCGTTGGCTTTTCCTGTGCTTTCAGCAAAGGATTACCTGTCCTGCACTCATGGTTAAAACTGAAAATTCTCCATTAGTGAGAGAGTCACATCCATGTAGAAGGTCAGTAGTCTGGATGGTGTGCATTATTATGGAATTGTAATTGCATCCAATTCCAGTGTGTTTACTTAATCTTTGCACCCCTAAAAGGAAAGTGCACCATTAATTTTCTACAATATTATGAGCATACCCAGTCTTGTGGCTTACATTGCTTTGCACTGCTAAGCTGCTGAAAACCGAATCTTACTGTATTACATTAAGTTGCATCTGCTAAAGCTTTGTTGGCATTAAAAGCGCAATGGGAGTTTTTGTCCACAGACATCAAATCACCTTAACCAGGCGTGTTTTCTCCAACAAATCAAATCCTCTGGTCTGCACAACACAACCCTTCCCAGGCAATCCTTTACATGTTATTACATGTCTTACAACTCAGAGTCCTTTCTCTCAGCCTTCTTAGAGATCAAGTTACCTCTTTCCCTTTCTTCATGCATTCTGTTCCTCTCCAGTGGTACTTCCACTGCTGTTCTCATTGCATATTCTAACTTTGATAGTTCTCTCCAGCTTCTTTCTCTATATATTTTCATGGCTGACTGTGAGAATGAGCTGGACAACAGGAAAACTAGGTTGCTAGCAGTGGAAGATTGAGAAAGACCAAAGACATCAAAGGCAGCAATAGGAGACTTACACATCTTTGACCTCCTGTACATCCTAATAATTATAAACACCAAATTCTCTTTGAACTCTGTTATAACTTGTCTTTCCAGGTTCACAGTGGATCAAATATCTTAACCTCATTCTTCTGCATAAATTGCCTAGGAAAGCCCTTGCACAGAATCTCAGGCAGGGTTTAGTATCTGCAGCTCTTAGGAACACTCAGAAGGAAAATCCTCTTTTATCTTCCAAACAAGGTGTTGAAATCAGTCAGAAATGCAGAATTGAGCTCTCCAGTTTCCAAAAAATATGCTTGAGCCATTTTCTCATACTTCTGTCTTCTTCCACTGTCTCTGGGATCTGAGTTGTCTAGTACTAACAACCAACATGACACATTTCCCTTGCCCCAATCCTTGGGTATTCCAGACCATTATTTCTGTTTCACTTGGAAAACCTCCATTAAAAGGCTTTACATGTGCAACTGCAGTGGAAGTTGTAGGAAACAATTAAAGATCTTTAACAGTTTGACCCATTTTCATCTAAACTCTGTGCTACCACTGCTTTTCTTCTTTTCTTTAAACAAACAAAATCCACAGAAAAATCAAAATTTTATGTTGTCTATCATATTGCATTTCCAATAAGATATCTCAAGGAGGGTCATTGTTGTGTTTCTAAGCCTTTTACAAATGCAGAAGTGCACTTGACATCAATTTAATCATAGATTCATGAATATGCTGAGGAATCACAATATGTAAGGGACCCATCAGGATCATCAAGCCCAACTCCTGGCCCTGCACAGGACAGCCCAAGACCCGCACCATGTGCCTGAGAGCATTGTCCAAATGCTTCTTGAATTTTGTCAAGCTTGTTGCTGTGACCATTTTCCTGGAGAGCTTGTTCCAGTGCTAAGTCCTCCTTTGGGTGAAAAACCTTTTCCTGACATCTAACCTAAACCTCCCCTGACTCAGCTTTATGATGTTAACATATATTACTGTATTACCATAAAAATTACTAAGACACTTGTGTCAAATCTGTTTTGCAGGATTCATGTTTGCCTTGGATAATATGCTGTAGTGAAAACCAAACTCATTGTTTAATTTCAGGTATTAATGTTGGGCCGGTAGTGGCGGGAGTCATTGGAGCCAGAAGACCACAGTATGATATCTGGGGGAACACTGTGAATGTTGCCAGCCGGATGGATAGTACTGGAGTGCAGGGAAAGATTCAGGTGAGTGCATTCCATGACAATTTTGCAAACTTTACATACCTCCTGTTTCATATGTGGTTATATTTTGAAGAACACTTAGAAAACGCAGCCCCACTTTGTTCTTATGGAGAGGGCAACATTCTTTGGGTGACTCACCATCAGAAGTATAGTTGTTTTTCATCTTATACACTTCACTCCTTAGAGACAATGAAATCCTCAAATAAATCATTTCCCATCAGAAGAAACAAGAGTTCTCTGCTTCATTGCACACAGATGGAGGCAAGTCTGGGAATGCTAACACTGCCAGTCTTTGTAGAAATTTTGCCTAAATAACTCCAACAAGGAAAGATGCCCATTTGCATCTTAGTACAATTTATATAGCTCCAAAAAATTGCTTGGATACTTTGGATTGGAGAGGTGATGCAGACAGAGAACATTGTTGTTCTTCTAGGGCTTGAGTAGAACCTATGGTGTTCCTCTCAAAAGCTCAATGAACATTTGAAGTCATTTATCCAAAATACTGGTCTAATCTCCAGGGATCAAAAGGTCTTCTGCAATAAATTAACATCACTGGAACTGATCCAGCTTACAATTTGGTTACACATTTCTGTTGGATAGAGCTTAATATGTCTGCGTATTTATTTAACTCAAGACCAGAAATTCTGCTTCTCAGATTCCAGTTTTATCTGTGATGTTTACTTCTTAAAGAAAATTCTAACTGAGCCTGAGAGCAGCTGTAGGTGCTAATCCATTCTACTTATGCATGTTTCACAACCAAGAAGTAAAATGGAGAGGGGTGGGCAATTACTTGAACAGAAAAAAATAACAGGTTTGTTTTTTGGTTTTTTCTGTCTTCAGGTGACAGAAGAAGTTCAGCGGATATTAAAAAGGTGCAGTTATGAATTCGTATGCAGGGGTAAAGTCAGTGTAAAGGGAAAAGGTGAAATGTTGACCTATTTCCTGGAAGGAAAGGCTGATGGAAATAATTCCCAAACGCGGTCTTTAAACTTAGAGCGGAAAATGTACCCTTATGGGAGAGCAAACATTCAAACAAAACTGGGCACCAGCTGTCCATCGGTGTCCTCAGCTGCTAGCTTTACTGTAAAACCTGGTCTTGGAGCAGGTCAAGCTTCTGCCACTCACACAAACCAAACACTGCATTATCTTCCTTCTGTGCCAGCTGTGAAGGAGGCATAGAACAAAGGAGATTTGGTTGTGCCACTTGCAGTGAACTTGGAGAGCTATGGTTGCCTGAATATTACTAAGAAGTCAGATGTCATAGGCCATGTCATTAACCAAGGACCACTATAACCCAACCAAAGAGAACTTGGGGACTATGTAATGAACTCTTGGGATGGAACATATAAGGGCTAGCAATTCTGTTATGAAAAGTCAAAACGGGATTTTCTGGTAATGAGGAATATTTTCTTGGCATTTTTAAACAGTAAATGAAAAAAATTAGATAAATGTGCAAGCAATTACTTATGTGTGTGTGTATATATATGTTTTAATCTATATATGCACATATACAAACAGTTCTGTGTAGACTTAATAGAGATGAACATAAAAATGTGTATTTATTTACACATCCACCTGCAGTGACATAGCAAAGAGATTTCTCTTTCTATCATAGCCAGAATTGGGCCTGGGGTTAGCAAAGCTGCATTTAACTGTGGAATGTGGAACGTCTGGAGACACTCCAGGGCTACAGCAAGACTTTGAGAAACTGTGCTCCCAGTGCATGAATTAATGCAATGAGAACAGTGTTACTGTGCTGTCAATGGCAGACTAATGAAGACTGGATTCAGCTAACTACAGAACCCTACATATTTTTTTAAATTATCCTTGCATGTTCCAAAAACTTCCAAAAACTTCCAATCAAACCATTACACTAGGATATAAAGTAGATAAATCACAGAGCTTAAAGTTTAGGCAAAAGAACAACATATATTCTTTCCATTGAAAAAACTATGAGAGTAGTTGAGCATAGAATTTGCTGCCTCTTTGTAGGTCATTTGACCACGCAAGACAGAGGAGGAGCCACCCTGCAAGCACAGCACTATGCTTATGCAATATAGAAACATTCCTTTATGTACAGTACTGATTTTACTGAGGAGCAGAAGGATAGTATTATTTCAGGCTTTTAGAAATAGCACAAGAAGCACAAGAAATGGCTCAAGTCTAGGATTTACCATTCTAAATAGTTCAAAGAATAGTCCTGTACCTGTGACAAACATGCTGTTGCTAGTTTTGTGCCATTTGTATGTTGGCCAACATAGTTTTATATATTAATTGATTTTTAAATTTATGCCACAGTTTTATTATATCTTGATTCTATCTAGACTCAGTTTTCAAAGTTGTAGAACTATAGAAAGCTATAATTCTGAGAAACAAGCACAGTCAAACTTTTCCAAATGAGGAGCACTTGTAAATGTGCTAGGAGAGTAAGACCTGCTCTAAATATGCATAAAAAAGAATATATTTTGGCTGCTTTTTCTTTACTGTGGCCCACATCATATTGTTTGTGGTTTTATCCTGAAATGATGATATGGATGTGAAATGTGGAGTGCAACTCCATAGTCAGGGTGGGAGCAGTTGAAGGTCATCCTGTTGAGGGATGTGTACATCCTGATGAGACATGTGCCATATTGTCCTGATGGAGATTCACAGACGAACTAACCTCAGCTGCTTTCCAAAAAAGAAGCAAAACTTTACATTGCCTAAAAACATGCAAAACTTCCTTTTAACAAGCAAAACAGCCCTCTCCCCACAAAAAAAATAAACAAGATCAAAAACCACCACCAACAACAAAACCCAAAAATACCAACAAAACCAACAAAAACAACCCACAAAACTGAAAATCTGACTCCAAAATGCAGAAGTTGTACAGATTGTACAATAGAAACTTTTATGTACTGGGTGTCATATTTCCCTTTGGTGGGCCTATTTGGTTACAGATTTCAGTGGAAAGAATGTTCTGAGAGAGTCCACTCTAATCAGCTTTTGCTTTGGAGCATTTTTGTCTTATAAGTGTATGACAGCACTATGTCAGTAGATGCACATGGTCAAAGAAATGTTGCAGGAATTTCTGTTCTCCACTTCAGGATAGTGTGGGACTCCAGTGTTTTTCAGCAGAGTTTTACATTAATTTTTATGTACCCTGCCTGCTAGGTGCTTCATTACAAAGCTGGCAAATTAGTCTTATGATAAAAGTGACTATAAAAACCTGAGAACTGCTTCCTAATTGTACTGTACAATATGTAATATGCACAGGTAATATGCACCCTGATTGAGCTGAAGAGTCACTGCATTTCTTCATCTCCCTAAGAGCTACCCAGTTCACAGATATTCTTCTAGAATAATTTATTTCTGGTTTTGAGACATTAGAATAATTTTAAAAATATAAATGTAGAGAATACAGATTTTTAAAGGAACAAATGATTACATAACTAAACTGAATAAGTGGTATTCATGTAAAGCACACTGCATAGTTATGTTCTCTAATAGGTTTATAAGAACTAAATCATCACATGGGTAAGTTAAATATTTAACCAAGTTGGAAAGCATTATGTGCAATAGCATTAATCACTCAGTTCCCCTCCCAAAGAGACCATGCTACACAATTTTTGAATTCAGTGAATTTGGTATAATTTCACTGATAATAATAAAATAAAAGTATCTTCAGATCCCAGCAGTAGGTCTGGTAGTACATGAACACACCTACCAAATACACTCATTGACCCATCCAAAAGCTTTCAATGAAATTATGTCTCTTTTATTCTTTTTGTTAGGCTCAAGATATAGGCATCTTGCCATTGTTTCTTTGATCTTTGACTAAGTGGACAGTGAGCACAAGTCAGTTGTCTCCTCTGCTGACATTTTTGTGACTGTTCTCCTTCCCAGATCCATTCTCAGCCTGGTAATGTCAGTAGAAGATCATGTAGCAAGGTAAATTTAGATTATTCATGCTAACATTTTAAATTATTAGCAAGTGATAATTAAGTAGAATTGGTCCAAAGATTTTCAAAGTCTGATCCTCTTTTCCAATAGCCAAATAAGGCATATGATTTTTGTAAGAATGTTTTCCGTGTTAAATGGAAAGGACCAGACAGACACAGTCCATCACCAGCTTCTCATTCTGCACACAACCAGAGCAGGTTGAGTGGACCAGGATGGCTTCTTGGTACTGCATGCAAGTTGGTGTGTACTTCCTAGCTTAGAGAATCAATGATGGTATATTTGGAGTTAGTTTCCAGACTTTAAGTCATAGATTTATAGAATGCTTTGGGTTGGATGGGACCTTAAAGATCTCTAGTTCCAACCCATAGGCAGGGACACTTTCCAATAGACCAGGTTAACATCACTCTCATTAAGTTCATTATCATTAACATCATTATCCTACCATTAATTTTTTTGTATTTTTGTTATGGTTGTTGCTGCTGGTTTTACTGTGGGGAAAACTATATATTACTTTGTAGTCCTGGACTGAGCAGTATAAATGTATGAAGAAATATCAGCTAAGGCACAAATTAGTCAAATATCATTAGGCAGGATTCAGCAGCCATTTCAACAGTAAAAGCTAAGTGCCCGTTGAAATCATGATATAATGAAGCTGTGCTCTTATCTTTATGCTTTCCCTCCCTATTCATATAGTTTTCCCACATTTTCCTGCTCTATCTATTGTTTAATCTCAGCTCTTGTGTGACAACTTCAAATGACATATTTAATCTCTCAGCTTTTCTGCATTCTTTAACATGTTTAAGAAGTTTTATATGTGGAAAGAGGGGAAATATACATAGAAGTAATACTTCTGAAAACCTCATAAATGCACAATTTCTGCCAAATTAGAGAAGATTGTAAGCAAAATTTTTATTGGCAGTTGACCTAAGATGGTATGTGGCCCACTCCAATATCCGTGAAAGTCATCAGAAGGATTTCCTTGGATTTCTGTGGGATTTGTATTGTGTCCATCTTATTGCATGCAGTTGTATTTCCTGTCTTTCCCTTTCCTGTCTTTCCCTTACCTGCATTTCCCACAGCAACCAAAAGTCCCTAGTAACTTGTTGATTTGCGGGCAGAATAGCCTCCTGTACTTCTTTCTGTTCACTGTTTTGTGCAGCTGTTAGCTTGAAACAATCCACAGATACAAGCTCTACAACAAAGTGATGCCATTTTGGTATGTCACTGTCTGTCAATAGCAAGCAAAATATTTCACATCAGTTTGCATGTTTTCTCTTTCAGATAATCTTAATAATTGAAGTCTTTCATTCTTTATATAAGCATATAATTGTCAGAGATCTTTAGTCTTGGGAGCTAATTTCTGAGTGTTCCTATACTACCTTTATATTGAAATGATTTTTAAATTATTATGCTGAGATTGCAAATTGGCATTCCACTAGATTACTGGCTAGATATTTCCAAACTTTTTCCATTTATATTGACTAGAAATTGTTTTACCCAGCCTGTAATATGCATAGTTTTTTGTAGCTGCTTCACACTATAGCAAGTGGCACTCCTTATCTTCACCAAACAAACACAAATTTTCCTTGCTTTCCCTAGGTGAGACTGAGAGCCAAAAGCTTCAGCTTGCTAGGGCTGAATCTGCACCCCCTTATGTATTCACAAGGCCTGCAGCAATCACCAGTTTAGTGTGTTTGAGACAGTCAGAAGTTGAACTTCTGTAGGCCAAGTTCTGCTTGGGTTATAACAATGTCTCATGTCAATACTGAACTGAATATTTTACAACACTGTAACCAAGAGTAGGTTATGCACCAAAATCTCTTTCACACTTTTGCCTGTAATTTATCTGTCAGGCAAAATAAAGTAGTTGGGTATCACTGTTTGAAGGGAAACAGTCTATGACCTGTGCCATTTCAGTTCTTTGAAGAGTCTGAACACATTAGTAGGTAGCATGAATCATTTTCCTGTGTTGGATTCCTGCTTATAGCAGAAAGAATGCATTTTCTTTACATCAGCAAGTCTAGATCCTGTATGTATTCTGCCCAGGCAGGAGGACTATTTAGCCATAATATTCTTTCAAGTTAGAGTTTTGTATTACAGTGAAAACCAACATTTTTTTAATTTGTGATAAACCTGTATTATAATGCCTTATTTTTAATCTTGTACAGTGTTACAAAACAACAGAAAACATTGGCCTTTCATGTATTATTCACTTTAAAAGATGTATTGTACTATGAATTTTTGTAAATAGTTTTAGCTTGGACAGGTAATTGCATGTACACTTGTATAAAAAGAGGCAAAAAGGCACACTTTTAACAAAAATTAATGATTTTTGTAAGAGGCATTTTACATGTGCATGGAGATTATATATCCTTTTAAAATGGATGTCTTTTTGGTTTCCTTGCAATCTACTGCATGCCATTCAAGCCTGACTTCAGTAAAACAAAACAGTAAATTTTCCTAAATGTTTTTGACATATCACTTCTAGTGCAGTTAAATCACTACTTGCATGTGCATTCAGCAAATCAAAATAAAAACAGCAATTAAAGAAGAAAATAACTTCATGACTGTGATCTGCCAACCTCAGTGTTTCAAGGTCCATAACACAGTATATGAAAAGTGTTATCAACATCTAAGCTGTCTTCATAAGGTACCTTCTGGTCATTAGAAGCCATAAAGTACTTTCTGTAATTTAAAAAGCAAACCAATACTCTAGTTCAAAATGGTGTAGTATCTGACATTCAGTGATTATTCTCTGATATTTGAAGTATTGTCATCAGGAAGGACCAGGTGTCAAATCCATCTTTGCTGTATGCAGGTGCAACACTATGGAAGGCAAAGAAGGTGAATTTGGCCCATCAACGTTACCCAGAGTATATTTCTAATGTGATAATAAGTTATTGTATGTGAAAAGTACATAATGCAAATAGGTTGTTTTCCTGGAATCATACGTATATATATATATGTATGTATGTGTGTGTATATATATAATTTTCTTGCCTTATTTCTGTCAATTTTTTTTACTTATTTTCCAAATACTTTCTATTGCTAAGTAGAAAGTATTTAACAAAAATATCCAGAGAAAATTCACTGGGTTTATCTGGCTTTGAGCCATCTGGGTTCTGTGCTGATTCCCTGCTTCCAGGGATGCGTCCCTTAGGCATCATAGCCTAACCCACAGCTTGAGGCCCATGTCAACTAGTGACATAGGAATAAGAAATCAATATCCAATCATCTATCCAATTTTTCCCATAAAGCTGATGAATAAAACTTAAGATTCCAAAGGAAAACTTAAAATTGTGAAGGTATTTTGCACATTTCATTTTTAAAGTTGTCATATCTATGTCACTATAACTCAGGATTGCTTCTCCAATTACTTATATAATTGTTGTATGATAAATAAGGTGTATTTGAGGAGCATAACACTTTGTTTGTGGCAAAGGGAAAAGAGTATGGATTGTGAATTCTTTCTGCTTTGGATAAGGACCTGCATTTTGCAATTTGAGCTAGTTTTATAATAGGACTCAGAAATCTGTTAATTTGTTGGTTTAATCAGGTGACTGTAGGGTTAACTAAGCAGTACAGCTTCTGCAAGTACTTTTGTCATCCTAAGTTAAGAGGCAGGTTCATCCAATATATCCCTATTGCCATAGAAAAACCACTACCTTGTACTGACAATTGTCCTCATTATAGTAGTTAAGGGTTTCTAACATTCGTAAACTAACTCATCTCAAATTCAGTGGGTTTTACATCTCAGTGTAGTGTAATTGTTGTGAATAATGACAATCTGGACACTGCTCCTGTACCCCAACCCTTTTTATGATTGCCATTTTCCAGAACTCTGTATAGGCAATTTTTATATCATTATTCCTTTTAATACCATCTCTCACTGAGTTTTCAGGCCAAATCTAAATAATTAAAAAATATATTAATGTAAATAACAGAAAAAGTACATATAAGGGAGTGGCTGCCTGTTGCTCCTTAATTCCTCACTGCTTGGGTGAACTGATGTGATTTACAATCTGATTGGTGCAAGGATAAAAAAGAAAGAAGGAAGAAAAAAAAATGGACAAAGTTAGCAAGAGTACAAAACAGCAAAAAAAAAAAAAAAAGAAGCCTGGGAGAAAGCAGTTGCTGAAAGAAAAAGGTAGGAAGCCAGTACTCTTCTGAAGTCAGTGGCAAAACTCAGTGACATGGGACAAGTCTGGAGTATCTGAGCTGGGAGTACTTAACAAGATTTGTAGTGCAACAAAAATAAGGTTTGTGTTTAATTGCATGGTCAAATCAATTTCTGAGATTTTGTGTCAGTTCACATTTACAAAAATGTTCAAGATGTTCTGAAGAACTACTTTCAGAATTTCAGAAGGAATTATTAGAAATAGTTGGAGTTGTCACCTTTAATGCCTATTTTTTGATCATGAGGAAGCACCTTGGAATTTGAATTAGGACTGGTTAACGTACACAGTGTATATGCTGAAAGGACTTGGTTTTGCTTGTGCCTTACTGCATGCTGGAGGATCTACTTCTTTATATTAGGATCCCCATTTTATGCCTTCTGTGACATCAGACATGACACATCTGCATAAAACTGAAGGAACAAAAAGTCCTGCATCACTGTGAAGATTTTTTATTAATTCTTTTCCTGCTTTGGTTTACTATCAGTACAGCTATGTGGATGCAAGGAGTGCTCCATTTGTTTGAAGAGGGAGGCCATACACAGGTGTATGTGGGTCCAAGCTAAAGAAGAATAGGTTTCCTAGAAAGCTCAGCACACAGAGTGAGCTGAGTTCTGCAGAAAATATTTTCAGATAGTTTGGGGCTCCTTTTACAAAGCTGGCTGTTGGCCTCTCCAGAACACCTTGTAACTGCACTGTCAGGTTTGTTAGATGTAGATTAGCCTGCTAGTGGTAAAACAGCTAGCAAACAGTTCTTGTTGTGGGCTAAAGTGGGGTTTAGTTACTGTGGTTGTGCATACTATTATGACTTACTTTCAAGTGCCTGACCTTCTGCTTTAATCCTAGACCTGTCTATAGTGGCATCAGTTATGAAAACCTTCAGCTGGCACATTGACCTTACTTAGGTGATTTCTCATGTCTTTTGCTCCTTAGTGCACATGGGTTGTCTGTTCTTACATTTCAAATGCCATTTAAAAAATATATCAAGAATTTTCAATTAAATGTAAGTGAAAATTAATTACCTGTGCCATCAAAATTGCTTCATGATAATGATATTTTTAATTGCTGCAATAGAGATTCTTCTTCACTAAGAATTCCTGCTTCCTTTATAGTAACAATGCTGGGGCTCAATAAGGAAAAAAAAAGAGATTGCACAACTTGCTACCATTTACAAGCATAATTGTCTGCACAAAACTGAACTTAGACAAAGCAAACAGAGTGTTTCTTTTCTGCATTCAAACACCTGGTTATTACAGAAAAGTAGTTGTGAAAAATATTAGAGGACACAGTAAGAATGAAAGCAATGCTTACTAGTCTAAAAACTAGAATCCCAGAACAGCTACCTTTTCTAGTATCATCAACTCAATAAGAGAATCTTATAGCAGTGATATTATTTTCTTTGAAATTCTGACAGAGATTAAATTCTGACACACATTTCACAGTTTCGAGCAGATCAGTCAAATTTGACCCATCTCTTAAAATTCCTGTCTTTAAAACCTGTGATGCAAATAACATCTGTCTGCACTTTATCCTGCTGGTAAGTCCTTGTAAACTGCTGTCTGGAGGTTAACTTCTGCCCTACTGGCATATGTACATAGATTCTGCTTGGAAATAATATGCTAAGCATTTTTACAATCTGTTAATTGAAAAGATTTTAGTGTTTTATAATTAATGTTCAGCAGCCTAAGGTAGGAAGCAAAAGACCACACAGAGCATGTGTTCTACGAACAAAATTAGCCTGCCTACACATGACAGAGTCCATAATAGGTTTATCGATAATTTTAAGCATCCTATAAATATTTAAATGTAATAAATACCATAGCAATAAGAGGAGATGGAGCTAGACATACCTACCTGCCTCTTAACACCACATAAGTCTTCTTTGGATGTAAAAATGTGACCTACAGCTCATAAAATACTGCTTCTTCACAAATGGGTACCCCTTCTACCCTTAACTCACCTTCAGTTGTTCAGTGCCATCATATTTTTGTTGAGGTGCTTACTGTCCACTCAGGCCTGCTTTACCATCTCCCTCTGCAGCTCCTCTGTCACATGGTTGTCAAACTTCTTTTTTGAAAAGAAAATTTATTTTCAAAAAGTTGATTTTTTATATATAATAGATGTTCAGGAGAAAAGAAATACATTTAACCTAATCTCATTAGGAAGCAGTACATGTGACAGCAAACCTGAAAGGGCACACAAACATACCCTGTGGTGGGAGTGCAGGCACCAGCAGCTGGCATCAGGCTGGGTAATAAGGCTTCAGCCTGCCATCAGCAAGCAGAGCAGCATGTCTGCTCAAGGGCCTAAAGAAGAGACACAGATAAGCAAGAATGGTGTAGCCTAATTCATGTCCCCTAGCAATTTAACAAGAACATGCAAACCAATTTCAAGAGCACTCATATTGTCTGTGTCTGGATACCACTCTTTGAGGAAAGATACAGGCTTGGAATATTATAAGATTGGTTGAATTGAAATGTTTAGTAAGAAGCCTGTGTGAGAGGAATCTTATTACATACTTAACCTGCAGATGTTTTCAGCAAATTCTGCATTGCTTCTGAACAACTTGAATATTTGCTAAGACTTTGTGGAAAAGAGAATTATTTGTATCAGGTAGAAATATGGGGAAAACCAATATATTCTTCTCTGTATTAATTGGTATAAAAGTTTTCAGTTGAACTTTTAGTCTTGTAAAATTAATGAAAATATTAACTTCGACAATTATTCAATTTTTAGATTAGGCCTTACTCTAGTGTCTATTCCTCTGCCATGTCAAATGGGGTGTGACCACTGACTTCAAAAGGACCAGGAGGAGGCCTACTCTATCACAAAAGAAACATAGGTAAAATGGATAGTCCTAACTTTAAGGAGTGAACTAGTAAGTCAAGATGTCATTATTCCAACTGCTTTAGCCCACTGAACCTATAATCTTTTTATCTTTATAACTATACACTATATATATATATATATATATGTATATACATAGTACAATACAATAACTTAACACTGGGTAACTTCTAATGATAGATTTTCATTAATAATACGGGTCTATTTTTATGTAAATATATTATTGTAGAGTATCTTCCAGTCTTTTTCAGGATTGTTAAATTGAGAAGAGCAATTGAATATTTGTCCTATTTTTATGTTAAAAAGTGAATGGACTGAAATGTTAAATGTGAATGTAAATTTCTTATTGCAACTTTTATACTGAGTGTTTGCACTATTATAATTTCTGGAATCAAATTAAAAATAAAGGAAAAATTTGCTTGAATAAACAGTTGTTTGAGATTGTTGTTTTGGTTTGGCTTGGGGGAGTGGGGAGAGGTTGTTTGGGATTTTTTGGGTTGTTTTGTTTTTAAATCAAGTTGAATTCGTTATTATATACCAAGCTGCCTCTCAGAGGGTTCAGCTACAGCTTCTCAGTTTTCAGGTTATGAACATGCCTCTAGAAATGCTGCAACTCTGCTTTCAGAATTTCTTTGAACTAAAGAATCTTATGGAAACAATTTAGCTCCCTTGTGAGTCTCGTTGATTTTCTGCATTGACCACAGTGTAAATCAGCTTGGGCCAAGTGTACTGTTCACTGTGCAAGCAGAGAAAAGTAAATATGTAATGACCAGCAAAACACCAGCCACATAGACCAGAAGACAGTGAGGGGAAGCTTATCTCTCCCTTTCCATAAGGCAGAAATTATTGGTCAATTTGGGCCAAGTGTATGTTTTGAAGGCAGTTTATGTTGTGCAAGACACAGAGCCAATCTGAGCGCAAAATTGCATAGGTTAACTTCAAATTGATTTAAAAACTGTTAAAGTCCTGTCAGGTAATATGCCTCGCAAGAGAGTCACTAAGCTTGGGTAGTTCAAAGTAATTTGATTGTACCATTTCCAAGTGACAGCAGACTCCCATCTGGCCAGCTCAGAGCAGAAGCAGAGGTACTCAGGTGCCTCATTCCTGTCCATAAAGATATGCCCTGAGATAACTTGGAAATGCAGAGTCCTCTGTGATGTATAACAGCCTGGGCTGAGATGCAAGGGGTTTTAATCCAAATGCTAGACAGAGTCTCCCCAGCTCTTTTTCTTGCAGGTTAGAGAGCACAGTGTGAGTTGTACAGAATTACAGTGTTGTCAGGGAGTGAGATGGAACTGTTTTGTAAGGTTTCCCCTTACAAAGAGAAGCGTTTGAGGCCTTATGTGCCATTTTTGCCTTGTCCTTCCCTTCTGAAAGACAACATGCCAGACCTTCCTAAGTGTAAATCAGAATGACTCCACTAAAGTCAAAAGAACACAAATAAACTGAAAATCTGTCCTTCAACTTTCATTGTGCCACATTGGTATTTTAAGGCTTTCTCTTAATACTAACACCTGTAACCCTTCCAGTGTTGTTTTGCAGAATTCTATGTACATGAATGCACACACTATTTATACCTGTGTATAAAATATGTACATTCACAGACATATATGTTAATGAGATAGTATATGTTGTGGATTAATGATTCAGGTCATTACTTGGAAACATTTTTCTGCCATGCCCCATTACACAGACAACTGACTTCAGAGACAGTATGAGAATTCATTTTGCTTAAAGAATGAGGTAGTACCAGCATCAGGTTGTTAGCCCTTTTGGACATGAGGAATTCAAGACAGCATTTCCATAGTAGAAACCACCCAGGACTGAAACTGAGGTTCTTGTCCAAAAATATTACCAGATGATATTGTCAATTTCAAACAGGCAGAAGGGGAGAACAGAAAAAGAGAACATTGTGTACATTGTCAGTTGTGTACCTTGGTGCATTTCCATTGTATCTATGTCAAAGTCTTCCAGTTTTGCAGCCATTCCCTAGAGCAATGGGTCACCTAATGTCACTTCTGCTGGCAGAACATGATGTTCAATGGAAGGAAACAATTACATAGGTATCAAATTATGGACCATATTCTTGTTTGGGCCATTCTCATTTGGGCCATTATGATGGAAAAGAAGAGTCATAGCTGTAAAGTGATTACAGATTGTGACATTTTTGGCTCTCATGAAACCCTCTGAACTGCTAAGAGAGCATTTAAGGATGGGGATCTTGAGGTATAGTCAGGCTGCTTAGGAGTCCTGGTCTGATCCTAAATATCCAGTCTTGTGCAGATTATTTCTTCTGTCAACTTCAGCAGTAGTTTACATAGGTTTCCAGGCTCAAAGTTCAGAGGATTGAAACTGGGTTTTGATATTACATTTATAACCAGACATTGGTTAACTGTTATTAGATTTAGCCATAAAGAGCTAGAAAGGAAGAAGCTAGTGATGAAGTAGTCATTATTAGCAAGAATACTTACCTTTTCATTTACAAGGCACACTCTGAAGATGCCAATGATGGCTTTCATAGAGGCAGTGTAATATATAAATTACTACACCATCACGGATAAAGCAGATGAGCTTCCCTATCAGAAGTGCTCTGCTTCACTAAGTCAATGGGACTCTGGTTAATTAATTAGTTTTCCCTCAACTTAGATCATGTGGGGATTCATCTGCAATATTCTAATATAACAAGAGCCATTTATGTTCACCTGGCCTTACTTCCATCACAGGACTAGACTCAGTCTGGCCATGCTACTGCACTGCACAAACACAGCATTTTTAGCTTATTATTAGATGTAATAAAGTAAAACAAATTCATCATTTTCTGGTTGCTGAGAGATTTGAAGCTAGACATTTGTTTGGCATTGGCCAAACTGGGCTCTTGCCAAAGGTCATGAAAGCATCATAGACTGTTTTCCCCCAAACTCTATAGTTACTCTGTATGTTTATTGGACTTTGGCAATACTGTTATGTGCTCCTCAGCAGCTCTGCCAACATAATTAAAAAGGAGCAGTTGTATCAGAAAAGACACAGCAAGTTATTGAGGAAAGGTCCCAGTTGAATATTAACTCAGATTGACTCGTGGGGTGTAGAACCACGTAGAAAGTGTATAGGACACTGACTAGTGAATAAACAACATGCAGACAGAACACATAGTGGCATTCTGGTAAGATGAAAGTGGATAAGCATATAATGAAGAGGAATCATTGACGCAATTACAAAGGCAGTGGTAACACATTGATTTTATCAAGGTCAATGACCTCTGTTGCTAATAAAGTATACCTGACTTCTTACTACTGAGGTAATTAGATTTTTTGAAGTTAAATATTGATCCTCCAGACTTCTACATAAAAAAGTTAATTTTTCTCAATTTGACATCCCCCACAATGGTTTTAGACAGGCTACTTTTGTATTATAACCTTGTTTAACAAAAAAAGACAACTTTTAATGTCTTAAGCTTTTAGAATTGATCTTAATATTGTAGCATCTTTATGAGTGTACGAACTAATCTTCCTTTCACATAGACACCAAACACTGTATCTGAGGGCAGAGCTGGTTTAAACTGAGGGAGGATGTGGCACTGAACTTGCCTATAAGGTATAAAGATGTGTTCCTTAAGGAACTTGTTTCTTTGGTCCTACTATTACATGAAAGCAAAAAAAAAATTGGCTGGTAGAATACTAATTCCAGTTGCCCGCAACTGGTGGACCTAAGTGAAAAATTTATATCAACACCCATATTAAAAGCTTTTATGACTATTTGAAATGGTTCAGAGACAAAGAGCCAAGTCTCATTGTTCCTCAAACTCCTATTGAAATGTAAGATGATTTAGACATTGAAATAATGGTTTCACTTTCTGAACAGTCATGAAACCCAGTAAGTATTTCAAGATTGTGGTTTTGAATGCATAAAATCGGATTTGTTGTCTGGTTGGACAGGTTCAGTCATAGCAGTCATAACCAAAACCTGTAGAAATATATAACCTGAAGCATACATCATGACTCAGTGTATTACTAGTTCAAAACCATTTTTTTTCTCAGAGGTTATGAAATCACTAAACCTGTTTATCCAGGATTCCTTAAAGCCTTCCTCTCAGGCTCCTTATGAGGTGCTCCTGTGATCAGATTGGAATGAAAATTATGCCATATATAGGTCTATTCCTAGATACTGTAGACAAAGACATTGATCTGACCTCTGGCCAGAAAAATTCATTGCCACACAAAAAATGGGAACCTCCAACACTTGCAAAGGTACCACTTCCACATTACCACCATAACATAAATAACATGTGAAAAAAGTCTTCCAAAAGGCAAAAACTTTAAAATTGCTGAAGAGCAAGATTGTACATAATGCTTTTCAGGCAGTGAAAAGTTTATTTAACAGACTACAAAGGATTCATATTGTCCTTGATTTCTGAAGGTTTCAGCAACGGTTTTGCTGGTGAAGGGGCTTGCAGACATGTTAGCTAAGGACACTGGTTTTGTCTAGTTTGGAGAGAAAGAGGCTGAAGGGTGATCTCACTGATCCCTAAAACTTCCTGAGGAAGGGAAGAGAAGAGGGAGGTGCCAATCTCTCCCCCCTGGTACCAGTGCCAGGGCAGGGAAGATACATTCATTGGGGGAGGTTTAGATTGGACATTAGGAAGCATTTCTTTACCAAGAGGGTGGTCACACACTGGAAAAGGCTTCCTGGAGAGGTGGTTGATTTCCTTTGCCTGTCAGTGTTTTAGAGTCATTCAGACAATACCCTTAATTACATCCTTTAGCTTTTGGTCAGTCTAAAGTGTCAGGCAGTTGGACTGGATGAACATTAAAGAACCCTTCCAATTGAAATATTCTATTCCTTTCTATTCTAATCTGTTCTTTTCCATTCTACTCTAAAGTGTCTTCCAAACACATATATAAAATGCTTGTCCCCGCTGTTTACCCTATCACAAAACTCAGGATTCTCAGTGGTGTCCAGACATGTAATTCCTACTGAAATAAGTGGAAATAATGCTGAAGTGCTTTCAAAAAGTTCCACTGGCTTCCTCTGTGCAGCTTTATGCACGTGAAGAGATTAAGTCCACAGAAGTGTTGCAGTGTTTCCATTTCAATGTCTGTGACTGCCCAAGGAGTTTACTCAGAATCACTTCTCCAACAGAATCACATCTCCATTTGCCCACTGTACCATAATGCTTTCTGGTCCCAAAGGAGACATTATTCTGCAGAAGTTAGTTCATGATGAGGCTTCCTGCTCAATTTAGACTTCACATTAGCAAATAAAATGTTTCACTCCTATGTTCACTGAGGAGCTTGGTCTGATCAGCACTCTCAGAGCACTCCTGATTGACTTGCCTATATACAAAACTCAGACACAGGAAGAATAGTATATGTGAATTTGAATCAGATTTGTATTTTTATGGAGTTTCATCCACAAACAACTTGTAATTTGGGCCCAAGTCTTCTAAATCGCTTAGGAAACAATTGAATTTCCTTTCTTTTTTATTTTTTCTTTTGTTTTGTCTGCTCCTTTTATCTTTCTTCTAATTTATTCTTTCTACATGAGTCTAAATTTACAAAAAATATTTTCACATTTGTGTCCCTCTCTTAATTTCTTCTTTTCACTTTCCTTTTGCCCCTCACCACCATTTCTATGCTTCCTCTGGCTCTTCCTTCTTCCTTATAATTCTTTGAACAAGAGTCATCCCACCATGGGTCATCAGACAGAGTAGAATGCTGAGCTCTATTTATCAGCTCCTATTTCTTATTATGTACTTCTTTGTGGAATCACCCTCTAGGCCTAAAAACATCAGACTAGTTGCAAGAGCAGGGAGAGGGCCTCTTAGTGTTTTGTCTGGGAAAGACTACACCTAGCTCTTGGAGAGCACCTAACTTGGAGATTTATGCAAGATTTGTGGCTTCACAAACTAGAATTACATATCCAATTCAAGAAAATATGTTAGGGAAGCATATGAGCTAAGGATTGGTTCAGAATACAAGTTCCCTTCGGGAGAACTGTTTGGCAACATCTTCAGAGTAGAAAATAAAAAAATTAAAAGAACAGCAATTGAAGAATTGTAGTATCTCAAAACAAATCAGAAGACAAAGGGAGAAAGGTGTCCATTTTTGTCCCTCTATGTATATTATTCCTTGGTAAACTGAAAAATAATTCCAGTTTTGCCTTTTCCAGATGAAGCCTTCTCAAAACTCCATGTCTTTGAAGTGAATTCATGTATTTGAACTGGAATGAAAGGGCTGAAATTTGAACAAAACACTGTGCTGTTATTATATTCCCCGCTTTTGTTGGGTTTGGAAGTAAAAATTTTAAGAATTAAATTTTCATTTAAGGGAATGAAGTAACCTAGGTAGGTTTTGCATTTTTGGAACAAATTTAGAAAGAGGATTAACTTATGTCCTAAAATGAGATCAACAAAAGAATCTTTCAAGACATAAACCTAAAGCAGTGGGAGGTTTGATATAATATATGTGGATATATATAATAACATTGCTAGAATTGAGTGACATCTTGCATTATGCAACAAATGAGAGGAATTGTGTGTAAATATAGGCCAAAAGGCTGTATCCTAAACTTTGAAGTTATTGTTCAAAATATCAAGCAGACAATGCTGAGGATGAAGATGGTCATTCCAAGGAAAGTAAATACAGTGAAGGAATTATTCATAATGAAAAGGTCTGGACACAGAATGTATCATTCTTTGAAAGATACAAGAAGCTTTCAAGGTGTCACTCAAGTCAGAGTTCGGGTGTTTCCTGTTCAAATATAGAATATGGTAACAGATACATTGAGACAAAGGCAATATTATCACTGCAGATGTTCTGCTAAGCTCTGATTCTTACATTAATATTGAACTCTTTTCTGTCTTATCTCTGCACAGTTATTTCTTTCCTATTCTCTGTAACATCCTGCCACCACTTGATAAAGATATGACTCGGTAGGACATAAGAGAAATCATTATTAACAGCAAGAACAATTTGCAAATCTCCTAATTTGCATCTTGAGAGTATTTAGCAAGGTTCTAGAAAAAACAGCAAATAAAGGCTTTTTAGAAAAAGGGGAAGATTGTTTTTTAAGAGTTTTGCAAAAAAGACCATGGAAGTAGACATAAAGATGATGCAGCTACAGACAGCATTTACAGACTGTGAGATACCGTGGAAAAGGACACAAAAAATGAGGACAAGCACAGCAAGAACTGCCAAGCACCAGCTGGAAGGCAAGGCCATGAGTTTTTTAAGGAGTCCAGTGAAATCATGTCAGTTTTCTCAGCACCCCAAAAAGCTTCTCATGCAGGTTCATGCTGCTCAGTGTTGTCTGGGTCACTGCCTTGCTAGGAGAGGTGATACTATGTGCCACGATAGAGCAGGACAGCACAAACATTGCGACACCCTGTCAAGACACCACTCTGTGCTCTGTACTATATAAGGAACTGGCCTGCCGGGCCCTGCGAGGCACAGTATGGCTGACCTGGTGGGTTTGCTCACCAAGCCACAAGGTATGAAAACTAACTACAAATATTCAAAATGAGGTAAAGATTGGTCTATGTTTATAAAGGACTGGGATTTTTTTTCTTTTTTTTTTTCTTTTTTTTTTGCCCAACCACAAGTATCTCAAAATAGTTTTTTTTAATTCTCAAAATATTCCTGTAGGAACTTCCCCTGGGAGTTTAGGAAATAAATAGCTTATCCTGGACAGACTATTTATTTCCAAAATGTTTACTCATGCAATCCATGTGATTGTAATGTGCCTCCATTTCTCAAGCTCTCTTTCAGTTCCTTAGGGGCGCATAACTTAAGCTTAGCAACTTTACCCATATACTGACAGACTGTTACTTCTAAATATTGGACTGGTAGCTCCAATTCTCTATTCACAGTACAACTATTAATGTGGCAAGAGAGAGTGGTTTATGATTAGGTTTGAAAACCCAGACTCCCTGGAACCAAAAGTTCAAATCCCTGCGAGTTCAGTGCTTTACGCCTCTATCTGTGCTAGATGCACTCTACAACCCCAGGTCATCTACATAAAGCCCTGAAATCAGGTTTGTCTGATCAGCTTAAAGGTCCACAGGTCATGCTTTGTCAAAAGGGGCTACGCCAGTATGCATGCACATGCTCCCTCACACCTGTTCTTGCTCTACAGCATTGCGATAACAGCTGTTTACTGGCAGCTACCACAGAGCTGACTTGCAATTCAGAAGGACTTGTGTAGTCCAGCTGCTTCTCTGTTGATAAAAATTACAGTCCTTCACCTAAACCATACCGTTTCAAACCAATGGAATTATAATCTAAGAGGTGATACTTTGAAAACACATGCTTCAAGATAAAATGCTGTCATTAGCTGTTAGCTGCAAAAAACATGAATTCACACTGAAATTTACAGTTTTTCAGTTTATTCTCACTTTCTAGTTTCCTAAAAGAAGAGATTTTCATGGCAGATTTAACATTAATTTCCCATTTATTTTTTGAGGAAGAAAAGCAGTGAGAAAATAAAATCAGGATGGCAATATACTTCATCAACATACATCCATCTTGCAGCAGATCCTCAATGTGCCTTAAGCAGCCATGTGAAACCAATTAACCACTAGAGTATTTTTGTGATTAAAATAATCAGCAAACAGCAGAGATTAAATAGCAATAAACATAGCACATAGATAAGCTGGCTAGCACATTTTCCTATGATTAATTAGTCCTAGATTTCTATTTAGTTATTTATTCATTTAGAAGCACTGCTGATACTCCCAAAAAATGATAATTGTGTTAATTAGGGAGTGTCTGCAGCAAAGGGTGGCCAGGGAGAACAGGTCTATAAGAGGGGAAGTAGCAGCTCAAGCTGTGTTACTTAAAAAGAGAAGGAAGGAAGATATCAGATAGAACTTGGTAGGTCTGGTAAGCCTGCTCTATTTTGTCAAATTTCCTGCAAAATGCATTCTCTGTGGTACACTTTAGTATTCTTAAATAGTTTATATTTCTCTGTTGTTTTTAGACTTCTCTCCTTTATCTATAGTGATGTTAGAGCAGAAACAATTAGTTGCTTATACATAGTTATCTTTTAAAGCATAAAGAAATATGAAATAAAAAAAAAAAGAAGCTGTTGTTTTCCACAAAAGCTTTGGTTGAAAACATTTTTTAAAAACTAATTTAAATAAAAAATAGCTTTTAAGTGACCATTTAATGATGGAGAAAGCACTAAAATATATAGCTGAGGACAATTTTGAGGGAGGAGTGATGGCTGTAAACTCCTTCTTATTCCATTTCTATGCTTAATCATGTAAGCTTACTGCCAGTAAGCTTCTATGATGAAGACTAAAGGAAATCAATTTGCCTAAACAGGAAAGGAAAAAGTCAGTCTGTAGGCTGAGTGCTGCATATGTGTCACACAAGTAAGCACTGCTAAGAAGTAACAGAAAAAAATGGGCATCCAAATAAAAATTATTATGGAGTACTCCTCCTTCTTTCTAAGGAAAAAGAGCACAAACTAGAAAACACCTAACTTCTGCTGTATTGAAGACTTAGTGCTCTATCTCTTGCTGCCTTTGTGTTTAGCAACACAAAGTGGATGTGAAAGTCTACTAGAAAACTTAGATACCACACAGGTGCAAAACATTGACAAGGAATGGAGAACTAATGCCTTTTACTTCAGCAAATATAACTCCCTGCCTTCTTGTGTCCTGCTTCATTGTAGTCCTATTGTCTTGCCCCTCCAAGGCCTCAGTCTATATACAGCTTAGAATATGGGGAGCAATCAACTTGATGAAATATCTGAACAACTTCATGAAAGCAAAGACTTCAACAATTGCTAGAAGTATTTAACTGCTCACCTAATTGAGATATTAATCTTAAATATATCTTAAATTGGAGATCTTGGGCTTTTCTGCCCAAGGAGTAGAGTTTCTTTTTGTTGGAGGTTTGCAAATGGATAGGGATAATGCTACTAGCAAAAGCACCTTCCCATTGTAAATTCAGTTGAAAATAGACTTGCACAGAGTGTATAATCTTTAATAATCAAAGCTTAGGATCGACTGAAGTAAGACAAATGTCAAGTAAATAGGAGGGAATTAGAGGTTTGTGAGCCTCCTTTTAAGGAATTAAGGGGGGAAATGGCAATTTGACTAAGAAATGATTGGTGAATCCAGAAATTCTCTTTAGAGCACTTGATTTTTTGCTACACAATGGTAGTCCCTCTGCCATCTAATAGTTTTCAGCTACAGCTGAAACCCCGGAAGTATATTATTTATATACTTGGAAGGAGAAAACACTATGTTAATTATATTGCAGTTAATGAAAGATCTTTAAAAATTCTAGCACACTTGGAACTCCTCATGCAGAAGGCTGGGAGAGGAGTAAGTGTTGGATGTGTGACCAGCTGTCATGTTCTGTTTTCAACGTGGATCTTCCAAATGTTTGAACACTGATCTATATAAGGAATAAATTTCATGTAAAGACAGAATGTAGACATGAACATAGGAACACTTTGGATTTAAAAGCTTGCTGCCCAAAAAAGCAGCTTGCATTGCATCTCTCACAGTGTGAACAATGACACAATCTTCTTATTTTCTTAAGGCAATAAACTTGACTTCAAGATGTCAGAGGAAGATGATTCTTTTCTGAATGTTAAGAGATCTCTGAAAAAGAGAATGGTGAAACATAGCACCCCAGTGGACTCAATGCTTTCTAGAACAAGTCCATCTCTTACAGATCTGACAAATCAGTCAATCAAGGACCAAGATGCCACCAAGAGAGTTTATGGATCTCCAATGCCAAAATTAAATCTAAGTAGATCATTATCTCAAATATCATCAGTACGTGTTGATGTATACATCCCTCCTACATCTCCAAAAAGGCTTTTGACAGCATTTGATTTGCAAGAACCAAATAAAGAGAAAAGCCAAAGCTCTCAGCTTGTATTTTCTAGAAGGAGGCTTTCCACTGTGTTGGCCTCTGATGAATCAAATCAAGAGCCAGCTCACAAGGTTGTCCCAAACATAGAAACTCAAGCTACCACCACGGCATCTGTGGATACTGCAGTAACTCCCAAGAGTGGACCTTCATGGCTTGTTTCTGGAATACCAGGGATAAAAGATCCCCAGGTAGCAAAATCCAGAAAGAAGAAGATTGATAAAACTGCTCAGGTAAAGGCTTTTGTTTAGTTATGCAATAGCTAAGTTACACAAACTTCTACCAATGCTGAATATATACAGATCGTTCTAGTAAACTGAAAATAGTTTACTAATAGAACATTTCCATAACTTTAGCAGTGAGGACATCTGTTTATGAATTGGGTTTTAATTTGGTAGTCTCTGTGATACCATGACTAATCACAGATGGGATGCCATGCAAACTTCCAAACTAGTGTTTGCTTCAGCTTATGAGTTGATATAACTCCTTGTGTACCCTACTGGGAAAGTATATATTTTTTAATATATCTTTATTTAGAAGATGTTTAAGGATAGGAAGAAATCAGTGATTTAAATTCTAAAGTTTCTTAATGTTAGAAAGCTCAAACTAGAGAAACAAATAATCTCTTCCTTTCTCTGTTAAATCCAAATTGTAGGGCTTTATAAAAAGAATGACAGTCTTTGTAAATGTGCTTTTGTGAGCAGTCCTTTTGACTAATGTAGAGTATCTTGGGGAAAGCTTAGATTTAATAGATGCTCTGCAGGTGTTGGTTGTCTGTGGAACACAAGAACTCAATTTTCTGAAATTTTAATTAGCTCAAGGCCTGTGGAAAACCCACGGAAAGGACAGGAAGGCAGCGGAGTTAGACTCTGAAAGTTGTCATGTCAGTGTGAAGGCATCAAATTCTGTCCTGTTTTTTTTTCCTCTACCATATTGTTCTTGAGTGTGTTGAAAATTCAAGAAAACCTGCCAGCTTTGAGAGTAAAAGCTTCTTTGCTTAAAAAAAAAATTGAATACTTCAGCCAAAATTGAGTTGAGTTATAAGTCCTTTGTGTAGGCTATTTTTGCAAGCAGGTGGCATCCGAATGGATTAGGTTGATTAAATAATGTTTTCTTTTCTATAACAGAGAGAGAAAAGCAAAGAATGGCTGCTTCGTCAACTTAAAAACATTGAGGAGGCAACTAAACATGAACTGACAATTGAAGAAGCATGATTGAGCTACCTGTGGGATAAGTGCTGTCACATCCTTATGTGGGAATGGCTGGTTCAAATAAATCACACTCTTCATTATAGTGCCTGTTAGACTTCCTCTTTCCTTCCAAAATGTTCTTTTTCTGTTGTTTATTTGTTTTGTCATTCTTTCCCCTTAAATCTAAGAGAACAACCTCTACACAAGAGTCAATGTTAATTTATAATGGCTGAAAGGCCTAGAACAAAGAAGGGAGGAAGATCTTAAAGAATCATTCTTCATCCTGCCACAGCTCTTCCTGGCCTTAATATTTTGTGTTGCGTTCTTATAGGGTTGATGATGTTTCTTAACAAGAAGTCACTAAACAAAGTCCTAGTGGCCATACAGAGTGTAATTCTGGTTAGCCAAAGGAGAATCTTTTCATTTTAAGGGTAATCAAAGCTGATGCAATCTGGACTGTTTGTGCTGCTACCTGGTGAGATGAGGAAATACTGAGAGGCACCAAGGAGGGAGGCCATTCTTTAGTGATTACTAATTAATGACAGCTTATTTTTAAGTTTTGGTTCAAAATCAGTTTGTCCCAGCCTTAGATTGTAAATGCAACTCACTGTTGTATTGGAGATACTTAATCCTCGGCTGTGTGGGTTTTTGGGAGTATGGGGTTTCTGTTTGTTTTTTTGGTTTTTTGTTCTGGAGCTGCTGCATGGAGGTCAAGAAGGATGTCTTACCTGACAAAATGGCAATTTAGCTCAAAGGAACTTTCTGAAGCATCAAGAATTGATGCAAAAAGCATAATATTTGTGTTGGTTCATACAGCTGTCTGTTATTTAATCTTTAGATTAAACAGGCAGTATTTATCATTTCTAAGGTATCTGTAGAGTGTCAGCATCAGGAATCCAGAACAGATTTACCACCTACATACACATATTTCTGCACTTGTGTGGCTCTAAGCATGTGCACTTTCCTGGCTTATACTGGTTTCACAGCTGTTCCAGGCACTAATTACCCCAAAGGGGAGAGGTCCCATTCAAAAGAAGCTGCCCGTTAAGAATGGAAGCAAGGGACATTTTTGCATTTTCTTCCCATGCACTATAACTTGAAATATCTCACATCCTAAGTGGCAGAGAAGGAGAAATATGTCCCATGCCAACATTACGAGACAGGCCAATCAATAGCATCTGTGTTACACTCCAAAATGTAGGAGTTGTGTTGTGGTTTTACAACCTCTCTCAGGATTTGAAAGGAATTAGGATGTTTTCACTAATGAATCTTGAAGTGCAATTCTTCAGGGTTTCTCAGGAGAACAGCCTTATCCTCAGACCTGGCTTTCTGTGTAGCCAGGCAGTGGGGTGGTGCTGTCCTTCAGGTCATGAGCCAAGTCACGCTCACTTGTTTCATGTTTGGTTAATGTTCTGGAATTTGTTTGTGTGTGTTACCCAGGCCTCCACAGGTTCCTCTGGCAACCAGAGAGCTCCTGGCTGGTGTAGATCCCAAGCTGCTTTTGAGATAAAATAGGCATGGTTGCAGATGTGCTGCTATTTCCCTTGAGCCTGCAGGCATTTCATCAGTATCTGTGATTTGTGCCAGGGGCTGAACTGAGATCAGGCAAGTGCAAGGTTAGCATAAAACCTTCCTACCCCTGGGACAAGCACAGATTAGTCTGGCTGCATGACCCAATGCTTAATCCAAATGACCCAGTTCTGCCTCTTGTTTATTTGTACATTCCCAGACACTCAGTTCCAGTTGTTCCTTCTTCATGCTTCTCATCCCAGTCTTAGCAAGTCTTGATACTGCTTCTGCTTTTCTTTCTCACTGTTGCATCTCAAAGTCACTCTTGGCTCCTTCCCCTCCAGTTTCTAGGTCTTCAAATGTCTTCATCTAATGTCTTCTCCAATCTAGCCTCTAGCTGTTTCCTTCCTTATAAGACATAGACATCTTTTGTCTTTAGTGCCTGCTCTTCACTGCTGGATTCCTTGCCCATCTGATATCCTCTCATATCTGACACTGCTCGTCTACCAAAACTCAAACTCTGTTGTCATACCCCAAAGTGCCTTTGTCTACTTATGTTGATGCCCTCCATGATGCTAGGCCAAGTGGAAATGTCATCTGGAACAAGTCCCAGACTTTAGGGGGCCAGGAGTGTAGTTGCTGCAAAATTCCTTCTAAAGCCCTGCTTTGGGCTACATTAAATACAAAAGGAATCCAGGGAATATGGCTACTTAATGTCTAAGATATCTTTGGCTTCATTCTAAGTGCAATGCAAAACTTCTGAAATTCAGAACGCAGTAAATGATGGGAAAGTTTTTCAGGGAGCAAGGCTGCCACCCTGTCAGATTCATGGAACTAGCTGGTGCCAACAAAATCCCAAAGATTTCCTCAGTGGAGGAAAACAAATCGTAGCAAGGAGTAACAATGAACTGACTCTGGGTCTTTCCAAGTTTTCAAGCTATATCAGGCAGACAGATGCAAAAAACTAAGGGGTCTCATGATTTTGGAAACTACTTCTATTTCCTCTCTGGAATGTTTAAAAATAAATACAAAAGTCCATATAGCATTTTTTTTTTAATAATTTAGGTGTTCATGAGTTTGCAAAAGTTATAAAAACTGCTTACAGTATTTCATGAGAATATTAATACAATCAACTGGTTCTTCAGGGGGTTTCCTACATCTGTCTACATGACATCCTACAACCACAGTATCAATAGTTAATTGCATGTAATAATCCCAGGGGACTTCAACCAGGCCTATATAATACAGACCTTAGTGAATGGTGTTCCCAAAAAAAGGTTTGTCTTTAATTTATAAAATCAGGATGTTGGAAAATGTGAAACTACATGTATCAAATTGCACATACAAAACTACTGCTATTATTATACTTCACATGTAAGTATATCCATAGGACAAAAATAAATTTAAAAAACAACCACCAAACAACTAGTATTTCTTTTGTTTACAGAGCTTGAACTTCCTTTCATTTCTCTAGTAGACTCACAAGTCTACTGAAATTAAATTTTTAAGTTTAAATGATATGGCTAATTTTCTGCCATACTATGTATGTGTACTTTGAAAGGAATAGACTTTGGGAGGAGCACTAGTAGTCTACAGTTTCACTCTTGTTTAATGTTCATCCCCTAGCAGCAATAATGGCAAATTACTTTTTAGTTAGTGCTTCTCTTCATGCACAAATATTTATATTACAATATCATCCCAGTGCAAAAAAAAAAATTTCTTAAAGGGAGCTGTAGCGTCCAACACCTCTAACAAAGTCTTCCTAATTATTACAGACCTTAAGTATGGATTTTGGATGCTGAGGCTGAAAAAGGTTAGGGACTACAGACACCAGATCCTTATGAGAAGATAATCCCAAAGACATCCTGTTCTGTAAAAAATAAAAGCCCTTTTTCTGCATGAATGAATGTGAATCAGAGTTGCAACATGAGCTTTGGTGTTGTCCTGACTTTCAAACACAACATGTACACATCTGTAAGTTCAGAACAGCCTTCCCATTGAGAGTGTTCTTTTAGGGCAGTATTTTTCCTTTTGGAGTGAAGCTATGACCTTGACCTATGGAACTGTTTTCAGTACACTTGTCCCTGAATAGATATTACACAACCTACCTGCTGATGGTGACTAAGCATGATGTTGGATGGAGAAGAACAAAAACATTACCAAGAACAGAGGGAAGAGACAGAAATGTCTTCACCCTGGATTTATGAGCTCGGCCTTGTTCCCACTGAAGCAATGGTAATATTCCTGTTGACAGAGCTGGGAGTGCTCTGCCCAGCTGCAGTGCTTCTGTAGGAGGCCAGTTTGAAGAGACAAATGTTGAACATATATTTTTAACATTCTTCAGATTTCTGTAACAGAAAATGGAAACTAAGTCCTTCATTTGCTGATCAAAGCTGAACAATTTTAGAATAACTAGGAAAAGTGGAAAACTTTTAAATAAAAACAGATTTTTTTTCCCCTCTAAGTTACAACATAGTTACATTCCTGCTATGGACAAAACCTTGAGTAATAAATCACACAAGTATCACTGACCTGTACTTGGTTGTGTTTTGTTCTATAAGACATACAAACACATACATAGCTCCATCTGTTGATGTACTCCACCATGCCTATTAAAATAGCTCACTCCTCATCATTTCCAACTTAATAGAAACAAATGAACAAACACTGAGCATAGCAGACCTAGGAAAGTTAGACCAGTTGAAGCAACTTGGTAACATTTACAAATGTTGCTAAAAACTTGAACTAGGCACAGATCTTACCACCTCCTTTAGGATGTGGACCTGGGCTGCTCACCCTCACCCTGCCCAAACCTTAACTCAGGCTTTGTTACTACTATGTAGGTACCTAATGCTCCTATAGAATTAAATGGTGCTTAACATTACAGTCAGCCCCAATAGGCATGTAAATCCCATAGAGCTTGACAGTTGCCAGTCTCCTGGATCTACTCTTACATGTGGCTTTGCAGTACTCACAGCAGCCCCACCCCTCCACCATGTGCATGGAGGAGATGCATAGCAGACAGCAGTGAGATAGGAGTTCTACCTGATTTCAATTCAAGCAGCCCACAGTATAAAACTGGGAAGTGAAGACTGTATTTCAAATCCCCTTCTCATCTGAGATAGGAGCTTGAAACCAAATGTCCTAGCTCACAAGACAGTAACCATTGTTTCTAGGCTCACTGTGAAGTCAGTGCTTTTAAGTGTTACCTGTCAAAGTAGTTCCACTTTACCTAAGTGTTTATTGAAAATAATATAGAACTTGCATCCTTGTTCTGTCACTCACCGTCCTTCATCTGCAGGTTTTTATTTCTTGGTGGATTCTTTGGGGATTTTTTTTCCTGTTTTTCTTCATTTTTATAGCAGAAATGGAATGAAGAAAGGGGAAAAATATCTTCTTTCTCACTATTGCCTCTCAAAGTCACTCTTGGGGAAAAATATCTTTCCTGCTTCTTACTGTTGCTGCCATTTGAACCCTTCTGTTGTCCTCCATACATTTGGCCTTTCCTTGCTCTAGATGTCCTACTATAACTGTCTTCTGCTTTCAGCCCTTCATGTCATTGCAGGTTTGTCCTTTGTAGTGACCACCTTCTACTAGCAGATACCATAATCCTCCTAAAGCTTACATTTTCTCCTAAAGAGGAGGTGCTAGCAATGATAGGGGAATAGAAATATCTCACACCTCTGAGATAGGGAAAGAAAGGTTCTCTTCCTAGAAATGGGATAATTCAATTTTATAGTATGGAAAGCTGATGTGAATTCAAATATAAGAAAGAAAGCATGCACAGAATTGCTGACAAATTTACTTGGAGAGGAACTGGATCCAAAAAAAAAGCACTTACAGGATGCCCAGGTAAAATGGGTTTCAAAATATACTTCCAAGCCAAGAGAGCACAAGCAATTCATTGCAGCATACGGCAGGCACTTAAATCAAACTGGTGTTGCTTGAGAGTATTCATAAAATGGTCATAAACACTTTGGCATTTGTTACTCTTCTAGAAGAAAAAATGTCATACAAACCCCCAAAACCTGAAAACCATAGCTCAGCAACAGCAAGAAGCTTTGCCGCTATGAGAGGGAAGACATTGCAATTAGATGGAAGGCTTGCAATTGCAATTAAAAAATTTATTTACAACACATATGCTAATGTGGATATGTGTTATAATTGTATCTGTGCTAGAAGGAAGAAAGAAGGGATGGAACTGCAATAGTGGAGAAAGAAGTGCTGTATGGCATCCTGAATACCTCTGGGTAGCTGAGAAAAAGTTCACTAAGACAATAGAATTGGCAATTATACCACAAAGGTTATGATGCAAGCATGCAAATCAGCAGTGTATCCTGACCTTTTCTAGTATATTCAGTAGCAGATGGGGTTTTTTGGCCACAGCTGGGAGATTATAAAAGTTGATAAAAGAAAATAAATCTCAGAGCAAATTCCTTGTCTAAGACTAGCAAAATGAAAAAACTATGATGATCACATTTGGAGAAGAGATTAATAAGAGAAACAAAAACACTATAGCAGACTTATGATACCAAAAAGGTCTGTTGGCTATTACAGTTTCTCAGAAAGCAAAATCAGTGAGTTAAAGGAAAATAAATCTTGAACTTGATATTTTAAAAGGTGTCCTTTATTTTGCATATACTTAATAAGTCTGTAAAACAAGTTTTTTCACAAGATAGGTATCTTTGAGAAACATCAACTCATAAGGGAAATGTATACATGAAACTATACATGAAATTATACATGAAAAATGTAGAAAATTACATTAAAAAGAAGTGTGGAGGTGGTTGTTTATTTTTGTTATGTTGACCATTTCATAGTCAAGCAGTCACTGACTGTAATTACAGCAACAACAAAGGTAATTTTTTTTTTTACTTTTATAATAAAATTTTACTTTTATAGTTATCCATATAAGAGGTAATACAATAACTTGATTAATCAGATTCCTCAAGAAAAAAGCTTTTGACACATCTAATGATTCTTCTGTGTTTATCTTATTTTTCACAACTGCCCCATCACCACCAAGCTATGGGTCATTACAAGTTCCATTCTTTTCCATGTGACTTTTTCAAGAAGGCAAAATCACGTTGATTTGCCAAAGGCAGTGAAATCTTATTGGTAAAGAGAGGAGCTCTGCTTTCATCTGTAACAAAGTGCTTTAACACTCCAATCTTGGCATTTTGCTTTGTTTCATTATACATTATTAATTTTTTTAATCCAATAAGTCTGCATGATCTTTGTGTTTGATGGCAGAGATTATTTATACAGTGGGTAGGCAAATATTCATGAGATATTCAATCTTATTTCCAGTGTGATTTTGATATAATAACAAGTGGTTGTATTAACCACTTGTATTGGTTTTGCACAGGCTGGTTTTGGGTAGCTGGGAGGCCACAGAGGTGGCTCCTGTGAGAAGCTGCTGGAAGCTTCCACCATGTCCAGCAGAGCCAACGGCTGATGGCTCTGGAGATGGACATGCTGCTGGCCAGGACTGGGCCAGTGAGAGAGGTTTGTAACACCTCTGTGATGACAGATTTAAGAAGAAGATCCAAACCAAGTCACAGGTTTTTCTTCTAGTCAGAGAAGAGGAGGGAAACATGTGAGGGAAACAACATGGAGACACCAAAGTCAGTGGAGAAGGAGGGGAGGAGGTGCTCCAGGCGCCCAAGCCAGGATTCCTCTGCAGGCTGTGGTGAAGCCCATGGTGAAGCAGCTGTGCCCTGCAGTCCATGGGTCCACAGGGAATGCAGAGATCCACCTGCAGCCCATGGGGGTCCACAGGGAATGCAGAGATCCACCTGCAGCCTTTGGGAGAGGTGCCCATGCTGGAGCAGGTGGATGCCTGGGGAGGCTGTGATCCAGTGGGAGACCTGGTGGAGAGAAAGGACCCCTGCTTCCAGGCTGGAGCAGCCTGTCCTTGGAGGACTGCACCCTGTGGAAGGAGAGGCCCACACCACAGCAGTTTTGGGAGGACTGTGTGCTGTGGGAGTGACTCATGTTGCAGCAGGTGTGGCAGGACTGCTGCTCCTGAGAAGTGGACTCACAACGGAGAAGTTCACACAGAACTGTCTCCCCTAGGAAGAGACGCCTCGGCACAGCAGGGGAAGGATTTCTCTCCCTGAGCAGTGGAAGATCATCCTAGGTGAAGAACTGACCAAATCCCCACGCCCTGTCTTCCTGTGTTGTCAGTGGGAAGGAGGGAAGGTTTGGGGGAAGTCAAGATGTTTTAAGGGCTTATTTTACTTCTCATTATCCTCCTCTGATTTTATTAGTAATAAATTCACTTTATACCTATAAGTTGAGCCTGTTTTGCCTTGAAGTATTTTCTCTTGGTCCTTATCTCAACTCATGAACCCTCCATTAATTTTTTCTCTCCTCTGCTCAGCTGTGGCACGAGGGGGTGAGTGAGCAACTTTAGTGGGTACCTGGCACTTGGCCAGTGTGGAAACCCGACACTATCAGGCACTAAAGCTCAGGCAAATCTGATTTCCAGCAGCAGTTTATCTGATTTCAGCTCTCTGTGCACACCTCAGGCTCTCTGGGACTGAAATCCCAGAGTCCTGCCTCTTGACATCTGAGGAAACAGTAAAGGCTCTGAAACCTGAAAAAACCCTTGGTATTACTGTCAACAATATAATAATAATAATTTTTAATACAAATAATCCTGCTGAAATCAGAAATGCCCCAAGACAAAAGGCAAGGACAGATTTCCTGACAAAAGCAGCTGGGCAAACTGTTTTATTTTAGTAAGAACCAGCACAGAATTGAATAGCCTAAATGTGAAAAACAATTTTAATTGATAGAGAGCAAAGTGTGCTCCTGTTTTAACAGCATTTATCACTTTGCTGTCAGTAACAACCCTCTTGCTCTCTTGCTATGAATTCCAGGCTGCTGTCTTCTGCTCTGCCTGCAGCCCAGGCCTTGTTCTGTATCAAGCACAGTTCTGGCATGTTTTTCCCCCAGTTTTGGCTTCCCACTTCATGGGACATTGACTTACTCTGGTCTGGATCCCATCACTATTCCTATTTTTATTATCATTTTTAAAAAGATAAAAAGATGAAAGAATGCCACTTGAGATTCAAATATTAAAAGCCAAATATATTCATGGAAAAAAGTCTCCATAAAACCTCAGAAGAAAAGATCAGGAATTTGAAAATCAGGGGCTCCTCCAGTTTTAAGTTAGCAGTAGGTTTCTTTCCACATCCAGTCTATCTACTGTCAAAGAGAACATCCATTGTTGCACTTGATAAGGTAGAAACCAATATACATTAATTATTGCTGGCTGTTGTCCTCCAGGCACTCTTCCTCTAAGTTGTGCAACTGGCTGTGACTATGATGGCCCTGGTCTGGGTCTGGATCTCTCTTTTTCTCCATCAGTACTGCCTACTTTTCTCCCTACTACATGTAGAAATGCTTGTGCCTGGAAAGCCACATGGGTTCAGGGAGAAAGGGGAGTTTCAAATGAATCCTGGCATTTAACCCATGTGACACACCCAGTCATTAAAGTAAATGGTCATCTTCTGTTACTGTCACAAACATGAGATGCTTGAATATGTATTTGAAAGTGTATTATGTTTAAATTGCTTTAAGAGTAAATTTCTGGGGAATTTGTCTTTTCCTTTATTGGCATAAGATAGCAATAACTTCAGCAAGTAAGCCTAATGGTGGTGAGGGCTGGAGTCTCATTCCATCAGTGCCTACAGCCTTCAGGGGCTGCAGTAAAGAGCATATCATATGGTTAGTGGTATTATTTTCTGTTTCTGGGTGTGAAGAGACACAGTGGCTGAAAAATACAAAGAGATTTAAACAGCTTATCCTGGTTTAGATGCCTGGAGCCAGTCCTAGGGGGGTAATTTACATTTTTTTTTAAGTCCCTTCTAAGCTATAGCCTACTATGGTAGGTACTGAAAAGCCTTTATTTCCACGGCTGGTCACAGAAATACCCCTACCTGTGTTTAGTAATGCTTAGTAATGCTGACTATGGCAGAAGCAGTGAAGCAGAAGCTTTTTTATATTAACTGTCCACACAGGAACTCATACTCTGCAACATGGTTTCAGCTTTGTCATACCACAGTAAATCAAAATGTTTCTGTATTATTTCTCCAGCTAGACAAACTGAGAAAGCAGCTGACCCACGGTAGGATGACTAAAGGACTTTAACCTCTCTTGCCAGCAGAGTGCAACAGTTTGTTGAAAATCGTTTTCTGGCTGGTCTATGCATGCACAACACTGCAAACAAGGTGTTTTACTCAGTACCCAGACACTTTGGGTGCCACCAAGGAGATAAACTACTTTTTCTCTCTTTTTTTCATGACCCATGACTTAATGCAGAAAATCCATAGAAGCCTTCCCTAGCTAGCCTTCCCATGACACAGCCTCTCACTAGAGTTTCTGCAGATTTAATTTTAGGTATTTATAAGCAATTACCCACATTTTAGCAAAATTAATTGCTGAGGCAAAATAGCAAAAGTCAGTCTATATCCAAAAGTTACTGCAACACAAACTTGGAACATCTCCTTCTCTGCATCCAGAATTTAATTCTAAAAGTCATATTTAACCAATCAGAATAGATAAATAATACCAAATGGCTTATATGTTATTGCTACAAAGTGACAACAAACAACAAATGTGTTAATCAAATTGTTCATCAATAAATAGACTAAGCACAATCAATTGACTAGAATTCCTAATAATCCACGCAGCTGAAATAAAGCATTTTTAATATGGAATAAATGCAGAGAAGAAACTAGGGGTTTTGTATTTCTATCATAGCTGTTTCTCTTCATATGCTTGATGCCATGTGTGGGTGGTGGGTGTGTGTGCGTGTGCATCATAGTGATTTTGGACATTAAGCTTAAAATTCAGAATTAGTTTCCTATCTAAAAAGATAATGAGGCTATTCCACTAGTTATTTGGTGGTTTTTTAAAAACATATCCAGATAAGCAGTCCCACTAGGAAATTATTTGGCAAGTTACTTGAATTTTTGGTAATTAGTAGAAAAAAATTACTTGTACTCAAATGTATATAAAACTTTACATTCTGTGAGTCACTCCATATGACTTCAAAGAAAAAAAGAATTTTAAAATCCCAAACTTTATTTATTATTCAAAGTGAGGACATTGACTAAGAATTAATGAGAAGCCAGTGGGAAAATCTTGCAGAAAAAGTAACCCTTGCCTAGGATTCATGTGATGTCTTTTGACAAGTGGTTCAAGTTAGGAGTCAACAGTTGGAACACCTAAAAATTACCATCAAAAGTCTTTAGTAAACACAACTTTACATCATGAATGTTTTTAACCTCCTGACTCTTATCTGTTTGTGTTCTTTAAAGCAATGTCAGGGTCAGAGATGGAGGTTGGTAGATGAGTTGTAGTATTACATCAAACAGAGTCTGCATAAATATATACACTACTTCCACTTCATTGATGTCCCATGGCCCATACAGAAGCATTGCCTGGTTGATTGATACTGCTCTAAGTTATCATAACCCCTTCTAACATGCATTCATTACATTTACACAAATGAAACATGAAGGGACTGATTTTTATGGGCCTACCTTTTGTTCAGAAGAACATCTCACAAAGTATGCTTTAGCTGACTTAGGTTTCCTCTATTTGATTTCACCAAAGATAGCAAATGAAAAAAGGGCTGGGCCATGATTTCAAGTTGACCTGGAACCATAAAGGAAACAAACCAAAACCACTTTCAAAATGTTTTATAATCTATGGGGAGGAGTGTTGTTTATCTTTTATTTATCTTACTGGGTGCACTGAAAAGATCTGACTTGTAAAAGGCTCCAAGATATCAAGAATTGCCTGAGCAGTTCAGACACTGCCAACTGCCTGATAAGCAAAGAAAAACTTGCCAAAGACCTGAAAACATGATGGTGCATGGGAAGAATGAGATTTTTTTGAAACTAATGGGAGTTTTGTTATGTAGGCCTGTACATCAGAAAAGTATTCTGTTCTTGCATTAAGTGTCTTTATCTGGTTACTTAAAAACAAGAGTGATGAGTTTAAAAATAATCTTTAAAAATCCCTTCACATATATCATTAGAAGTTATTTACTCTCAGCTCACCTCAGTTTTTTTAGACAGAAAAACTGCAGGCAGGACAGTGGCAGGCTGGAGTACAGTAATTTCAGAGGCAAGTAGTTTATGTTAAGCAGTTGGTCAATGATCCTCAATTCTGTTCATAAAAAGCTGTCTAAACAGCAAAATCCATAAATAGATGAGTGAATGAATACATGCATACACATATACAAATACATAGGAGCTCTTTGGGTCTTTGTCATTTTACAACTTGGCCTACTTTCCATTTGGTTTTTTTTCATGTTTCTTCAAGAAGGAGACTTTGTTTTCCATTGTTTCCTTTTTCTTTCTGGGAGAGGAAAGAGACATTTCTGTATATTTTTCACTTCATTTTGAATGGTAAGAGAGTCGTAGTTTTCTAAAATATATGTACAAGAAAAAGTAGAAATGAAAGAGGGGAAAGAGCTTGAAAAGTCTAATTGCAATGTTCCACAGAAATTGTTGTGCTCTAAATTTTCAGCCAAAATTTACTACAAGTCAGACATGAGAAGTCCACAGAACTGTTTCAAAATTTGCAAAATTAGATTTCTTTAAAGTACTTAAAAATGCTGAGTTTCAACTTTGATGTATCTTGATAGAGATTCCCAAAACTTTCTGAATTAAAAAAAAAAGCAGTTAAGTGAAAATGTATCAAGTGTGTAATCAATGAGAATACTTTTGAGAACTGACCTATGAATATAGAGGGGTAAAAAATAACGACATTATAAATAAAATCTTTGGTATCAATATCAGAGAACAGAGTGAATAACAATATTAAATATGCTCTGCAGTTCTGCTTCACTTTCTTTCACATAAATTATATATTTATAAAAGAAGATAAATAAATGTAAAAAAAAAAAAAACCCTAAAGAAAAATCATGCTGTAT
>VZRX01023584.1:7285-62686 GCA_013398075.1 Notiomystis cincta | reverse complement strand
TTCAGGAAGGAAGGAAGGAAGGTATCTTTAGCAGTGGCACAGCCAGAGAGGCAGCAAAAGCAGTTCTCTATGCAGTGCTCCCCTAGTCTGAGATTTACGAGGTCTGGACTAGAATTGAGCATCTCTGTTAGTTTTTTGTCTGCTCCCATTTTGTCCTTTGAGAAGCAAAAACAGCCTCAAAGAGCAGTGACAATTCTAGTTCCTCCCTTTTCCCAGAAGAGACATCTAAATGCTTTAATGCCCTTAAAAAGAGTGACAAATAAATGTATTTTTCATTCAATAGATTTCTTCTATACAGGTAAAGGTAAAGAGGTAAATGGCATTGTTAAATTTAATTTCACTTTGGCTTTCACTTTTCAAATGCTCTAAGAGTTTTCTTCTCCTTTATATTTTTAAGAGAGGGTTAAAAAGATTTACTGGAGGCTGTTGCTATGGTGCTCATATCAAGTTGTCTGCACTCATTCCTCTGAACCTTGGTTAGTACTTGCACATGTTTACATCTTTGTCTGTCTGGATCTATTTGCTCTATCAAAATTAACACAGTGCACCCCAGATGGTAGAGAATGTGTGCTTGGTTTTACCTTGAGAAGAGGCAGAATAAATGCAATGTGAAAGAAAGGTCTGCAGGCCTTTTTATAACACTTCTCAAGTGTTTTGTAAACTTAGAATATGCATGTGCAGAGCAATATGAGACATGCTGTACTTGGCCATGTTTGCAAAATGGGACAAATTAATTAGGTTATTTTAATAATTAATTAATTTTAATAGCATTTTTAAACATTGCAACTGAAGTCATAGCATAAGATGAATACCCTTTCCAAACACACAGTTGGGGCAGGGCTCAAATTAGCATTAATGAACTGCAGTGGAATTAACAGGTGCTATTATTTTCCATAGGATGTTTTCCACACTGATATGTGAGTGAACACCACTAACTGCAAGAGCTCGTGTTTCTGATAGCTGTACATCTCTTTCTTTGCAGTTCTCTACTATTCCTCCATTTGTGAGCTGATGGCAGTGTTACTTGTTCGGTTAGATTTAGGTTGTATATTTGTTATCCTCTCTCCTGAGGTAAATCTGATACCTGGAGAAATACCACTCAAGAGGGTTGTGTGATATGTGCACTTGTTCTGATGTGACCTGGCAGCATTTTTGTCTGTGACACGGCTATTTTCATCACTAGATAATCATACCTGTTCTAAAATACAGGCTGTTTCCTATTGATTGCTTTAAAAAATGTGTCCTTATTTCAGAGGAGAGGATGGCTTCATAAATGGGGGCTTTTGTATTAGAGGAGAAAGAGCAGAACATCAGTCAGTGGGAATGAAGGTCTCTTGGCCTTGGTGGAGCACATCACCATGAATGCTCTCCTTGGAGCCAGGGGGTTTAGAAAGAGAAAGTGTCTGTGTGTCCTGGAAAGTTTATTCTGAAAAGCCTTAAGAAAGGCTTTAAGTGGCCCATCTGAAAGTCTTTTGGAGTCAGTGTCCTGTCCCAGTTATAACGTGTTGGTGCTAAGGCAAAACCAGGAACTGGGAAAACAGGTCTCATCCTTTCCCAGTTTGCAGCTAGTTTAAGTCTCTGACAATGGGATGTGTTTTCTGTGTTTTCAGTGGTTTCTCTTTCATCTCTTTCTCCTCCCTTGTATCCATGTAATGCTGGCACTCAGAGCATCCTTTGGCAATGAGATCCACAGGTGTATTTCCTTAGCAGAAAAGGATTTTTGTTTGTTTGTATAAACGAGGGTTTACATAGGAGATTAACACGTGCTCCAAGTTGCTTCAAAGTGAGTCTTCTCTGCAGTCTGTCCATCCTTGTCTCCTGGTCTGGCCAGAGCTGCCCTCTTGGAGCCACATTCCTCCTCAGCACACGTGGGTGCCAGAGGAAAGGTCTGAGTCTGAATCTGAGCACCACGTGTTACCACTCAGGGTTTCTATGTTTACTTGTGCCTGTCTGCTTCCTAAGCCATCTGTGTTTACTATGCTTACTGTACAACTGTTTTACAGTTGAAAAGTAAAAATTTCCTCTTTTTAGAGTAAATAATATGAGAATGTCACTTTGGAAAACACCTCCTCACAGTTTGGTTACTGACAGCACAACTTTTTTCTCCCTATAATTTGTTTTTGTATGGTGCTTATCACCATGCTGTCTAAACCTCTCACAATGCATCATCACAGCTGCTTTCTAGGGAAGGATCATTCTTCTTGTATGCAGGGAGAGCTGAGACCTCTGAGGTTTGGTTTAGCACCTGAGAAAGTTGATGACAAACCAGGAGTCTGTGGCAGAGCTGAGAACAGAATAGCAGCTCAGTACTTTAACCTCTGGACCATTTTTCTCCCTCTCTTTTGATATCTTTGCAGTTGTTTTGAGTGTTCTCACTTGTCAGAATTCATTCATACACCTACATCTCTAAGATTATGTATTATTAAAATATTTTGGCACTTGGTATGTATGTTCTGCTTAATATTTGCAATCAGTTAGAAAGTGTAGTTTCCAAAATGAGAGACCGGTGGGTGAAGGAGCAGTGATTCATTTTCTGTGGGAATATAAAGCATTGGTAATATCAGACTGTGATTTTCTTTTCTTGAAGTAGATCTGTTAGGATAAGCTGCTGTATTTTGGTTCTGCTTATATATCCTAAATTTGTTACAGGTTTTCTCCATTGATAAATAATCCTCTAACCATTTGTTTTCTGTGGCAACAACCCATGCAAAATTGAGGTTTATATGTGACCAAGAAAGATCACAGAGTAGTTGTCCTCCTGTTCTTATTTTAACTCTTATTTTGGATGGGGCTTTAAGCAACCTCTTGATCTAGTTAAAGATGTCCTTGCTCATTACAGGGATCTTGGGCAGATGAACTTAAAGGGTCCCTTCCAACCCAAACTATTCCATGGTTCAATGATTTTGGTTTTGCAACCAACAGAGAAAGGTATATTTTCAAAACCCTTATTGTGGCTTATTTTCTTTGCAGGGTAACCAATTTATTTTTTCTGGGATACGGAATGAGATGTAATTTTTAAAGTGCCATGATCTTCCCCCCAAATATCCCACAAAATTACTGTGAATTTATTTATTTTAACCTTTCTTTTCTTCCTGATTCAACTGAATAATCCATTACTATATTTGTATTCAGTGATGCAAAATTTAGTAGCATGAAACATTTCTGAATTCCTTTTAAAAACAGGATGCAGTTTCAGAGAAGCACAAACAGTGTGGGATATGAGCAAGAATGATGGATTCCTGGATGAGTTTTGCTGAAACAGTCATAAGAAATACTCAGACCTTGCTAGGAATAATAGCAATTGTGGACAGAGAGATCATAACTCTCAGCAGAGCAGTTATTGCTGTTAAATGGCACTGTGGGTTTAGATGATACAGCCCATATATTTTCTAATGAGTGCAAGAGTAGGACAGAACTAATTTAACTCAAACAACGTTTATGGCAGTTTGTTGTGCTCAAATTCAGGCAGAGTGAATCCTGAACAGAAATGTTCCTAATGAAACAAAACCAGTGTTCACCAAGAATTACTGCTTTCTGAAATGTGATAGACCACAGACACTGCCTGACATGCAATAGTGAAATAAAGGCCCTGATTCCAGAATTCCTCGTGACACTGGGAGCATTTTCATTCAGTTCAGAGAGTTTGGGTTCTGGTCTTTTGGAAGCTCAGTTTGTCAGGCAGTCTGAAGTGCCTGGCACAGATGAGTGCCCCAACTGCTATCTCTGCTCCTGGAGAGATGCTGGCCCCTGTGTTTATGTTACTCAGCCACAGCAGCTGCCAACAACTGAAACACAATGTTTTTGTGTCTTTCTTGGTCTCATAGTAAATTAGCACTGAATTCTTTGGCTATTAAATCATGCAAGCCACTACAGATATTTACTGTTAAACTGAAAAATTGTTCACTACTCAATCAATTGCATAAAAACCTCAAACAGAGCAAATGAATTGTTCAGCTGAAGCTATTACCAAATCTATTACAGCAGGATATTAATTTCAGTTCTTCAATTAATTTAATTAAGTGACTAATTCAATTAGTTTAGGCTTATGTTAAAACCCTGATGTGAGGACTGACTCTCCAGGTCAATACATTTTATTTCTGTCATTCTCTACTTCTTCCAGATCCCCAAATTCCAAACTTGCCTAAGTGGTAATTTCATTCAGCTTTGACACAGACCACTCAGTGTAAGTATTGAATCTCTCACTTTTCTGTTTATCCCATATAAATTTAAGTTCCTGGGCTGAACAATCAAGATTTTTTTCTGATTTTCTGTAACTAAAATTTTTTTTTCTTTCTTTTATTCTAAGGTCTTCATAAAATATGGAGAAATGGTTAAACTGAGTGTCATTTAACAGCAATTGGAGGATGAAAAAGGAACAGTGACAAACTTCCAGATGAATATGCCTCTGAAGAAAAATGTCAGCATCCTAAATTTCCTCTCTTAGCACTTAATATGTTGATAACAAGAAGTGTGTTCTCTGTCAGGCCAGCTTGGGCTGAGGCTGCATTCACCAAGCAAGGTCAGCAGTGCAGCAGATTTGGGTGGCATCTCTAGAGGACACGACATGATACAGGACACAATACAAACCCAAGTTTTGCAGATATTTCTAACCTTCCTTTTGTCACATTCTAGGAGGGTTTTTTGCAGCTGGGAAAAAAACAGTGCATCTTAGATACTTGAAGGACTGTTGAGCTGCTCCCATGCACTCTATACATTGTTTAGCTGATGACTCAGCCTAATACCAGATTTTCCCCACATTTGTTGTAGGGTTTTGTGTACCACAGCCCCTGAAATTGTATTGCAATACCAGCTCTTACTGTCATCAGCTGGCTGAGAAGCAGCCTCAAGGGGTGAGGTGCAGAAATGAGCCTATTTTTTCAGAAGTGTGTCTGCTTATGGAACCTGTGGACCATTGTCAAGCAACCAAGCAGTTAAATCTCAGCATGCTAAATATGTAAAATGATTTTAAAAGAGTTGGAGTTTTGTAACTATTGAGATCATACAGAGAAATTAGAAAAATTCCTAATAATAGTTTACATCTTATGGGATATTCTTCTACTAGTTTCTTGTATTAATTTTGAAATACTCTGCAAAAAAAAAAGAAAAGTTTAACATTGCCTAGGTTTGATTTTCTTTGTTCACAAAAGATAAACCCCAAGGTTTTTTTCTTTGCCAAAAAGAATCAGGAATTATGAAAATTATTTTTAAAAAGTATAAAATAAGTACTTTTTCTGAGAAATGTTGATTTCTAAATCTGCCAGTATTATTCTATTAATTTTCTGAGCAATAATATACTTGGAATTTCCTCTAAAATGCAGAGATTTAATTTAGAACCATTGAATCTGCCATAGGCTGCTGCACATTCTGCAGCTGATTTTCACTTCCACCTTTTCATCTCTATTTATAGTGAAAGAAAAAAGTGAATTTTATTGCTAGGAAATAAAATATTAATACAGAATTAATTCCAACAAAGCCTAAGGATGAATATTATTAGAATAGGGCACATTTATTTAAATTTCAAGAACAATTTTGATAACTAGACATCTGCTATTCCAAGAAGTGTTTATAGAAGATGCAATAAAAATATAATGATGTTCTTTGATAGAATCCACTCCCAGAAGAAACTAGCCCAGTTATGACACTGACTCTTACTTCTGCTTGTGTTTCGTGCTCAACATAACCTGACTTATCAGAATTCTTGCCATCTACCACATAATTCTTATGGAACATAAATAAAATGTATTACCTGGATTCATGATTCCTATAGGAGATGTGTTACCATTGATAAAATTTAGAAGTCTCTATCTCAAAGGAAATGGACAATTTCAAATTACATGCAACTGAATTTGACAAGTGGTGTTTAAACTGGATTTTCAGTGTGAGGTGGAGATGCTGCTGTAATCTCTCTGTGTGGGTGACCTGTTTCTCTTTGACAACCAGTAGCTGGACCTGAAGCATCAAAGGGCTTTGTACTCCTAAAACTGAGTTCTAAAAGGGCTCTGGCTTCTTATGTGCCAGCTCTGCAGGTGAGCCTTCCATCCTTACCTGTTCCACTTTCTAGTAGGCACTGTGGATCACTCTCTCTTAAACTTCAGGGAGGAGGTCACTAGGACAGAACACAGTTTCTACAGTGGGGAGAGTGAATCCTGCTTCCATGGGAATCAGTGGTAAAACTTCTATGGATTTCAAAAGGATTACAATTTTCTCTACAGCTTTATGTTACCTTCTTTTGATGTAAATACCAAAAGATCTTCAATGACAGCTGAATTTTAATTCCATCTAAAGATAAGAGTTCCAGGAGAATGTATTAGGTTCCTGTTGACCCTAATAAGCTAGGAGAAAAAGTCAACAGCAACACAGCTGTATTGTTTGGAAGGAAGACACATAAAAAAATGATAACATGAAAAGGGTAGGATTTTAAAAGGAAGAATCAAAAATAGTAAACACAATGTCTTGACATTAACAGTACAGGAGAATAAAATATATTTTTCATTGCTTTCAGCTTCCATTTATGCACTTTAGAAGAAAGCCAAAGACCAGAAATATTATCTGGTCTAGGCAAGTCTGAAAGACTTTAGAGTACATGGAAGGACTTGAGAGCTGTGTCCATGTGCACTAAAAACCTTCATATCTGAGAGTTGAACAATCCATCTGTTTCCTTTGCAGGCATGTGTGATTCAGAGAAAACATTCTATGCTATCTTGAATTATGACCCAAAGAAAATATTAAAAATAGAAAACTACATCTCAATCATTAACCTTTTGCAAGGAGCTTAAAAACGCCTTTGTAGCTGAATTTCCAAGTGACACTAACTAACTGAACACAGGACAAGAATGAATTCTTGGAAACTCAGGAAATTAGAACAATTAATTAGCAGGCACACAGGTAAGAAAGTGTTATTAATATTGGCTTAGAGTGACAGAGTAATGCCAGAATGAAACATCCATGATCAAATGCAGCATGCCTGGCTTTGCAGAGTGATTCCCTCCTGTGTGGAATCCCTCCCACTGTTCAGGGAAGCAGGGACTGGGGAATGGCTCCTCCACATGCAAGCAGCAGGTGTGCTGGTGGGGACCAGCATCAGCCCACCTGGGAGAGGAGCAGCTTGGAAGCCTTGGATCTCTTCTGGTTTGGTTCCCTTGCCCTCATGGACTGCAGTCCCTACCTTGTTTTATGGTTTTTTATGAAATGTCAGGTCATTTTTTATTTCAAGCCATACCCTGAAGAGAAGACACATGTCACTTTTGTTAAGTACATTCACTGGGTAAGTTCAACATATCCCTTAAGCTGAGGCACACACATTCTGTGCTCACCAGGCAGACCCCAGACATCCCAAACAGCTAAAATGAGAGTACAGCCCACATCTCATTCCACTGGGCTGTTGTGTGTAAGAGGAATAGAGGATTTCTGAAGCTATAGGTGAAGGGCTTGGCTTTATTCCTACCCTCAGCTTTTCCTCAATTCTTGCCTGGGAGCATTTATGTGCAGGAGCTGCTGCACACCTCTAGAACTGTTTGTGTGCTCTCTGGTGGGGCTGTGTTACAAGTGACCATACTGTGTTCAGACACAAAGATCTTCCATGCTCCTGGAGGGGAGACATCACAATTACCTGGTCATGCAATTGAACCTTCAGTGTCCACTGGGACACTGGCAGTGCCCAGGAGTGTCTCCTCCTTGTGAGCTACTTTCCATATGAATGTCTTGCCTTTGATAAAACTGTGTAATGAAGCAAGATGAAAAGGTGGAATATCCTTTCAGAAATGGAGTCAAAATTAGAGGAATACAGGTGCTGAATACTTTTATAAAGTATATAAAATATACTACAGTAAGAAGTTAATCTTAACATGGATATACTTAAAAGACTATCAATACTTACACATTAAACCTTATGAAACCTTGAAGAAAGATTAGAAAATTGGGATTTCTTTCACTTCCCTTCCTGCTGAATCCAGACATTGATTAGAAAAGTATGAGAATGAAAACTCCTGTACTCCTGCTTTACTGAGGGTCTGATGGCATCAGGCAGCACAGTGCTCATTTCCTGTTATATCAAAGCTGGGTGCCTGATCCCTTGTCTGAGCTGTCTGTGAGCCACTTCTCCCTGAGCAGAGGCACAGCAGCAGCCTATCCCTGTGCTCAAGTGGCTGCTGATTACTCAGGGGAAAATTGCTCCAAATCACTGTCTATCAACTGCTCATTTTCACAAGACACAGGATTCTCACACCTTATTGTGCAGGAGGTCTGTGGGATTTTGCAAATGTGGTTTTGTTGTTACATCTGCTGCCTTGGGAGGGACACAGGGCTCTGCTTTTGCTTGCAGTTTCTCTTTCCCATCAGTATACATTAATGAAGTGGGATGTTGTTCTGTTGCAGAGTCCCATGGCATTTACAGTCTGGGAATTGCTGGTTTGTACAAATGGTTTCTGTTGGGGTTTTTGAGACCATATGCTAACTATTGAAAAAACACATAATCCTAAACAAATACAGGAAAAACTAGGAACATCCAGTCTTAACAGAAAATGGAATCAAAGATGAGCAAACCTCATTTCTTTTCTGCTTTTTGTGTTCAAAACTAATGTGTACTCATGATATTTCTGAAGTATGTGAGTACTTCAGAGAACTTCACCTGAGCAGTGAGTTCATTCAGCAGGCTCTGATTGCCTCAGGACCCCATAAATATGTGTTTCTCATTCAGGGTCTGTGGCACTGGGATGCAAGCAGGCAAGAGAAGGTGTTTCTACCATGCAGGTGAGACCTTTCCTTTTAAAACCTTTCTTCCAAGGTGAAGGTGGGGCTTCCCTTTCAACAGCTCCATGATCAGGGACCCCACATGAACTGAGGAGTTTGTTTGGTGCTCTCCTCTGCCTGAGGACTGTCTAATCCAGTCTCTAGGAAAGCCCCTTAAGCATGGACAGAGGAAAGGTTCCTCTGTAGGTCCATTTGACAGGACCCTCACCAAAGCCCCACCACTGATAAGCAAATGAGAAGAGAGGATGTTGACACTGGAAAGGGACTTTACCACATCCTGCTTCTATCTAAATCCTACTGAGGTTCCAAAAATCTTTGTTGCTATAAATCTGGGATGCTGCTTTTCTCATTACTTGGGTAATAGAAACACAGGCCATAATTTCTGGCCATTAAACAATCTCCAGTAGAAGAGACACAACCTTTCTGGAAAATACTGATGGTCTTTGCAGGAAAGAAAATCAGAAGTTTTCCACTGAGTCTGCTAAATTGCCTCTGGACTTTCAACCTGGTTTTGTGGGCCCTTGTGCTGATCCTCCTTTTCCTGGCACTCTTCATCTTTTCCTTGTTTTTCCATAACCATATCATAATAACATTTTTGTGTGTAAATAACTAAATCTGTCAAGAAGCCAGAAAAATAGGATTCCCTTTTTGCTTTGAGCTGGTAGAAATTTTTCAGGAGAACATATTCTTTCAGATTATGAAGATTTGCAGAAATTGCACTTTCCAAGGAATATCTTGGTTTCCATGAAATGCAGAGGAGCTTTTCCTACCAGCCTGTTCCCCATCTCCCTGAGTCGTGGCAGCTCATATGTGTCAGCTTTCCTGCCCACCAGTTTTGGAGCCACCAAAAGCCCCTGCTGTGAGAGTGCTTTGATTGTTTCAAGACCTTCTGGTCCTGAAATAATGCTTTTGGAAAATGTTTTGGTGGGAGCTGGTGAGCTCTAATCATACAGTTCTTCATTTGCACTCCTGTTTCCTCAGGAAGTCTGAAAGAGCTGGCCCTTGTGCACAGACCTCTGCTGTCAGTGTTGTGTTTTCCCTGTTTCCCTCTATTTCTCCATGGGAAACCACAGAGGGGTGAGATGTGCTTTGCTGGAAGATTCACATCATTTTATAACACCAGAGACAGTAGAAAATTAAGTCTCTGCAGGGCAGTGTGATCCAGTGGGCAGCAACTCTTCCATCCATTGCACAAGAATTTGTTCTGGCCTGACAGATCCACTTTCACCCCAAGCCCCTCTGGGCTGTTTCTTGCTGAGCTTTTCCTCCCCTTACTCATCCCTGGCCTCCTTGGTCTGTGCTGCCTCTTCCTGGCCAAGCTCTGCCAGCAGTCCCAGGCTCCACATCTCTTGGTGTGTCTCAACCTTAACCTCCAGCCCAATTTCCTTGTGGAATCTCAGTCTGTACCCTCATTCCTTGCTTTGCTCTTCCTCTTTTCCCAGACTCAGCTTTTCAGCCCAGATATTTTCAGTTCTGTATCACCACCACCACCTTTGCTCCTACTCCAGGTGCTGCTCCAGCTCTCTCAGTTCACAAACACACCACAGCAGCATTGGGTGAACCACATACCAAAGGTTTTGACACAATTTTGGGTTTAGGTTTCTTAGGATTTTACTGAATTTGATGCAAAATGCCATTGGGAGAGGATCAAGCAGAATCTGTGACCTGTGTCCTTCTGCCCAGGTGGGAGCTTGTTTTAAAGTAGGTACACAACATACCACAGGAATAGGATAAACTGGGATCCTGAGAGCTGCTTGTGGGTGAGGCTGTAGAGCACTTGGCCTGGGTTTTACCTGAATCTTTAGGCTTTAATCTTTAGTGTAAACTTGAGGTTGTGCTCAGGTGCCATATGTGTTGGACTGTGCCTTTGCAAAAAAGCCCAAACTGTGCTGTGATGATTTCCTTGTATCAGTTTGCAGTGCTGGGGACAACAGGTGAGAAAGGTGTTAGAGTGAAGGAAGATTCCTTAAAGAGAAGTATAACAAAATACAATTCTCTATCTTCCTTCTCAGTAAAGGGTGAGTGGAGTAAGCTGTATCTCTTGAAAATAAATCAACTCAAGCCACATACCAGACTTGGATACAATATCAGTCACTGAGTGGCTAGGCAAGGGACCAAAACTATTTCCAGTACAAATGATGTTTTTTTATGAATTTGTTCATGTTTATTTTGTCTATACATCTGTTCATGCTTAGTAGAAAGTAAAAGACTTGAATTTTTCATTACTGGCCATCTTCCCTTCAGATGGGGAAGGGGCTCTTCACTTTTCCAGCAGCTCCTGATGGCATTTAGCAAGGTTAATTTCAGTCAGGATAATAACCATCAACATGTCAGAAGAAAACATTTTGATAGATTTCCATTCAGCAGCTTTTACCTTTTACCTTGAAAGTAGAAAAGGCTTCAGCTGACACTTGCTTTTATGTTGCTGCTTTGATCTTCCAATGGAAATGGATCTATAATAGCACCAGTGGCTTCCCTCACTTCCCTTACCTTGGAGAGACCTTTTCAGCAACATGATTTCTTGATAAAAGGAAAAGGACATAGTGCCCCTTGTTCTGGGTCACTGCACATTCCTCTCTTTCCTCTAAATTTTGTGGATGGGCTACCTCACAGGCTGCCTGAATGGTGTTCACTTGCCAATTTGTTTTTGCAGCATATGAAAAGAATTTTCTTGGCCTTATGCACCCCATTTTCCCTCTGATACACACTTCTGTTCTTTTGGCAAAACAAAATTCTGCATGACTGCTAATGAAGGCTCCTGCCAGATGCATTTTTTATTAAAAAACCTGTTTTCAAAGTCACTCCATCCACTATGCCATATTCTTCATCCAACAAAATGGATCATTCAATGTAGTTGTGTTTTGAATAATATAAATTCAAAACCAAGCCTCATGTTTTGAATGTGCTTTCATAAAAAGGTTGGACTTACCCAAAAAAAATGTTTGTCATCTAAGAAAATGTTTGTCATCTAGTGAAAGACAAAACCAAAAACATACAGACATTAAGATTTGTTGAAGCAAATAATTTTCTTCTAACTGATGTGGAAAAAAAATGCCTGAAATACATCAAAGCTACCACTGAAATGGAATTCATTCTCATTTTAAAAAGATGGAACTGAGAAGTGTTCCAGTCTCTCAGGATTCTGAGTTACAGTTTGAACACTTTCATATGAATACTGATTAGAGAGCAGTAACTTTTTGTCCTGTAGTTGATCTTGAGAGCAAGCAATATAGATGTGATACTTGAACAGCGTGTATTTAGAGATTTTTCCTTAATTTTATGTTGTGTACAGCACTCACTGTGCTCTTCTTTACAGTCCTTTATATAAGGACATCGTGTTTTCTTTCATAGCATTTCCCCCCTGAACTGAAGAGTTGTAAAATAATCTGGGATTCCTCAGAGACTGAAAGAAAAAAAGATGTTTATTTCTACTGTGTGGCTGCTCTCCTGGAAGGACATATTTTAAGTTCCCTGGGCTTTGGAAAGTTTCAAACTAAAGTTTTCAATTTTCTGGATTAATCTAGGAGTATACTATCACTAGGACAGCTGTAGAGCTGAGCCAGATGGAGACCACATTCCCTCAACAAAGGTGGGACTTTTAGACATATCCCAGTGCCTAGGACAGGTTACTGGTGAGCTCTGTGTGTCTGATACAGATCCCTGGGCCCTGCAGGGCTCTGAGGTCTCACTGGGAAGTAAAAGAAAAGGGCAGGCTCTAAGCACATGGCCCTGGATTTCCCTGGGCTCTGGAGCTCAGGCATCTAAATTTAGGGTACTTGAATATTTTAGCCACTCAATTCCCTCATTAGAACTGCCTCATAATTCTGCATCCAGAAGATCCAGAAGGACCCAGCTAATTGTTCCTATTTCTAGGAAGGGCTGCCAAAGGTGATCTCACATCCCCACAGCAGAAATGGCATCCAGTATGGTTAATGAAGACCTTTCTTTGGGGTAAAAAGAATTACTGTCATTAAATATAATAAAAAGTTATTTTATTTGAAGATAAGGATGGTGAGAAGCAGAGATGCTCAGTTCAGTGTTAAGTGGAAATTCTTGAGAGGAAGAGGGTCTTAACACTTGGGCATTGAAAGTGGGCAAAAATGGAGAGGTGCAGAAGGGGAGTTTAAAATCTTCGGTAAATTCTGATGAAAACAGAGAGAAGTTTATCTGATTGCATGAGAGAAAGCTCATCATGTGCAAGCTTGTTGCAAAAACCCCTTTTGCTATTAACACAGAACATCCAGGTAACAATAAACTATGACTGGAGCAACACAAATGTGTTTAAATGTTTGTAATCTTGCTGATTTATGTTAAGCAAAACACTCTCATTTGGGAAGACAAGATTTGACAACAAAACATTATCAGATTCCAAATATTGGGCCAGTGTATTTTTTCAGTCTCCTGGAAGCACTCCCTTCTCTCCAGCCCACTCTAAATAAATTTATAACTTTTCTGGCAGGAAATCTGCAGCTCTCAAATCCCTGGAGAGAAAGTAAGATTTTATTTTTGAACACACTTGTAGATGTGGCTGCACTGTGTCTCATTATACTTCAGCACATTATTTAGCTTGGAAGATTGAGGCTTCTGCCATCCATTGACAGGAAGAATCTGTTTTCTGCGTTACAGCTGTTATCCTGTGTGTGCTTTCCTGTATGTGTGACTTGTCATTTGTAAAGGAATATACCAGAGGAATATTCCAAATCTGTTGGTGAACATGGGGCAGATGAACTAAATACCTCTCACAGCCACCCCTTTTCATTATAGATTAATATGTATATGCCACACAATGAGCATATCACTATGTAAAAGATCATAAGGATGGCTGCATTATTTAATGGAAAGGGTTTTGAAATAAGTATCTTGAAGAACAGCACAAGCATATTTTCAGCACCCTTTAAATCTCATAGCATTCATTTAGGAACTGCTTTAAACAGTTGAAAGGAAGTGAGAAAATAATTTTTGAAGTGTACTAAATGGCAAAGATTTAATTTGGTCTTCTGAGCTAGTACAAATAAATATTCCTTCTTCAAGGAGAAAAATACAGTCAAATAATGGGTTCATATCTATGCTGTTCAAGAACAGCAGGGCTATGTCCCTGCTATAGATACTGTCTCAGTAAACCAATGATCTTGGTCCTACCAAGAAGAGTGGCAGCACAACAGAGTGGAAGGTGAAAATCAGTATTGACACAGTCAAGGTGGAAGGAGCAGGCTCAGGGAGTTAAACACATTGCTGCAGTGCAAATATGCCAAAGCCATGCCATAAAACACCCAGAGCTTTGCTGTTAGTTGTGCATATCCACACTTAAAAAACCTAAAAAACTTTAACTCCCTTTGCCCCAAGACCCTACAGTATTATGAAACATGATAGTGTGAAATATTGGCAACTTCATGCATCTGAAATATGATAATGCAGTCTCATATCAATGAGTTACAGTTTACAGGGCAGTTCTAAACTGTCAGCATAATTCACACAGAAGATTTTCCCAGAGAGGGACAAGACAATGTCTCAGAGACACAGAAATCTTCATTTGTGTGGGAAACTGAAAATACTGTGAGGGGAAAACACAGAAATATGTGGTGTGTGTTGCCAAGGGAATATTTGTGTTTTTAGAGAGGAGAAAAATTACAGTGAGAGTAATGTGAAGTAATGAAGGAGCCAGAAAAGGCAAATTGTCTGGACCTATTAGTCTTCAAAATAAAAAGTGGAATAAAAGACTGTTAATAAAATGGTATTATTTTTAAAATATAGTTCCCACAATTTGACCTGTAGGATTCAATATTGCTGCTACAAGCTTTAGCAGATACTTTATCTTGAAGAAAATAATGAGGAGAAGGTAATGAAAGTTAGTGCTATGGTCTGGGAGCTCACTGTCAGTTACACACATTTTCTCTGATTTCTCTGCCCACACTCTGTGGTTATGCCTCCCACATGCAAAAAAAGAAGCTATGACACTTACTCAAGTAGCTGTGCCTATAAGGTGGGGGAAATGTTTCAGAAATCTCTTTAAAATACATGTTAAAATACAAGACAAGCAGCCTTAATTTATTTTATTGGCTGTTCAGTATTAATGCATACCTCTGAAAAACACAACATTTAGCTCAATACTGAAGTAAGAGGAATGCTGGCTACAGGAAACACTTTGAAACACTCTGGTGGACTTGGTGGGGCTGCAGCAGACTCAGCATTTCCAAGACCATTAATTCCTGTGCCTCAACAGCAAAAGAGTAGGTGGAAGACCAGGTCTTTTGGATGACAGGTCATGGCTGAGGTGGGGATGTGTGTGGGGTGGTGTTTGCTGGACTTTGGGAGGGCAGCAATTGTTCTGTGTCAGTCAGAATGATGCTGAGCAGGGGTGAGTGAGTTCCTGTGCTGCAGTGCTCCCATGCAGGTGTTGCTCCCATGCAGGTGTTGCTCCCACACCTGGAGCAGGGAGGGCCCAGCCAGGCCTTGGGGAAGGCAGGATTGATGGGGAACCACACAGGGTCTTGACAAGGGGGTGCAGAAGCAGCAGGCCAGCTCAGCTGACAGCTCTCACCCTGTTTGCATTGCTCATTTCAGCTGTCCACACCTGCCTTCAGCTGGTTCTGCAGGTGCAGTGAAAGCAGCCTGGTGTGCTCCTGCTGGCCTGGGCTGGCCTGGGGAGCAGGCACAGGTTACAGCTGCTGGTGTCACTGCAGCAGCTCTGCCAGCCCCTCTGCACTCTCCAGGATTGCACTGCCTGAGCCTTCGGATATAAACGGGAAATTTATGGCCTTAAAGGAGATGTTGAACTTAATTGAATATAGAAAAATAATCCATAAATCTGCATTATATGGCTGCTCATTACATTTGTTAAGCTGATTTCACTGTTGCCTGCTGCCCTGAACACTTTTTCCAGTTTATCCCTGGCTTCAAGGTATTTCTTACAAAGCTAGTTGAAATTGTAAATTCATTGCAGTAGTGTCTGACTTACCTTAATGTGTGGATATAGCATCTATCATGATAGGACTCAAGACTTAGAGGAGACTTAGAGTACTCCCTCATTACTAATTAAACACGACAAAATTGCCTCAGTACCTTTGCACAGAGGCTGGAGAATATTATACTCACTACAAAACTGTGTAGAAAAGTCCTAATTAAATTGTATAGTGCTCTTCCAAGAGGGAGTTTTCAAGTACAAAGTTATCACTGTGGGAAAATTCCAGGGCTATGTTATAGCACACATCAAAACAATGGATAGTGAGAAACAAAAAATTCTCAAGAGCACTAGTTCCAACATATTTTGCCCATGAAAGTGTCTGTGGCTAAATCTAATTCCATTTAAAGGGTAGTGATTTTACATGACTCTGTATTCCTGGGCATACATTTTAGAAGAACTTACATTTTATGTTCTCAGTTGTGTTTCTCTTAATGGATATTGAAAATTACTGTAGTTTTTATATGCCCGCTTTATTGTTTATAATGGACTTAAGGAAACCCACAAACACCGAACAGCAAAGCTTTCTGCCCCATATTATAATTTTGATTCTTTGTGAGGACTCATGAGAACAGTTGGGCAATTTTGTAAAAAAAATTGATTGCTCCTTTCCAATTAAAAAGGACAAAAAAAGGGAGTTTGTGACTCTGAGCCAATTTCATTGATGTATAGAGCATAGCTAATATCAGTCATTATTGAGACCCTGATTGTAGTGTGTTTTCTCACAAACATGATTATAGGAAGCTCATTTGCATTGCTAAATGAAGGCTAAAAATACCAAAACATTTTTCCCTGCTGGCCAGAGCATAGCTGATTCAATCACCAAAGTACAGATAAACAGAAGTAACTACTCTGATGAAAGCTGAGGTGATGAAGCACAATGTGCATAAGAAATTAGTCATTTAGCTACTAGTGTGCTCTCCAGAAGAAGAACCACAAAGCTCCTCTTCAAAAATCACACCAATCTATGGAAGTTTTTGTGTGGCAGCAGAAGGATCTCTAAAAGCTTTACATTATCCCTCATTCAAATTTATCACAGGACATGTTGGTAGCATGTGCTGAGGGGCTGAACTGCAATGGATGTGTAGGGAAAAATAACTCCTGCTTTCCCCAGCAGGACCATGACTTTGGCTGCAGCAGGTGCTGTGAGGTGGTGTCCCTTTTGCTGCTCCAGAAGGCAGAGTCTGAGCAGCCCAGCACTGCTGACAGGGGGTCTTTGCTGCCTTTGCTTCTTCATCAGAGTCTGCATAGATGGGTTCACTTTTCATGGATGAAATCTGGGTCAAATATAGAAATTATGGAGATTACTTCAGGACAGAGGTTTGTTCCAGGTCTCTTCTTGGGCAGGTGCTAGAGCAGTGAAGCTACCAGAGGCAGCCTATTAGACCTGTAGCTTTTTTTATTAATACATTTTGAATATCTCCTTGCTTTCCAGCTCCCACCAAAACTGCAAATGTACCCATCCAAAACCTCTAAGGTTCTCCTTTGCTGGCAGCCACGTTTTTCACAGCAGAGGTATTGGCATACCTATCCATGTGGAGAACAGAAAAATGCTTTGGGTCTGATGCAGCCAACTTCAGCTTCTCAGTACACCTCACCACACCAACATTTAGGTTTAGTTTAAAGAATTGGAAATTAGTTTGCAATTGTGATCACAGGTTCCTGCAAGCAGAAAACATCTAAATGAAAGGAATGGATGGATCAGTGCCTATTATTTCCTCTATAATGTACTTAGCTGTCATTTTGAATAATGTTTCAAGACCTAAAACCAACCCTCCAATTCCCCCAGATCTACAGGAAAATCTTCTGGAAATATTACATTAATCATTTTTGTCAAGGCTACGGATAAAAGGAGCCATTTGTACTTTATGGCAGTTGGTAATTAAACATTTACACTACTGTGCCAATATTTAATACACAATGTAGAAGGAGCAAACTGAACAGAAGGTAAATCTGGCAGAGCTGAACGTGAAGTGATGCTGTGGGAATGTGCCTGTGTGATCAGAACTGCAACACCACGGAGCAAGAGGCACTGCAATAAACTGTGGTAGCAGCAAACTGCTTTTCCAGCTGTGTTAGACTTGTTTCTCACTTCCCTGGAACAGAAATGAGAAAAAATATTTTTATCCTTTAAAAGACTTGGAGAAACCAGATGAGAGTTTGGGAGTCAAGATCACTGTCTGCTTTTGCAGGACAATTAAGCTGTATAGAATAAATTAGTCCCGAGGAGTTTCTTCTGGGTTTATGACTGCCCTGCTTTCATTTTGCCCTCCATCTCACTGAGTATATTGTAAAAACCTTCTACATCTTATTTAGGAATACCTGTTTTCATTTCTTCTGGAACACAAGACAAGAATATGTTTCTGTATTTGCTTGTCCCTCTAATACCACTTTGCACTTCAGGATGAAAACTGTTTAACCTCTCTTATTGCCATTGAATACACCAGAAATGTTCCCATTTTTTCATAAGGATTAGACTGCAACTCGACAAATTGTCTGTGCCATCACAAACAGGATTCATCTGACTAAATGTCAGTGCACAATGTGCATGTCCACATCTGAGCTGTGTGCACTGATGTTGTGCTCCATGGAGGCAGAGCTACAGGGACAACCATCTGCTAAAATAGACAGTCAAGACAAGGAAAGTGCACCACATCCTAAAAGCATTTTTTCCTCTTTTTCATCTCTATTTTTGAGCCTGGATCTGGCTAATTCTTTTGTCTTACATCAAAAGTAGGAGATATAAGTCTCAGCCAAGCATTTCTCAGATGTGTTCCCAGGTTTTGTGACTTTTCTTGTATGTGTTCTGTCCCCACAAATCATATTCTACTAAAAATAACCTTTCTTCCTTTTCTTCTGCACCATTATCAGAGCTCCCCATGGCAAGACAGATCCTGACAGCTATGTTGGTTGAAAGGAAAGATGAAATAAGAGTGTAGGTGTCCCAGAGAGATGATGGTCCATCTCCAGAAACATTCAGGGCCATATTGGATGGGGCTCTGAGCAACCTGGTCTAGTTAAAGATGTCCCTGGTCACTGCAGGGCAGTTGGACTGGATGACCTTTAAATGTTCCTTCCAACCCAAACCATTCCATGATTCTTTGGTTCAATATTGGGTCTCCATGGCATAGCTGAGGGCATTCACTGATCTGTGTAATAAGTTGACATAGATAATTATATGCAGCATAAGGTGCAGCTTGCAGTCAGTAGAAGTGCCATGGACTATGGATAAAGCTGACTGGTGCCATGATTTCATTTTTTTGCAAGCAGTACAGTTGTTTGAGGAATGATCATGTGGCAACAAGCGTGAAATTAAAGTGTCTGAGTGAGCTTGCATTCATGCACAATACTCTGTGCAAATACATTTAAGTAGATGCAATCTATTGAATAACCAGGCTCCTCTCAAAAACAGCTTAGTGAAGCACTGGCAAAGGCACCCAGCAAGAGAAGATCAGACTGCAAATATTTGGTAGAATCCTGCTGCTAATTAAATTCTACTTGCAGTAAACTCCTCCAATTTTTAATGCAGTCACTGATGATTTTGCACTCTGCAGACCTTTTATTCTGCACACTTCTCATTCCATAAACCCAGGATTCCTGGGGGCTGTGTGTGCATTAACTGGCAGTGCAGCTGGACAGGAGGGGCTCTGCTGGCCTGACATCCCCATGAGCCACATTTGGGGAAGGTCCATCTCAGATTTTCTCTCACCTGTACCTGTGGTCTACAGGCCCAAGGCTGGACAGATGGCAGTAAGTGCTCTCTTGGAACACAGCTTTTGGTTTTGTATCATCCAAAAAGCATCTGATTTGGGTGCTAAAATAGGTACCACAATGCAGTAGGGCTGTAAGGTTGAGACATTTACTTCAGAAATGTCTTCCCAGCCTCAGTTAAGGTTCTAGCACAATAGCATCCTCTGTGGTTGATGTACAAAATCACCCAGAGTAAGATTTCTTGCTCAAAATAATTGTAATCACAGAAAAAGAATCAAGTGTGCAATTGTCTTTTTTCCCCATGCTTTTCCAGTTGGGAAATTTTACATGGAAAATCTCAATGAATTACTGGTTCTCTTTATAAACACTCCATGCCTCTGGTCTGCATCATCTGATCCCTCATGGATCCTGCAAATATTTACTCAGGATATTTACCTGGTAGATTTAATTTCTGTAGGATTACTCAAATGAATAAAAGATTTTCTTTCAGATCCAGATCAAAAACCAAGATCACATTGTGGTTTGATTGGAACAGAACAATAGGTGTTCCCAGAAATTATGTGAAATCTTATCTACTTTGGTCCTTCCCAAGGGAAATCAATATCAAGGAAAAAAAAAAAAAGAAAGGTTGAATATGAAATAGTTTATTCTGGGCAATGAAATCTGTCCTCTTATGACCAGAAAAATTTTTCTCCTTTGCTTGATTCTGTAATTATTTCAGTCTATGACCAAATTAAGCAAGTAGACCAACACCATGTTCATGATAGACATAAAATCTCTACCTTTGTACATTTGTAAACTGCTTGTGGTTGATGATATCTAACACCATATCAGTTCATGGAGTGATAAAAATCTGTATTTGCAGAAAAATTGTGACCAAAATTACATATACATGAAGCAAAATTTTAAAATAGGTTCAATTACAAAGAACTTTGTTTTGTAAAAGACAGAATGGAAATGATGCAGTAAAAATAGATTATTTCAAATAAATGTTTTTCACTTCCAAAAACCTAACTTATTTGTTTTAAAAGGTTGAAATGAAATTTGCTTACAGCTGGTAACACTTCAAAATAAAAGCACAATAAGACAGAATAAACATGCATTTATTATCAAAATGTGGATGTACAAGTTGTAAAATACCATAAATGTCTGGAATTTTTGCTGCGGTTTAAAATAAAAGGATTTCATGTCAGCAATATTTTCACTAAAGTATGTTTCTTTCTATTCAAGATAGTTTCATCCAGAATAGATCCATGAAAACAGAGACACATGTAACTTCTTCACATTTTATAACACCTAGCTATGGATCTGAGCAGATTCTTAATGTTTTAACTCTCCTTACTAAGCTGCTTTTCAATTCTGTCTCAGTCAGCCTATTGTTACAAATAAAAAGGTCTTTCTGCCATGGTTACCATACACAGCTAATGTGTCTGATCCTGCATCCACTAAAGTCACTAGCAAAACTTTGACTTGGCCAGGGTCACATCTTTTACTACAAAGCAGAACACATGATGTTAAAGAACAATGTGAATACACTCACACTTCAACTTTTTCAATGACTTTCAGGTATTTAACTGAAATTATTCAGTGTTTGGCCTATTTGACACTACACTCATGTATTTACATCATGTACATCTGTTACAAACTCAACAGCAGGTGCTTAGAAACAGCTGTGTCCAGCAGTTTCACAAAATTTCAAACTGGACCATTTTAATTAAGGGAGAGATTGGGGGTAATGTTAAAGCCTTCGAGATAAAGCTGGCCCCAGTACAACGTCGTCTCTTGCAAATATCCAGGAATGTGGCAATCTTTGAGAGGCTGCCTAATGAATTGTTTCAAGTTTTCTTCCAGGATTTTGAAAACAAAAGTCACACTTACTTAAAAAAAAACCTGTATTTTGCTGCTGATGGTCATTCTCCCAGTGGCAGAGTCAAGAGGAGAGCAGAGTTGGATGTGGAAAATCTTGGCCAGTGTGGGGCTGTCCTCGGCCAGGATCCTGCCTGTGGAGGGCTGGGCTGTGCCAGGAGCTGAGGGTGCGGGAGGAGAACGCGCAGGGATGCAGGGAGGATGTGCAGGGATGCAGGGAGGATGTGCAGGGATGCAGGGAGGATGAGCAGGGATGCAGGGAGGATGAGCAGGGATGCAGGGAGGATGAGCAGGGATGCAGGCAGGATGTGCAGGGATGCAGGGAGGATGTGCGGGGATGCAGGGAGGATGAGCAGGGATGCAGGGAGGATGCGCAGGGATGCAGGCAGGATGAGCAGGGATGCAGGGAGGACGCTCCCTGGCGCTGCCGGGGCCGCAGCGCGGGCCGTGCCTCACTAGCTGCTGCAGCCCCTGGTGCAGCCGTGTCCCAGCAGATTGTTGTTCCGCCCGTCCTGCAGCTTCTCGTGGCTCTGAAGGGACGCCCTGCTGTCCATGCTGGACGTCTGCCCGCTCTGATCCTGCTGTCTTCTTAACCTGCCAGAGGTTAGAGACACCGACAGGGCTGTCAGGCGCAGGTGGCTGGTGGCACGGACAGCCCGCCCTGCGGGGAGCAGCCGCCCTGCACCGCTTCACCTGCATCGAATGCTGGAGCTTTAGGGCTGACATGTCCTCTGAACACTCATGACTGCTTCCTCCTAAATATGGAGGTCTTGGGCCAATCCTGCTCCCCTTAAAGCCTACCATAAGAGCCAGCAGAGCAGAGTGCTTTCTCTGGCTTTAGCGCCTCTGCCCAGGCTGTAGCTTGGTACAACCCCCAGGTCACTCGAGGCTGATGAAAGCTGTTGGCTGGGCCCACAGCATCCCTCTGTTGTCCTACAAAGTTATCAGTAACCTTCATCAGTAAAAGAGAAAAAATCATGAGATGAAATATATAAAGTATATTCAATATTCCTCTTGCTATTACCTAATATGTTATCAAAGCCTCAAAAGTGGTTTCAAGGAAAGGTGACAAAATCCTGTGTTTAAAGACCGCAAAGTTATCTTCTTTTGACATCATTTTCTGGAGAACAGCAACAGCCCTAGAAGAACCTGCAGCCCCCACCAACTGTGTTATCATAGAGCTTCTCAGCATTTCTGCTCAACAGTGGTAGCAATCCCTGTGATTTTACTGTGATTCATGCCATATTCAGTATTTTCCTCCAAATACTGGGTAAATACTTTCAGGAAAGATGTGAGGATTCATGGGGATTCTGTGGCAGGGACCATTGTTCTTTTGAGTCATGAACAACTATTATTTTGAAAGAATTTTGCTCTGACTGCTTCTTTTCTCAAAATAGGAAATAATATTCCTGAAAAAGGCACCAAGACTTGGCACCAGGGACACTATGGAAGAGCTCTTTGGTACAGTGATTATAAAAGGTATATATGCCATAATCAAAAAAAAAAATAACCAACTTTGCAAGTAATATAGAATACCTAGATAATAATTATTAATGGAAAAGCATGCAAAAATCAAATTTAAAGGGTCAATTTCAAAGCTTTAAATACTTCAGGTGGCATAAAGGATATGGAGACACCATACTTAACACTTAGATGAGAATGTGAAGGGACATGAAAATACTGTGATTAAACAGAGGGATAGAGGTGGCTATTAAAGCAAAAAATATGGGAACACTATTTAAAAGGGCAGACATATTAAATGAAAAGACAGACTGAAAACAACAAATTAGAGAAACAAATTGCCAAAACCATTTTTGGTGAATTTTTTCAAGTGGTGCACCAGAAATTCAATGGATACCACAAAGTCAATAGGTCAATATATGAGTGAATTATTAGAGGATAGCACAGAAAATATGAGTCCCCAGCTGAAAAGTCAATGAATTATCTTCACCAATGTTCATGACAACTGAGCTTAGGAAGATTCCTTTTCTTGTGAGGAATTTGTCCATTGTCTCCAGTTGTAACATCAGTGAAACAGCTTTAGAACCACTTCCTTAAATTAATGTTGGCAAAGCATCAAGACAATGGATTTTCGCCCAAGGACTCTAAGAAAATTATAATTTTTGCACAGCTCAATGGAGAATGTAACTTACTCTTCAAATTGTCTTGGCACCATGGAAGACAGCAAATGTGATGACTTTGTTTGTTTGTTGGTTTGGAGTGTTCTTTGTTTGCTTGTTTGTTTGGGTTTTTTAGCAAGATCTTCAAAAAAGATCCAAGAGATTACCAGGAGAGCAATAGAGCTTGACTTGGGACTTGAAACATCTCAGGATCTGAGCTACTGATACAAGACTGATGCATTTGTGGGCATTGAGAGAAAAGACTACAGTGCTTGGAAACTCATGTGGCAAAGTGTGGGTGGCAAACCTTGCAGACTGCTAAATGGGGGAGTGAGACACACTTTGGCTCTACAGAGATCTGAGGAATCATTGCATTGGTCTAAGACATGCAAGTGCTTTCTCCCTGGAATTGTACATTTGCTTTGTTGGTAAATTCTGAAAAAGAAGGCATTTACTGCACTGCTCAATTTAAGAGGAAAATAAGAATTCTCTCAGTAACAACATGAAGCAAGAAAACACTAGTTTTTACTTTTCTTTTGAGAAGCACTCGAATTGTCAGAAAGGCAGCATGTATGTGAGGAGGACAGTGGAAAAAGGAGAGAAATAAAGCTCATGCTGAGTTCAAGAGATACCTCTGGCCAGCCTCAATTTTTTCATTCTCTACAGAGGTGGTTAACAATGCTGATTTATTTCCATTATTTTCTTTTATCGTGTTCCTCCTCCCCAGGTCTACTATTGAAACAGAATATAGGAATTTGGAAGTGCTAAAGAAATACATTGTTTAAGCAGTGCTTCACTGTATTCCCTTTTCAGACATTTTCTGTTTCTGTATCTAGATTCACTACCCATATTTCAAACTATCAAAGTAAGCAATAGGTTATTTACCTGATGATGAGGTAAAAAATTAACTGCTATTTAACTACTTAATAATTTATCAATCACTTTATTCAGTTATTAAAACTACATTAAGCATTTCACTCTAGGGGTTTAATTATTGTGGCCATACAAAAAACCTGCTCACCAGTGTACTCTTAGGGCTGGGGACCTACACTAAGAACCAGGAGATGCTGATTCTGTTTCCATCTCTGTTATCTTTTGGACAAATTGCAGCCCTTTTCTGTGTCTCAGCTTCTCTCATCAGATGTCAAAGCAGCTGCTGTCAAGAATGATGGAAGCTGAAAACTTTGTGTCTCTAAGTACTGCTCTGTGTCTCACAGGCCTGAATGAGACAGGGAATACAGCCTGGTGTCTGATGATTAGAAAAGAAGGTGGCATGTATAATCAAGCAAAATGTAATTATCCTGCAAGTGTAATTATGCATTATTGAATGTATGCATTATTGAATATATAAAAATACAAAAAGAAAACTAGCATGGAAAATAAAATATTGAACAGAAGAAGACTACTACAGCTATGGCAGGCCAGAAAATCACAAACATCCTATGAAAGCCAGTAGCAAACTTGGGACCACCAGGGAATTGCTTACAGCTCAGCTTTGTTCTCTAGATGAAGAAGAATATTGAAGTTTGTCTTTAGGCTGCTTAGTAGGATAAGTTCAATGACAAAGAATGAAAAGTTGCAGATTCAACATAACTGTCAAAATTGCAGATTTGCTAAGACTAAGGCCTCCCAAAACACTGCAGTTTCAGAAAAAAAAAAAATAAGACAAATTGTTTATATTTTTCTCCAGCTCAAAACTGCAGACTCAGGTCAAGACATAAAGAAATGTGTGTGCACAGTCTCTTCAGTTAAAATATTGGACAGTTACAGAAGTGAAATTTCTCTCCTTTTGGTGCCTTCTTGATTCTTTGGTGTCAAATACAAAGCACTTTTCTGTCAGATGTTCTCAGCTTTTAAAAAATGTGAGTATCTTGACATGTTTCCTGTAATCATGGCAAAATAAATGTAGTCTGGGCCATTCTGTTCAAAAATGTCACTAGTGCAATAAATCATTTGTAGGAAGCTGCTCTCCAGTGAATGACTTATCTTGCCTTTAAGCTGATGCAGCTACAGGCTGTGATAAGTTGATAAAAGCCCAGGAGAATGAATGGCTTGATGGAGACTTTGTGGTGGATCTGAAGCAGGTGCCTGCTCCTGAGCTGAATACTGTTGGCTGAGAATAAATAATAAAATGGCCAGCTATGGATGAAAAAGTGAACAAGTGGTTCTAGTGAATAGTCACATGGAACAAAAAAACCTGCAGGGAAAAGAGGATGAAAATAAGTTTGAACAGTGTCTGTTACATTTATTCCATGACAGTTCTGTACAAATACATAAGCAGTCTCAGAGGCAATTATGCTGGCAACTGAGTGGTTCTGCTGAACCAACAAAGAGTTTTCCTTCCCTTCACCACTGATCCATGCAATATTGGCAGTGTGTGACACTGAGCATTGCACAGACTCCTCTCCAGCAGTGAGGGAGGCAGAGGCTGTACCAGCCACTACAGGAATGCATCAAGAACAGCAACTGAACCTCCAGTCAAATCTTGCCTTTGTCAGTATTGCTGGTAAAGAGAAAAAGCCTGTGTGAGCCATGAATTGGTTTTTAAGGCTCTTATTTTCTCTCTACTCAGATATTATCATAGTGTTCCTGCACCATTGATTTCTGATGCTATATCTTGAATCCGATATAGGCCAGTGGAAGAGAATTCAGAGGAGAGGGGAAAATTCTATGTCCAAAATCACTATGGCAGAACAGAGCAGTGGCATCAGACTTTGCAAAATGAATTTGTGTGTTTGAGAGCCATGTGGAGGCTGCTACAGTGCCTGTCACCCTTGTCTGTTTGCTGGTGCATAGCTTTGTGCAGCTGATGGCTCCTCAGCGGGTCTTCCAGGCTGTCAGGGTGAAACTGAAGCCTCAGAAAAGCCAGGAGTTGTTTCAAACAGTGGGCCCGCTCTCAGCAGCCATCAGGAGGACAAAAGAGACCTTCTACTGACAAAAGAGACCTCCAGCCAGGCAGAGCTGATCTCCCCTGAGGCTCCCACACTTACCACATCCTAAAGGAAACTCTTTTTATTGTGAAAAATCTGCAAGTGAGTTTGCCAATGTTGCAAATCAAATGTGTGGAGGAAACAGAACAGTCTGAATGGGCATTGGATTTGCTTTGCCATTCTAGATTTAGCATTGTACCCTGGTTTCCTGATATTTCACTTTGCTGGAGAAAACAGATGCTTTTGCTTTTGGTCTGGGGAAAAGAAGAGTGTAATAAAATGAACTTTAGAAACTGTAGTTTTATGTAGGAAAAAAAGCCTATTAAAGAAAACTTTTCTATCCCTTGGGATAAGTCCTGAGGGGTAGATAAATCTGTGGAATATTCATCCCAGTTATTTTTCACAAAGGAGGGGGTCTGAGGTCAGAACAGATGAGACATGTCTGTGTTGGCTTTTGGAAATTCATGAATCCTGGGGGACAGTTTGCTAAATACTCAAAATCCATCTCAGTTGTAGGATTTAGCATCTCCACAGAAGTGATGCTGATGGCTTGTACAGATGGCCTTGCTATAAAGCTAATTCTGAGCACATCTGAACCAGAGGAGAAAAAATGACTGATCTGTCATGAGGAATGACTTGCTCAGGAAGGAACTGTTTCATCTACATGTCTCTGAGCATGTCAAGTGTTTTGTCTACTGGACCACAGACACAGAAGTCACAAGGGGATGTAAAATAAAGCAGTAAATGTCCTAATGTCCAAATCCCATATTTTTAGAATGAGTTGGCAAATAACATAGCATAAGGAACTTTTCATTCTCAACAGAAAAGACCTAGCAATGACATTTTGTGAAGGACTTAAAAGAAGCCAGAAAGGGACAGAGATATGCACTATTTTTTATATCCTGGCCATAGAAAATAGAAACCTGGAAGTTATGCCATATAATTAAAATTATATTACCATGTTGAAACACTTTCACCCAAATAATTTTTACAGGGTGGTATAATTCTGTAGAGAGACTCCATAAAGTGAGAAGATCCCAACAAGTAGAAATGTCTCACAGGGATCCTGTCAGAGCTGGTGACAGCCAGCATGTCCAGCCCAGATGGGAGCAACTTGCCCAAATAGCCAAGGATGGAGTAAGATATCTTGGCACTGAGGGCAGGCAATGTGATGGTTTGGTACCTACTGCTCTTGTAGTTTGTTTCTAATTTAAATTTTTATTCAGTGTGGTATTGATGCATCCAAATTTGTATACAAACATAACTGAAAAATGCCTGGATGAATAAATCACAAGTGGTCAACACAATTCCTTCCTCAAGGCAGTGACTCTTTAACTATTCCCACACCACCACTGCCTGTCCCTGAACACAACTAATTTGTTTGGGTGATAACTAAGCACTGTTCCACCAAATGGTCCAGAAATTACTTCCTAAGGAAATGGACATAGTTAGCAGCTGGTTATTGAAACTGGCTTCAAGGCTTGGTTCCACACAAAAGAAAGATAAAATGCACAGCACAAACTGATTATAAAATTTGTGGCAGTCTGGAGCTCCACAAATTATATCCCCATCCAGCTCCTTTATTTCCAGTCAAAAGGTATAAGAAGGAAAACTTGATGTGACTTTGGAGTCTAACTGTGGCAATAAGATTTGCTTATTGTAGAACAAGTACAGACTATATACCTTTTTTGCCCACACTTTTAAGAGGTTTTATGCAGAGAAACACGTTCTAGAAAGAAGTATTTGGACTGAGAGGATTCAAGAGACTTCACCGTGGGTGTGACAAAAATTATAACCACAAAGCTGCTGGGTAGCTTGAACTTTACATGGTGGTGTAACCCTCATGAAAAGGGATGTGTTTTGGTTCACATCTCAGTCCTAAATAATAAGTGTTCAGTGGTAAGCAGGTGGTTGACAGGTGGAAATTAACAGTGTTGGTCATACCAGCTCGTTTTCTTCATCAGCTCACCCAGCAGCCCCAAAAGGACTCTCTTCCCTCGGCTTGGCACTGAGGAGAAATGTTCACAGCACCCACAGTCTGTCATGTTTTAGCCAGAAAAAGTCACTTCCCCAAAGTCATGCAAAACCTCATCATCTACAAAACCCTGTCCAAGCTTTACAGCAGCTCATGCACTTCAGCAGAGCAGACATGCTGCAAAAACAGGGCAAGATTCTGACAGCAAAATGTGGGTCCTGCAGCCCTCACACATCTTTTCAAAAATAATGGGCTGTGTGCATGTGCATCTCACACTCCACTGCGGAAACTTCACCCATTATTTTGCTGCCATCATTTTAATATCAACTGCAGGCAATGATTGTGGGAATGCTGATAACAGAGCATGACTTCTGGGACAATAAGCAGCTTGGCTTGTCATCTGCTTTCCTCTGTTGGGAATAAGAATGGACTTTGATACACAGTCACTTAATAATTTTCTGCCTGCATGTTTCAAGGTTTCTCTTATAAATCGGTCCTTGCTGTGTTCTATTTTTGTAAAAATAGAAGAAGCTGCCAGTATTTTAGAATTGTAAATGAGTATCACTCTTTCTCTTATGCCTCCCTTATTCTGCTCACTAGTTCTCTTCTGTCAGCTTTTCATTCAATTCTATCTTTTAATGAAAAGGTGAAACAAAGAAGAAAGAAGTGAGCAAAGGATCCTGATCAAGTTATTTTTTAACTGAATAAGCATATTGAGAAGTGTATTTTTACTTTTCAAAACAAAATAGTCATAAAATTTGTCATAAGGGACTGAAAATTCCTAGATTTGCTTTGTTTTTTAAAAAGTTAGCAAAAATGAGCCTATGACTTGATCAAAAGTTCAGAAAATTTGCTTAATTTACACTTTCATCCATAAAGAAGAACATAGAACATTGCTCTGTGTAAATCTTTAGGAACAGAGTCACGTTTGTCCAAGTCTGACGAAAGTCCCCAATTTGAAAAGATGTGCTCTAATTTCATAGCACCATACAGCAGAAATAACTGTTAATCCTGTTTAACTTACCTGGTAACCTGAACATCTGACCATTATTCATCCCCCAGTGGTACCTGGGAGGGCTCTCATGAGAGGCAGCAAACAGCACTGCCTGGGAATGAGATTCCTGTGGAATGGAACATCAGTTCCATTCTCTCCCAAAGGCGGGGATCAGTGCCTGGCAGTGAGTGGCACAAACTGCCTCACAGCCTTATGGCTCACCTCTGACCTGCATACCAGAGCTGTATTCCAGCTGCCTGTTGGGCAGCCTTTGGTCTATGCTAACCCCTGAAACATGAGGGGAATTTCTTCAGAGGGTGATTTTGGCCTGGGAAAAATTATGCCACGCTAACAATGGAGCAGTATGGAAGACTGCCTGTATAGTGCCTTTGAAAACTAGGTAGAAAACAGCAGTGAAGGTGCTGCAGCAGTGAAGGTGCTGTTATCCTGTAGAAAATACAGGATAAGAAAAAATAAAAGGAGTAGAAATGGAGGAAGGAGAGTTAAACCCTTTAAAAATGAGGAAGGATTCAAAAGAAACCCAATTGTGGAGACCTAATTAATTAAACTAAGCAATTATATAGCTAATTAAAACTATCTCAAAAGACAGCTGTTATAGCTAATGTCCTTTTGGGTTTGTTTATTAAAAATTCCTGTTGATACCTAGCAGAGGAGCAGAAAACATAGGAGAGTTAATAGTGGATTTTTCTTTTCTTCAGTCTCTGCACAGAGTGATCTCAGAAGTCTTTTCAGGAAAACAGAAATCACTGAAAAGTGTATAAATTTTCTAAGCATTTCTGAATAAACAAGGAAGGCACAGTCTTGCTCTAGGGCAGACCAGGGCAGAATCAAGGAGCTGCTGAAGTAGAGACAACACTCATCACCCAGCAACATCAGAGCTGATTCACACAGCTCCAAAGTGAAAATTAGTCTGCAGACTCAGATCATTTCCCCTTGATCTGGAGTTGGTGTAGAGAACCAGTGTGTGCAGAGCAGCTTTCAATGGAACACAATCCTCCTGGTGCCTGTGTTGCAGCAGCTGTGTGTTTTGGGAGAGCTGGCTCCACGCAGCAGCTCCATCCAGCCAGGAGCCAAGAGTGGATGTTGTGAATCTTTGGCACTGCCTTGGTGGTGTCTACAGCTGTGGTTTGCTTGTTCTTGGCCTGCTGCCCCCATGGCTATGGACACACACTCCCCACAGCTGCCCCACAGGTGATGTTTGGTGCTGCATGAGATGCCCTTCCCTACCTGACACAGAGAGAGTGGCCAGACCTCAGAGCACCTGTGCCTGTGGAACTGACATTTAGAAATGATCTGAGCCCTCAAATGTGGGATGGATTTTATGCCAGCTAACTGTAGACAACTGAAAGATTAGTTCAGGCTCTCTCTACAGGGTAACTAGAGTCACTAACATACATTAGTTTCTCCTGGTCTAAGTTATCTAATATATGTGTCACAGATCAATCTTGGGAGATATAAGTCTCTCCTCACTTAATACCAAAGGAGCTTAAACTAAATAAATGATTTTTAAATACATTAATTTAAAGAGATACAGGCTTGTTGCATCTCTAGAAAAACATATATGCCTTCCCTCTTTGAAAAACAGATTCAAGGCCCTTCCTGTTTGGTGGCTCTATGAGCTCACCACAGACTGCACTGCTTAGCAGAACCAATTTACTCTGGATTAGAGCTAATTTGCACCCACACTGTTCAGGCATGCAGAAATTGAATGGTCCCATCAGCCTGTAGCACAGCACATGCTGATAGACTCTGCCAAGAGCTGGGTAATGAAGTCACCAACAAGAACAGGGGTGCAATTGCCTGTTCACCCATGCAGATGTGCCTGTAGCATATTCAGGCTCTGGCAGCACTGCCTTTTCTGCATGACTTGGGCTATATCTTGAAAAACACCTTGTCATCTAATTCCCATTTATTTCAGGTATCTCTGAAAAACCTGGTGTACAGCCTGTGGGGGAGGAGTTGTTCTGTGTCTAACCACTACTTAACTCAGTCTGTCTTTGACCCCAAACATGTTCTCTTGGTACCAACTGCTCTGATAGAAATAGTCATGTTCTCAGGTCTGTTTTCCTAATACACTGTGACGTATGTGTTTTGATAGCTCAGTAGACTACCAAGTAATTATTCAAATAACTATATTTTAACTCAATTTAAATGTAAATTAATGATTTTCAGATTAAAAGTTATGCTTTATTACAACTGAATGTGAAAAATAAAATTTTGGGGAAATATCCCCACGTAGCACATGTTTTCTTTTACCACTGACACTTATGGCATTCATTCCCACCCTTTCCAAAAATCCTTGGGGAAATATTCTTAGAGTTTGGCTAATTGATTCAGGTTGATGGTTCCTGCTGAGCAATTACTCAGTAAATGGCTGTGAATATAATTTCCTATCAACCAGCAATCTATAATCAAACCTAATGGGTTCAGGTGCACTTACAGCATGAGTGACATGTGAAACTCTGATATGCAGGAGGCAAAGATTGTGCTGGGTGCTATAGTATGTTGGCCTGTACTGTCTTGAGCTCTGTGGTTTATCCTGGGATTTGATAAAGCAAAAGAAGTAGACATGAAGTAAATAAATGAAGAATTCAAATGATGTGCAGTCATTTAAGAAAATACAACTAAACTAATTGATTAACACAAACATTAAAGCCTGGTTCAGACAAGTAAAACAGGTGTCTCTTAGAAGTGGGCTATTGTCTGTTCCAGACCAGGTACATCCTGAACAGTGTCTGTCTTGTTCAGCCACATTTTAAAATGGGAACAAGCTTTTCTAGTTTAAAAATATTTGCTGATCCACATCTACAAGAAATAGGAAAGAGCTATGAAATTTCCCAGTAATATACTGTGTTTTAGACCTTTTGGGATGACAGGGAAAAATGTTCTTTCTAGTTAGCCAAAATCCAGTTTTACAACTATAGGCACCTGTCCACAAATAAGGATATTTCTCATCAGTGTGGGCCAAACCTCCTTTTCAAAAAAGACATTAAATTCCTAGCCTGCCTTTGATGTGTATCCTGCAGGATTTAGGCTCACCCTTTTGGTCAGCTACCAGCAGATGGACAGATCAGATGGAGGTCAAAGGATCCAGTCTGTAGCAGCTCATGGAGAAATGCAGTTTGTGTGAGGAAAGTCACACTGGAGCAGGGGAAGAGTGTGAGGGGGAAGCAGCAGCAGAGACAACATGTAGTGAAGTGACTGCAGTCCCCATCCCCATGTGCCCCTGTCATGGAGGAGGCAGAGGATTTGGGAGTGAGGTTGAGCCCAGGAAGAAGGGAGCGGTTGAAGGAAGGTGTTTTTAAGATTTGGGGTTTATTTCTTACTATCCTGGTCTTTTATTTATTGGCAATAAATAAAATTAACCTTCCCCAAGCTGAGCCTGTTTTGCCCATGGTGAGTGATCTCTCTCTCCCTGTCCTTTTCTCAACCCATGAGCCTTTTGCTGTATTTTCTTTCCCCTGACCAGCTGAGGAGGGCCGTGATAGAGTGACTTTGGTGGGCACCTGGCACCCAGACAGGCTCACCACACCACTAAAGTCAGTCTGGCTCTGCCTAATTATTTGGACCTGACAATAAACAGTCCCAGGCTGGCATTTTCCTCTGGGAGTAGGAGGTTCAGCCCTGCCCTTCCCACAGCACCCGACTTGCAGGAATTAAAGGTCGTGAGTTTCCAGGGAACGGCCACGCCTGCACTCACCTCTCTGCAGGCTCATCTCTCTCCACCTACTCCTCCTGCAGGATTTCTCTGCCCCAGCCCAAAACTTAGCTCCACAAGAAGTCTGATTAACTGTGCAGCTCCTTCATTCCCTGAAGAATGGACCCCTCAGAAGGAGATCAATCCAGGAGTTCACTTGTGATTGCACAGCACGATTTGCAGCCTTCAGTCAATCACCAAACCTCCCTGCACCGTGTGTGGCAAAGGTGGTGCCTCACACAGGGATCCCCAGAGGCCACTCTGCTGAACACCACACTCAGCCAGGTTATCACTGAGGGAGGTGCACCCACAGCAGCAGCAGGTACTGAGCCCCAGGTGGGACAGGAAAATTACCTTCACATGGGAGGCCTTCCCAGGGGATGGGGATGTGCCCCGGAATACAGCAATGGAGAGTCTGAACCCTACCTAAAGCTCTTACTGACCTAAATCTGCATCTCTTTTCTTATTTCTAAAAGGATATATATATACACATACTTGCATAGAAGCACACATATATATGTGTGTATATATATATATGTACATTTTACTATGCACCCTTGTGCTATTGTGAAGACTATATGAAAATGGAGACCTTGTGAGCTGTGAGAAGCCATAAATGCACATACCCAGCCATTCCACCTAACAGAGGTTCCCCTCTCTCACCATGGCCCGTTTCAGACACTTGTGCATGCTCTCAAAGAACAAACTGAATGGAGACAAATGTCTGCTGTGGTATATCCCCCTCACTTCTGACATTTCCAGATTTCCTGAACCAATGACTGCATCAGAGGCCTCACATCTCAAGGACCTTTATAGATTTTTTTCCCATGAATTTCTCTAATCCTTTTCTGAATCCTTTTGTATGCTTAACATCCAAAGCACCACGCAGCAACATGATGCATTTCACAAAAAAGCATGGCTTGTTTTCTTTTAAACCTGCAGCCTGATAATTCTGTGACCTTGGGTTACAACAAAGAGTGAATAATCGTTGCTTAGTCATCTTCTCAATAAGTTTCAGAACATGTTATTATTTATACAGTTTCTGTCTTTGCCTCTTCTTTGAGTTTAAATTAGTTCAAGTCTATTAAATCCTTCAACATGACCTATGTCACCCCCCTTGGCCAATTCTGTTTTTCTTGAAACCTTCCGAAGTGCCTTGTGACTTTTTTCAGATAAGGAAGCAGAACTGTACACAGAATGGAAGATGCAGGTGTGTGTATATGAAAATATATTTAACTCTTTTTTGCAGGTTTTAATGTATCAACATATTTTAGTCTTCAACTAAGCATGGTGCTATCCACAGTCTTTTCAAACCCTCTCTCCTTCATAACTGAAGCTGATTTTGAGTCTGTTATCCTAAAGGTAAAGTTTAGATTTTCTTCTTCCTACTGTATTTGCATTTATCAGTACTAAATTTGAGCTGCCATTTTCTTACCCTGCAACTCAGAACCATGGCTATCATTATTTACTGCAGCTCTTTGCAGTCAGATTTAGTTGTGAGCACTCTGGTATCAGAAGTGAACTTTGTGACCTCACCATTCACCTCACTTCCAATTCATTTATGAATGCATTCAACAGGTACATGGGCATCAGAGTGACTGGCAGTGATAATGTTATCTCATTACTGGCTTGTTTCTGCATTGCTTTAGCAACTGGCCACAAATTGCTTTCTAAAACAGGACAGGGGGTTCAGTCTTCATGACTCATTCTTAGTTTATGGACACTCATAACAAGTGAAAATTTATTTTAGTGTGGGGCATAAAGAGAGATGAAGAGAAATCATGGAGGTAATTCCCTATGGCATTGGAACAGTCATGACCTGTTATGCAGCCTTTATTTATCACAAATATGATTTGTCCCATGTAAGCTGCTCAAAAATTTAAAATATTTGGTACTCAGAATTATACAGTTGTGTTTCCCCTCCATAGTCTGAGATGTATAAATGAAGACTCCTCTTTCCTCTGTGTGTGAATTGACTTCCAATTAGTTTTTAGGAGGTGTATCTGTGTTTAGTTTTCTGTGAATAGGAATTAATTTCTGGCCTCCAGTGCTGAGGATCTGCATCTGTTGTCCTGATCATCCAGGTCCACATTTCAATGTGGAGAATGCCCTGACATATGCACCCCCATGGAAACTTTCATTCCCAAAGTTGGATGGTGAAGTGTAGCCATTATAATGATATCATTACTTCCTTGGGAAAACTTCGACCATTTTTCCTGCAAGACTTTTAAAATAAAGTTCCAAATACTCATTAGCCTTTGTGGGTTTTTTTTCCCTCCATGAAACTGTGAGGGGAACACATTATTGTAACAATGGCATTCCTTTCTCCAAAAAAAGTGAATTTGAAGTTATACCTATAGAAAAATTACCAGTTTGGACCTGCTATGCTCAAACTTTTAGGTAGCTTGGCTCACTAAGAAGAGTGACATTTGGATTGGTAATTCTGAAGCAGTAACACTGGGCAGGAATCAAAGGCAGAAGTGAAAGGGCTCATGTGAGAAAGGAACAGTTATTACTGCCCAAACATAAACCAGGTTCAATCACACTCAGGAAAGCATCTTTCCATTGCAAGAGCAATCTCCAAAAGCAGGCATATTCATTACAAAAGGGAGAAGAAAGGTTCAGTGAAGAGCAGTGCAACTGCTTGAAATGCTCAGAAAGAAATGGATTTAAACTGAATTAAGGTCAGCAGAAGGGGCAAGAAAAAGACTGCAGTCTCATCCAAAAAGCATTCATATATTAGAAGGATTATGATAAATATCTCCAGAGACACTAAGTGACATAAAATACATATTAAGAAAAATACATTCAATGAAGTACACTGCAAATCATTATGAATATTCAATTTCAATCAAACTAAAATGAAAGAGAGTACTCAGGGACTCTGGATTTCAATCTGGAAAGACAATTAAAAGGAAAGAAAAAACTAACATGAGAGAGATAATAAATTTGATCTCATAAAAAAAGAGCAGAGAATATTAAGCTTTTCACCTATGATATGGAAAAAATCAGACAACAGGATTTTAAGCATCTTAATATGCTAAAAATATCCTCCCTCAAATTTTGCTGTTTATTCTGGGAACAGAGAGCTCTCTGTTCACCTTGAGCTACTCAGGATTATTTGTAAGAGAATCAGACATATTCAAATGGTAGGAATGATAGCAGGAAAAGACAGAGTAATGTGCTTCAATTTGTGGCAGATTTTTTTAATGTGCATTGAACAAGTACAGAGAAGAGGAAAAAGGTGCATCAGTAGCTTGGGACAGAGATAAGCCTGTCCAGATCAGTGGGGCAAGGCAGCTGAATATCATAACAACTCTATTCCAGTGTATTAGTATTAAGTAAAAATGCTTCCTAATTCCAAATCCCTACTAATGTTTTGAAAGTTTTTACTGGAATTATTAAAAACATGTTCTTAATAAAAAAAATTTCTAATCAGTTCATTGCATTTGTTAAAATAGTTTTGCAGAATTCTAAACCATTTTAATGTACATTGGATACATGAAATACATATTCTACTCAGTAAAAGGTGGATATTTGATTTTGCTTTTTTAGCAGGCTGATAATTTTGATTAAGTTTGTGAAGCATCTAATTTGAAGGATTATTCTTCCTGATAAGCAAATATTTCTTGCCTTTGCTTCTCTGTTCTTTGTTTTCTCACATCTTTAATCTTAAAGACATCTTTTCAGGGAGAAGAGGCTCAGGAACCATAAGGGGTAAGAAATATGAGTCCACTACAAGTAAATATCGGGTCTTTTTCTTAAATTCTGGTCGTTTCAGGTTTCAGATATTCATAAAGAGATGTAGTTGCATGTGAAGATCTGTTCAGTGATAACAGCACAAAAATAGCAAAATAATCTGTACTTAGCTTTTTAATAAAGCTACTAGCAAACAGTGTGGCTTTATCTGTACAATCTCCACCACCACAGACACACTCAGAAAATTAAAAAAAGAAAATTTGAAAATTTAGCCTACAGCTTCTAAATGATAATAAATTCTTGGAAAATTGCTGGCAAGTCTATGGGAATGCACTTAAGGATACTGCAAAATTTGGTGCTGTATTTCTGGATATAATAAAATATTGATATACAGAAATGGAATTGAAACCAAAAATTAATTATTTTACCACAAGAAGGAGCCAAACAGATCCCTGAAACCCACTTCAGATAATATTTTCAAGCTAATCAGTGCGTGCACCATTTGTATATCAGAGTTTATTTAGTTTATGTGCTCAAAACTAAGAGACTACACTGACACTTTTAAGAATAGAAAACAAATCCTGCAAAAGGATTTTCCTACGTTATTTTGCTTTGGATCAGGGCAGTGTGTGCCTCTCTCTTGAAGGTCCTGGAAGATGATGTCACTGTGGAGAGATGCCATACCCCCATGTCATATCAAAAGACACACACAGACATGTACTTTAATTTGTAGCTCACATCCACTGAAATATTCAGCAGAAGAAGTCCTCTGATCAGGACTGTGTAAGGGATACAAATCTAACTTTTTTACCCACTGCTGACAATCACCAACTTCATGTCTTTGTCCATGAAGCCCTTGCTTAAAACATTCCTACCAATACCAGTTTTCCATTACTTAAATACAGAGAGCAACAGAATAAACAAAATGTGCACATTCTGTCTTTGTGTTCATTAACTGAAACTTTTAACTTCACTCTCTTCCACTATGTTTAAATTCTTTTTAGCATAGTGAACCTTTTCTCTTCCTCCCCCTGCTCCTCCTGCCTGCAGTCTAAGAGTTTCTGACAATCTCCTGAGCTTCTTGACAAGAGAGCAAGTCTGGCACATTGCAAGGTGTGCAGTGTCTGTTGCAGGATGAAAGACACACAGCAGAAAAGAGGCACAGTGTAGAACTACCAGCAAGGCATTCAATAAAATCAGATTCTGCTTTTCATAGCAGATATTTTACAAGTATTGGATTGCAGGATGTTGTGGAACTGGGATAGTTAACATCACGTAATTAACTACATAATACTTGACTTTAGGTTGCTCAGTTAGAAACATCTGAATTTTTCCCTTCAATCCTTGTAGTCTGAGGAGTCTCATTTTTACTCTTGAAAGACATGCTTTTTTTTATCCTTTATGTAGTGTTCTGTGGCACTGAAGTAAACTGAGCAGAAGGCTTAAGTCACAAAAAAATGCAGATTTTTGTTGCTGAATATAATGAATACCTAAGGAAATACTCAGATAGTTTCAACAGAGGAACATGGAAGAATATCAAAACATCTGGCTGCATTAACCTGAGGCTGATTTAAAGGCCTGTTTGGGATTGGCACCTCACCTAATGATACAATCACATTTTAATAGGTATTGTATTTGTAGGAACAAACAGTGCACATCTTTCAGCATCTGCAGCTGTTCCTAAGAACTTGATGGGCCATGTGGCTTTGGAGATCCATGTAAGCACAGCCTCAGCCTGTACTTGAGGGCACAAAAGGTCCAAGGAAACCCACCCTGAGTCCCTCTGGTGTCTACTGTGTAGCTTCTTCTGGTATGATGGCATCTGTGCCTGCCACTGATCCTATTTTGTTCTCATTAACTTGAATTCAATTTGCACTTCAAACATTTGATATCTGCTTCCCCCCTTCTCAACATTTCTGTCTTTGAAAAATATTACAGAAGTCTGTCCATGTCTTTCTTAAGCTATGATGCAATTTAAGAGAAATGGTTGTGATCTGGCTTTAGACAATGTAGGATCTCTTGCAGGTCTATACTAAATATTTTTCCTTTGCCTTGTCAATGCAAATCAGGCAATGACCAAAGCACATGCTTTTCTGATTCAAGTGCATGTGGTTTACCTTTTGCTTCCATTTTACTTGTACTCCATTTAAACTTCTTAATCTCTCATCAGCCTCTCAGAGTTCTTTATAGTTTGTGTTGTTACTGTAGTTGTGCAATGTGAAGCAAACAAACAAAAATTTCCTATGCATAAAAAGATTTAAGAATAACACAGTAAAATTGTGACAAGAGAAGTTGTTCAAGGTAGTAAAGACACCAATGAGATTTTGAGTGTCTTACAAAATCTGGTGTTTTAACTTTCAAAAATTGCTGCATATTGGATAAGCTTAATTTATGACTCTAGATCTACACACTATTAGTGTGTGACTAATATCTGGAAATTAATTACTTGTATTAACAGCTTCTAGTAAACTCATTACATTGATTAATAAATGTCATATTTTTTCTAATCTTGTTATTATGATCTTGATAATTTTGTGTTTTGTGGGTTAAACTACAAAGTTCAAGCATTCACTAGTCCAACAGATTCAGAGAATCCACCAAGATGCTTCTGAAAACCTTCTAGGGGCTGACTTGGTCTGGCTTCTCTTCTTTATGGCTTTTACAGAAACAAATGGCTTTCTTGTGCTAGAGATCATGCAAAATAACACTGCGAATCTGATGGACCTTCCTTTTCTTTCCAAGACCTTGCAGCTTCTGTGAGCAGTCAGTATCAGCCGTAGAAATGTCCCACAGATTGTAGCAGGAAGAAGAGTGTATCATGGCATAATTTCCTTTGTGCTATTGTATGAACTGTGCAAAGCTGACAATTCCTTTCCCAGTTTTAATTACAGACACAGTAATTACCTGTATTGTATGCATTAAGTAAAATAGCCACAACTTCTTAATTAGTTTTTAACATCTCACAACTCTATTAGAAAGGCTTGCATATATAATTAGGTCAAATAAAAACACGGAATCTCCTTGAGTGAAATGCAATAATTTGACCAAAGACACAAACAACTCCATTGTTATGAGGTGTATCTGCCAATACAAATGGGTCCATAATGACTGCAACTCAAAGGCAGCAAATTACAAGAAATGCAGTGCATTAATTGTAGCAGGAAGATTATTGATGTCCTTGGGAATCAGTCTTGTGCTTCTGTGAACCTTGCCTGACCCTTAGATTATAAAGTTCTTGCTTCATGGCTGGTGTAAGTGTAACACTTAGCTTTGTTGAAATAGTTAATGTTGAAATACACTTTTTTTTTTATAGTGAGGAAGTACGGACAGTGTTTCCAAGTCAGAACAGTGCAGTTGATACCATTAAAATTTCATGTGTTATCACTTCCCTTGGTTTTGTTTCAGTTGTGAAAAAGCAGTTCCTTGTGTTGTATTCCTCTGCTTAATTACTGACAGTTTCTCTGGGGAGCTTCAGTAACATTTACATTATATTTCTAACATACTTTCATCACAAGGTCTTCTACTTGCTTGCAGAGATGCAAGAACTACAAAACCATCACACCAGAGACTATAAGAGGAAGAAATCAGTGGAAATCCAGTCTTTTAGGCTCTGCTGCTGTGATCATTAATCACCTTCCCTTACACTGTGAGAAAAAAAATAGTTCTCAATTTAATTTTAGTACTGAATGCTAAAGAGGCATTAAGAAATGCACTTACTTCTCTCTGTTGAATATGATGAATTCTTTCCTAACGGTTTCCAAGCACTGCTGCAGGTGTACGTTCTTTAAAAAACAGCATGAATAGGTTGATTAAAAAAGATAAGAAATCATAGACAAAAATCACAACAACACAAACAACACTGAACAAAAAGGCTTATGAATGAATACTATCAAGAGGCATTTTGAAGACTCATTAAATTGGGCCGTGATAGCACAATCAATCTCATTCTTTTGGAAGAAGTTCCCCACAAAGAATTCCTGAGGATTTTTACATCTAATAGCTCTAGGAAGAACGGCTTGCATGAACTTTCAAAATCATTAGGAGTAGCAACATAATTTATAAAACCTCACTGAAATGATAATTCAAGTCTGGAAATTATCATTAATCTTCTCTGTACTCTTGACTGTTCATACAATGCATCTTTCTACATGGGACACATTGGTCAAGACTGGAAAAGACAGCTTTAACATATTTATAAAAAACAAGCATTTTCACTGCATACTTTTCATTTTTGGTAGGAGTAGTGGATAAATACTCTTTGTAACTATTTGTCCATGTGTGGGAAGTGTTTTTGGCAAGTGGCAACACTTTTTCATACTTTAAATGAGCATCTGTGATAATCTTAAAAATTATTAAAGCTTGAACATGTTGTTACTATTTGACTGAAATAAATGGTTGCTTTTCATCTTGCTTTGGAGATGATTTATGAAATGTATAAAATGACAAATAGAGAGGCTGAGTCTACTTTCAGAGGTGATGAAACTTAACTGAGTTTGCCTATTAGAGTGCAAACAAAAAGCCACTGACTGCTGTGACAGTCCCCATCTTACCAGTGGGCAGGTTTCCTTAGCTCCATCTTTGGATTTGTTTTTGGCAAGTCGCTTTTTCTTTTTATGGAGAGGCTTGGACTCTAAAATCATTTCTTCAAGTTCAAATGTGGGGTCACAGTTCAGTCTTCCTTTCTGGTACAAAAGGATTCAAAGTTACTCTTTGAAGCATCGTTGTGGTTTTTTAATTTGCTTGGCAAGTGTTAACAGCAGTAATAATGAACCAGCTCCTCAATCACATCTGTAAAATGAAAACTGTCTTTTTAGGCCTGGAGCGATGCTCGAAGTTTAAATAAGGGAGATAAGATAAACATCATATTATAAAGCAATTATAAAGAGTTAGATCCTCTTCCTAGTTATAAACAGATACACTCCTAGAGTGGCTAAAGTTATGTTACCCCAGTAAGAGAGATTAATCTGGCCCAGGGTCTTCATCAGAATATCAGCTGGTGCTGTAGTGCACAAATGGCACCAGTAATACTGCAGAAGAGATGGGGGGTATCTCTAGGACCTCGTTAAACTCTGATTTTCTGAAGTGTTGCAGTGGAATTGGTTACTTAGATGCTGTCCATCAGAACAAAGGAAGGAGCAGGCCTGTTTTGGTTAGCAGCATTTATATGAAAAAGGGTTCACAGTATCATAGAATGCCAGGTTGGACAGGATCTCAAGATCATCTGGTCAAATACCCCTTGTCTTTCCCACGTGACTCCCTGTAAAAAGGGAGTCTCCATCTTTGTACCTAACCTTTAAGCAATGGAACATGGTGATAAGATCTCCCCTAATCCTTTTCTCAAGGCTCCACAAGCCCACTTCTCTCAGTCCTCTTATGGCCTATTTCCCACTCCTCTGATCATCGCTGTGGCCCTTCTCTGGACCATCCCCAGCCTGTCCACATCTCTTTTGTGTAGTGGGGACCAAAACTGAACACAGTATTCCAAGTGTGGTCTGGCAAGTGGTGAGTAGAATGGAGTGATGACTTCTTTATCTCTCCTGGTGATGCAACTCAACATCCTGTTGGCTTTCTTTGCCATGGCTGCACCCTGGTCACTGACATTGGGCTTGCTGTCACCTGGACCTCCAAAGCTGCTGGAGCTGTTCCTCAGCACTGTTCCCACCCCTGGACTGTGTTTTCCCCAGTTTAAGACCTTACACTTGTTTGTTGAACTTCCTAAGGTTCCTGTCAGCCCACTCCTACAAAGGTCTTCCTGCAGGATGGTTCTCCCCAAGGGTCCACTTGCCCACTTAGTTTGGTATCACCAGGGGACTTCCTCAGGGCACACCTGATCCCATCATCCACTTCACTTTTTAAGGTATCAGGCAGTGTTGAACCCAGTATCAATCTCTGGGGGACCCCACTTGTGAACCTCCCCCTGTGGGCAGTCCATCAGCCAGTTCCCATCCATCACATGGATCACTTGTCTACACCACAACACATCAATTTCTCAAAAAGGAGGCAGCTGGGAAACTGTAAAAAGCCTTGGAAAAATCCAGGTAACAATGAGAACCCCACTCACCCCACATCAACTGAGCAGCTTTGTCATTGAATATGCTCAGGTGTGGAAAGTACCATTTGTCCTTGGTGAATTCTTGTTGGCTTTTCCCAGTCATGTGCTTCATTCTAATCTATAATTCTTTTTCTATTCTATCCACTTTATTCAGGTTTTCCTTACCCATTACACACCTTACTTAAATATTTTGGAGTCTCCATATAAAATTGTTATGTTAATTTGTGGTGCTTGAAACAAATGTTAAGATTCTTTGTTATATCAGGAAGTCCTTTGCAAAAAATTTGCAAAGAACTTGAATTGTGTAGTGGAAGATGTTAAAAGCAGCCTGTTTTCCTCTGGGACTTCTGAGAGTTCAATCACACCATTGTCACTGTCAAGGTGGAAGTACTAAAATAAGTCATATATAAATGACAGATATTTTTAGTAACCAAAGACACTAAGCAGTAAAATCACATCAGAAACTACTTGTATAACTTCTGGCGTCCTATAATGAAATGCTTGGTTTAGAGATCACTCCATCATTTTTATTCCTAGTGAATTCTGTATAGTCAGAGCATAATATTTAGATATCTGATGCCTTTTCCTGCATATTATCCAGTCATCTTTAGTGAAATGTATTTGGTTTTTATTAATGGCAGTTTATAGCTTATTTATATTTATTAATAAATAAATAATTCCTTCGGTTTCATCAATATCAGTTCCTTTCTTGAGCATGCATAGTTCTGAGATTTGAGTACTTAAAAAAGACATCTCTTTAATTCTGAAGCTTTAAAAATAAAAGCAAATTATATTTTTAAAAAACCCTACAACTATTTATGACTCCAAGCTGAATATGAAGAAAATAACTAAGCCATAAAGGAACACATGTGCTGGTTAAGTAAGAACTATGTTTATGGAATTAAAATATAGGGGAGAAATTAATCTATGGGATATTGCTCTCACAGGCCTCCCATGTGCCTCTTAGCTGCAGAGGGCAGACAAGTTCCTGACAGCCATGGCAAGCTGTCAAAATTTATAAGTTCTCTGGTTTCAAAGCACTCTGCAGGTCACAGGGCCCCAGTTCACCCTCTCACTAAAGGCTGAAAAAAAGGAAATATTTTGTTGTGTGGCCCCAGTTAATCAATGAAAAGTTTTACCAGTGCAACAAACAGAAGATCCTGGAAAATGTATGACCAAATTTGGTCTCATGAAACAGCAAAGTTTCTATAAAAAGAAATGTTGTGTTGGAAAAGACACTTTGATTCTCACTTCATTCTTTTTCCTGATGCATTTGATTGACCAGGTGCAACAAGCCATGCAATATCAGACTCTTTATGGAAGAGTCTTGTAGAGTTTGTAATGGGACTTTCAGATTAATCTGGATAGATAAATGAAACATTTTCCTCCTCTTTCCTTTTAAGTGTAGAATATTATTGTGCTTCATATATTACAGATATCTCCTTCAGTTTTATAGATGTTTGCCAAAACACAAATAAAGTGAATCCAAATGTGGAAAGAAAAGCTGTCTTTGCAGAGTCTGAGACTCTCTTGGATCCCCAAGTATGTTGTACCTTTGGATATAGGGAACGGGATCTCCCTTACAAAATATCATGTTGTGAAGTTTTCCACATGCTGACAGTTGTGGATTAAACTTTTAGCTGGGAATAGGAGGTGTAAATAATCAGCTGAGTTTTGCCTGAGAAGTCAGTGCCCACCTCTGATATTTCAAAGAGCAGCTCTAACTTGGAAAAGGAAAAGAGGAAAGTCAGTCTCCGCTCATCTTGTAGATCCCACCACCAGGAGAATGGAGCTCACATTCCACCAGGCCAGGAAGAAGCTTTGCTCTGCATTGCTTTGCTTGGGGCAGTGACCTGAGAGGGTGTAGGGGAGGACCCTGGCATGGCATAGCAATTATTCCATCTGCATGGGCATCAAGTAAGAGTGAAAGAGTCGTGGCCTGGTAGATGTGACATTCACCTCTCCAACTTTCCTCTTGCACCAGGATTGAGCTACAAGTGAAAGGAAGGAATTTCCCCACAGGTGAACATTGCTCTGGAGTGCCTGTAAGAGGGGCTGGCCTTCCCCTTCTCCTGTTGTCCTTGTTACCTGCTGCACTCCTGATCTTTCTCCCAGTTCCATGAGGGAGGCCCTTCTTGCCCACCCACAGCTTTCTTCCCTTCTCATCCCTACAGGATGTTGCTTCCAGAGAGGCTCTGGTCGGGTGCCAAGATGCCCAGCAAACACTGCCAGCAGTGTCTTGGCAGCCCAGCTGGCTACCTTTGCTCCTTTAGGCAATGCTCTCTCACCTCCAGCTTCTGTAGGGCTGGATCTTGTCCCATCATGATTATCATGAACTCTAATGTGCACCTGGATGTAGACAGTGTCTACCTATTCCACCTTCCTCATCTTTATTTACAGTAGCATAAAAAAAAAAAAAACAGAAACAAACCTTGGTATGCTACAAATATATTGTTTGGAGAATATTATAGTGCAATATGACTGAAAAAAGTGAAGAAGCATATTAACACCACATTCACTGTTTTTTATTCATGGCCCTCAAATACATTTAACTTGAAAATCATCAAAATGGAAATACCCAAAAAATACCAACAAAATGGGACCACGGTAAAAAAAGAAACCACCAGATTCTTTCACAGAATCTGAATGTTTTATTGTAAGAAATTGTCACAAAGGAAATAGGTCAGCCTTTTGGAACACTTTTTTTTAAGTGAAAAAGTAACAGTATATTGAGATGTTAAAAAGTTTTCTGGACATTATTCATATATCTATTTTTCACAGCCACAACAGTCTTCCTGGTATTCTTTGTCTCAGAGTTAACTCTGACAATCATTTGCTCTAACAGCTGAATAAAAAAGTCTGGAAAAAGTTTTCTTTTATTTGAAAAGGAACGAAAAGTGAACCAAGGTTAATTAGTTTTTGTTGTGATCTATTGAAATGGGACAAATTTTCCCTTAGCTGTGACTGAGTAAATGAAAGTAGAATCCAAAGCAAATCACTGAAGAGCAATAAATACAAGCATAAAGAAGTAAAACAGCAGTGATAATTAAAGTCAGAATTCACAAACACCATTCACCCGGAATATCGACTTACGTTAGGAACAAAGCCTGGGGTCACAGCTTTCTCCAGAACAGCATCCCAGTTGACATCAGCCAGGTATGGAGAGCTTTGGATGTCTGCAAGGCTGGAAAGGCGGCACTCTGGGTCCTTAGTGAGGAGCTGTGATCAAGCACAAGGCACTTTCTAAGGGACTGGATGCCACAGAGAAGAGTAAATGTATCGCTTACATAAATCGTATGATACACACTTTTGAGTAAGAAAATGGCTAGGGAATCTTCTAACAGATGCTAGAAATCCCAATTAAAAAAAAAACAAAAAAAACCAAAACAAAAAAACCCAAAAAACTCATAAGATATGAGTATAATTTAATTGCCACCAGATGGCTGTTGCAGGCATGAAGTGTATAAATGTATATAAATGTATTAGTAACAAAAGCCTGCTTACAAATACACAAGAGCCCACGTGGAATGAAACATCACAGTTCAATGGCACCCAACAATTTGTATTTTCTCTTTAATTTTTTGGAAGATACAGTTACTCTGAGCATCCTGGCAGCAATTAAAATTATCCACCTCACTGCTCTATGTATTCAAAACTAGATTGCTAATTGCTGCAAAAGACATATATTTTTTATTACTCTATTCAGACATTCACAAATATTTCCTGTTCAAATATCGATATTGATGATCTGAAATACATAAAAGAGACAGATTATCTTTGCAGTGTGGTCAGACAATTAAAGCAAACAAAAACCTGGGATTTTAGAAAGAACACAATTTTTAGGGTCAGATGCATTCAGAAGAGCCCTCTCTTGTAGCTTAGCGACATTTACAGCAAAGTGGCTCAACTTTTGTTGTTGCAACTATAGCAACATGGGACAGGAAGAGATACAGACATTTTAATTTCTAATCTCCCTGTCTGGAAACAGCAAAAGAAACTCAGAGGGCAGAGTGGTCCTTCCTTCCCTGTCCCACTTGCGTAACCTGGGGGAAATGGGGCCAGGGCACAGACGAGGAATTACTGATCCCTAAACATCTACTATCACTAGTGAATCAGCTTTAAAATAAAAGAAATATTAAATTTTTACTTCTTTGAAGCCATGGAAAGCTTGACTCTAAGCCTAAGAATAATGCACCTTGTGAAGAGAAAATACTGCACCACTCACATTCAGAACAGCCTATAAATAAGCCCTGCTCTCTTATCCTTGAAATGTTGACTACCTAATGTGTCTGTTGGTCTGATGCCTTTTCTGGTGTTGGAGTGGTTTCTGGAAGAGGAGAGAACAAAGGACAGAAGGTATTTGTGCTTTCTTACCTTTTTCAGTAGTGCTATCATGCCCTTGCACCATGCAGATGAGTAGTGAACTCTTTCTATCTTGAACATGTTGAGTATTTCATCAATGGGGGTGGCTGAATGAATTTCATAGGGCCTCTGGGATAAAGTTAAATCAATATCAAGTCAGCAAGAATGGATAAAAGAGTGCAGACTATTCACATTTTCCTGAGCTCAGTGTTGTTTATCTTGGAAATATCAAACCCACGAAAACATCTTATAACAATTTTGAGTCTAATCCTTTGCGTGTGTGCTGTTCTTGGGCTGTAATGAATGTAATTACTCATAGATGCATTTCCTCTGCAAATTTTTCTCTCATGAAAGGAAATATCAGTACAAATGAAATGAATAAACAGTTTTGTTCCTGGGGCATTCTATGTGAAATGTGGATTATTTACTACTTTTTGCTTGCAGTACTAGTAATCAGTTCTTGTGTCCTAAACTGACAAAATTGAGACGAGGTGGCTGGAAGGAGCATTGTTATCCTGATTTTACTGAGTAGTAGATAAAGAAACTAAAAAATGCTTACAAAATTCTGTTTCAGCATCACAGTAAAAAAAGAAGACTTCAAATCCCAATCCTTCTCCTTTGCCCTTTTTTAAAATCCAAAATCAACACACTATGTGGATCTGCTGTCATGTGTTTGCAGTGACTAAATTCTTCTATAGATGAAGAAAAGCTCTGGTCTTTGCAGTGCTTTGTACATGAAGTTTTCTCTGATTTATCTTTTATTACATGCAGAATCTGGAAATAAAAGGACTACATATAAATTTATATTCTTGTTTTTTTCTGTGCACATACTTGCATGCTTGAAGCAAGTTGTTATAATTATACTTAATGTATTTTTGTAAACAAGGACAGAGAGTGGATTGCTTGTGAATTAAGTTGTACCCAGCAGGTGATAAATATGTGATATGAGATCTGCAGCTAAATGCTATCCTAGCAGCAGTGTGCAAATTAATGCATCATAATTCATAAACAACATAGAGTTACCTATTAATCCAATATCCTGAACAGCAAAGGACAGACACTCATTACCTTGACTAAGAAGTGAATCATCCCTTGACTTTTGCTAGTATCTACTGGTAGAAGATCATAATTTAAAAATATTTCTAGGTGTTAGTTATCTAATCTGTTAAGGAATCAGAGTCACTCTTCATAAAGACCCAGGACATATTCTTATTCTGGGAAGATTCATGCACATATTTATTTTTGAACATATGTATGAAACCAGGTCCATTCCAAGGCACTGGGGTGTTCTAAAAATAAATTCAAGGAGGTCTTAAATCCTTTTGCTTTGATTCACATTCAGTGAGTCTGTTGTCATTTAGCTATACATATTAATTCAACAGGACCTAAATGTCTACTCTAAATACATCATTTCCCTGAACTAGGTTAAAAATTGTCATTAAACACTTTTCCTACATGTGGTAATGTTGCCATAAAACACTTATTAAAAATGAAACTTTTCCATGCTTTCTGTCACCTACAATGTGATCAATAGGATCATTGAGACAGAACATTCATCTATTGTTGAAAATGGCAATTAACTCTAAAAATAGCAACTATAAGGAATAAAGAATCATGAAAAATTTTTCTGTTAAGGATGTTGCTGCCCCTGCCTTTTTCCTCACAGCAAAATCCCTAAAGTTTACCTTAATTTCAAGATTATTAGCATTCTAAAGTCTTGATTTTTTGAGATTTGCTGAGATTTTAAATATTTTTATTAGTTAATTCGAACTATAAATGGCCATTATAACTTTGGTTTTCGGGGTCTTCATACCTCTATCTCCCTTGTTTTTCAGCTATTCAATCCACTTGGGATCTTATCCCTTCAGTTCTATTTTGTGAAAAAAGAAAGGAAAATCTGGTTTGCTTTTGTTCAGGACTTTTTATCGAAGTTTGTTGTTAATTGTTCACATTGCAGTGAAAGTCAGAATATAGGAACCCCATCTATTTTCTCATTCCTTCACTTTGCCTCTACTGAATTAATGGTATTTACATTTATTGTAGCATTTTAGCAGCTGTCTATAGCTCAGGAACAGACTCATACATGGCACTGTGTGCATTATACAGTTTAATTACAGTTTAATTTCATGGACTTTCTGAAAAGATCGATGTTTGAGGCAAAGCTATATGAACTTACTCTTTTCTTGCTAGCTGTTTTATCAGCAGCTGGATAAGGAGAAAAACGCACCCACAACTTATTGAGAAACGTCAGGTGTACCGTGGGTAACCAAAAAATGGGGCAGGCAGCTCTGTCCTGGACCTGACATGCTCCTGTATCTACAGGCTTATTTCAGGCAGAACATGATTTTGGCTGCCCAGCACTAGGAAGCCAGACATGAGAATGGCTGGAATGCCTTGAGCACCCTGTTTTCTAGAGGCAAATAAAACAAGTTTTCATCTCAATGAAAAACAACTCATTTTTACTCCTTTTACTTTTACTTATCACCTCCTGAGTTCGGGCTGTCAGTGTCATACACTATGCACAGCTCCCAGGTGGAAAATGAAGTTTGTGTTGTTTTTTATTTGTGCTGCTCCTTCCTTGCTTGCTCCTGCCTTTGCCATGCAGCAGCACACACCAGGCTGCAGCTGCAGAAAGCCCCGTGTCCTGTGGCTCTGCCCCGTGCCACGGCCTCCCCTTTGCCCGGGGCTGCTGCTGCTGGCCTGGTGGGCTGCTCCATGTCCTTGGTGGCACTGGGGCTGTTCCCTTGCCTCTGGACAAAGAGCTGGGGGATCCTGGGGAGCAGGGGCCGTGTGCCTGCAGGTTTAGCTGGCAGCCTTGTGTGCAAACCGTGCCTTCGTGGCCACCTGCACGGCGCCGCGGCGCAGCTGGGGCTCCCCAGCTTGATGTCGAGACTGTGGTGTGCCTCGGGCTGGGCACACTTCCTCACCCACTGCTGCTTCTCCTGTCCTCACTCGTGTCAGCTCAGGCCTTGTCTAGACTAGAGAAATTTAGAAAATATACACCTTTTCCTTGCCCACACGGTGGTGTGGGCTGCCAAGCCATCCTGTGGCTTGCTCAGCAGCCAAGAGCTGCTCTGCAGGAGAGAGCAAGCAGCTGGCTTGGGTGACTTGAGCAGGTTCAGATGGCAATGTTTTTATTAGAAAAAAACCCCAAACAAACAAAATATTGGTTCAGTCTCAACTTTGCTTTGTTTGTAGCCAGATTGACTTATTCAGGAAAGACTGTATGGATCTTGGCAAATGGATATCAGTCTACATAATTTTTCATTTATTAAAGTGAATTTGTCACATCAAAGTGATCTTTTGTGATTAGTCTTGAGTTCAGCTTTCATTAACAATCATTCGTTGCTCTCCTTTCTTAGAGACACTCATTGGTGAAAGGGTTGATATAAAACAATCAGGATGTTCTCTTAATTTACTGGAAGTGCAGCTAAACTACTGTCTGTGACTAGGATTGAGGATGTGTTATGCTTCTCACTGCCAGACTTTAACTTCTCCATTCCAGGAAGAATGTCAACCAAAAAATTCCCTATGGTTTGAAAATTATGGTAGAGAAAAATTGATAGTAATTGCTAGTTTGCCGTTTTTGTTGAGAAAGGTTAATCCTCTGCTTTGAGAGATGAAACAGTCTTTGCACGGGAGAGATCATCTTTGTCTCAGGAGCATGACTTTTGGTATTTCTATGGAAATACAAAATAGATTGGCCAAATTTTAGGACTTTGAAAAATATAGCTTCTGAAGTAACAATATGCAGACACTATGAAATTAAGTTTTCCATTTAAAAGTAGGGATAATAATTATTCTTTATTTCTACTTTCCTTTATCTGTCATCCTACATGAAATTGTGAGATCATTGTGGGATGGATTTTGTGGCAAGACTAGGTAGCAGAACTATGTTAGTGCCATAATACAAAAAATACTTCTTCCCTTTTAAAAAAGTGTACTGCAATGCAATAAAATCCTCTTTCCAAAACAGGAATGAAAAATAATTAAAAAACCCCAAACAGCTGCTTTAGCTACGTCATCATCCTGAAATAGTATCTAAATTACAGTTTTCCATGGGGAATAGTAAATATTTAAGCAACTGACTGAAATCCTTTGAACCAAAATGGAAAAGAATTTTCCATTATCTTCTGTGATATTCAACCATGCCCAGGAAGATTTTTCATTAAGCTTTTTCATATAATTGATTAGATAAGAAACAAATGCACTGGCAGATAAGCATTTTCTCTAGCTGGGCCAAACATCTTAGGATATTACATTAGATATCTTGTGGTATTAGTCAAGAGAATCAAAGATATAATAGAGTCTGAAGTAACTCAACTTCTACTTGAAAAAAATACCATTTTTGCAATTCAGCATTATAAAGAAGCCATTAAACATTAGGCCTTTCTTTAGCCAAACAGAGGCAAGTTTTCAAAATGTATTTGAGTATGGGGTGAAACTTTCCCAAGAGTGTTTTCAGCTGGGAAAGAACCAGGACAGCATTCCTGACCTGGGGCTTGTACACTCAAATTTTATCCTGAAGAGTGCACTCAGGGGCACTGCAGACTTGAGACTTTTGTTAGATAACAACAAACTCCATCATTCTTACCCAGCCCCTCAGTAATTCATATGCTGTAATTCCTAGTGACCACCAGTCCACTGGGTACGAGTATCCTGGACCTCCATCCATAAAAGCCTGGAACACTTCTGGAGCTGAAACAGTAAATCAAATCAAACAAAAAAGCATTGCATTAAGGTTAGACCATGGGCATCATTTCACAGCTGAAAAAGGAATAAGGATTCAACAAACAGGAATTAAACAGACTTGGAAGCACAGTGTTTTCAGGATGTTGTTTCAGTGCCTTGTTTTACTGATAACAAGCAATCTTTGATGATCAGGGTATTGCAAAAGTCACTGATTTCATATATTAATTCTTACCTGGTTCTTTTAAGTTTTAAGTTATGTGAATAAAAGTAAGTGATAGGAGAGAAATTCTTGATCTGAAGTGTGACTTAGAACTTTTAGGGTAATGTAAACATTTTATGGGAAAAATATCTGCAAATGAGGTGATTCTTTGTGATTGATGGAGGATCTGAATATGGTAAATCTCATCCTTATTCTACATTCAGATAGAACTAATCAGACAGATTTTATATGTATTCAGCATAGGAAAATGGTATTTAAATAGAAATCCTGACACTGATTTTATGATGTGAGAAACTGTCATGACTGGAAGAAAACACTCTGTCGATGAAGTAATGACTTCCATAAAAGTAACTTCTGTGGAGGAAAAGAAGACATATTTTCAAAATAAGGATCCACTTTTCTAATTTCAGGGAAAAATCTGTATTAAATAATGCTACTGTAATTTCTTCAGAAAACCATATATAAATAAGAGTGGATATGAAATGAAATGAAATAATGAAATGAAATGAAATGAAATGAAATGAAATGAAATGAAATGAAATGAAATGAAATGAAATGAAATGAAATCTTGGTAATGGTTTTCTAATGATTTAACAGCAGAATCCAAGTAGACTTTGTGAAAACACCACTTTCACTGGAGATTTTGTAAACACCACTGTCCCCAGCCACAACATCATGTTAGATTACAATTACCATGTGAGCCTCTTCTGACCATGATTCCGAGTCTAATGTGCCACCTGGTTACCATGGCCCCACTTTGTGATGTGCACACTGCAGTGAATGATGTAGTCTGGTCACACTTATTTCTGACTGGAAGTTTGGGATTTGACTATTTATGGCATTTAGAGAAGCATCTAAAATAAATGGAAAGGCATTCCTTTTAGAGCAGCTTCTGCAGTCTCTGCATTATGGAGGGTAACCTAACAATTTACAGCTCCAGACTTGACTTCAGAAAGTCTTCAAAAACCAAATAGAATAGAAGATTTCAGCATCCATTTATTAGTTATGGCAAAACTCTGATCTGTAGAATAAAAAGCAGTGAAAGTATGAAAGTGGTCTTACAGTCTTTGACTGGCAGGACCATGTCTGAGCACATTTGGTACGAGATCTGCAGGCACCCAAAGAAACATTTTTGCTGAAATACAAGTGTTCAGAGAATAGATGACCAGTGGATCTCTGGCAGAGGAAAACTTGTGCTGTGATTCAGTATGACATGAATCAACAATGCCATAAGTCATTGCATTAACTCTGTCTCAGCCCCAGGTGACATAGCTTCCCTTGGCATGCTTTTTTTTCATGTGTATTTCAACCCTTATTTGCATGCTGCTGGTGAGTAGGCACATCTTACAGGTGTGCAGTCTATCAGATGGGTGGTGAGAGCATAAACAGGGTTTTTTAATTCCATTAGTGGATTGATGCACTTAAACTGCACATCAGGCACCAAACTTATATTTTGAATATGACCACAGGCACCTTGTAGTGAATGTTTGCTTGATTTAGCCCCATTCGTTATGGTTTTTGCCCACTGTGCCTAGATGATGTACAGTATCTCATTACAGAAAATAGCCTCTTGGCATTTTTACTGAACTATGTGGGTATAATACTGTTTTCACTATTTCTTTTATAGCTTTAACATTTTAATAATGAGACAGATCACTATCTGATTTCTGTGAAACAGAGGTAAAAGTACTTTATTGATGTAACCTCTGACATTGCCAGAATGGTGTAGCTGTTTTGCTAATTCAGTGACTGAGATATTGCCTTATATTTTATTTTATTTTATTGTTCTAAAATCTTCAAGGTCAGCTCATCCTACATTAAGCAGATCAGCAGAAAATGCTTTCTTTTGCCCTGGAGTTTTGAAGCTGTTTTCTCACCTTAAACTGATGACATTCTTAGGTCAGAATATGAGCAGCTAAGGTCCCGATTTTTCAAACAGATAGCCCTTTTTACCTGCTTTAACAGCATTATTTTCAGCCCAGCTGGAATGCCTCTCTGCATTCCATCAGCTCCAGTGAAGCAGTTGTGAACACTCTCTTCCCATGAGGGGGGGACTGGCAGAGGGTGCAATATGATTTGCAGTATCCTATGTGCAGGTTTTTTCTCAGGGTGAAATCTCAACCATGCTGAAGCCAAAAGACCTTTCTCTAGTTTGACAAGGCTGTTAAATACCCATTTCACACTAAGCTCGTGCTTAATGTGTCTAAAAGTCTTTTCAAACACACATTAGGTGCAGATGAAGGGCTCCAGGCTGTGTGCAGACTTCTGGAGTTTGCCTGCTCATTCAGAAATGGAGCATGATCTTACAGAAAGACAGCAGACCCTCCAAGTCATGGAATTAGCCAAGCTCTGAAGAACTAGAGCTGTGAAATATAGGACATAATATTAGGTTTTGCTGTAAGAAATAACTATGCCAGGAGAACCAATTCAGAGTGAAAATTGGGTAGGATAAAAGCAAATAAAAACTATGAAAGGAAAGATGAAATTCTGCATTGATTTTCTTGAACATTGTTGCTTAAATAGTCTATCTGTAATATTTTAAAATTTGAGCTTGATTCCAGGGTCAGCTTGGACAGCCATCCTGCAGCCTGCTCTGGGTAGATTCTTCCAAAGTTTGATCAGATTTGAGCTTGCCAACTTGGAGCAAGGGCAAAAGCTCTGCTGTGTGCACCCATTGTGAACATATCCTCTCTTGCCATAACAGATTTAGCATGAGAAGAATACTTCAAATTTTACCCCCATGCATCTACATAGGCAGAAGCATCCTGCCTTCAAGAGTTTGTGTGAACAAGACTGAGAGTACCTGCAAGAACAAGAGTTTCAGATCTTTTTGCTTTAGCAGTTTCCACTGAACAAAGGTTTTTCAGGAAAATAAATGGGTTTAATATTGGGTTTGATCCTGCAGATTTTTGGCTGAGAGCTGTAGTTCCAATCCACATGCACTTAGGGGAAAGACAGTAGATGTTTGCATGGCAGAAGCTCAACTTTTAAATAGTGAAGCTAAATCAAGTAATAGTAAGTCTAGCAGTGAATTCAAAGAAAAGTAGAGAAGTGTTGCAACTGGTAGATCCCACAGGTCAGAATAGCTGATATTATTTCTGATGAAGCATCTACATTCTAACAAATCAGTCTATTAAAGCAATAACTTGCAAGTCAGTCTTGCAAGATGGATTACTGTCCATGCAAAGCTGAATGTTGCCAGTGACAGTTGGTCAGCAGTTCCTGCAAAATGCCCTGTGCCAGTGTTATCAATATGAGAAACTGAAAATGAAACAAAGAAAAAAGCCCTAGTGTTTTAGCCTCTTTTTTTTTTTTTTTTTTCAAATGATCACACTCAGGGGGAGATGTCCCAAAAA
>VZRX01023581.1:363683-405916 GCA_013398075.1 Notiomystis cincta | reverse complement strand
CCCGGAAAGGAGAGTGTAGCCAGGTGGGGATCGGCCCCTTCTCCCAGGCAACCAGGACAAGAGGACAGAGCCTCAGGCTGCGCAGAGGAGGCTTAGATTGGCCCTCAGGAGGAATTTCTCCACAGAAGGGGTGATTAGACCTTGGAACGGACAGCCCAGGGAAGTGGTAGAGTCACCATCCCTGGAGGTGTTCAAGGGAAGCCTGGCAGTCGGTGGCTCGGTCCAGTTCCCACGGTGGTGTTCAGTCATGGGTTGGACTCGATGACCTCAGAGGTCTTTTCCAGCCTAAATGATTCTGTGAGACGCTGCTGGTGCGGTGCAAGGGGGCTGTGGGGCACGGATGGGGATGTGGAGGGGCTTTCCCTCGCAGGTGTCCCTAACCTACACCTAATTTTGCATTGTTTGAAATCTGTGGGGAAGGCAGCTACGCTGAGGGACTCTTGGTGGGGTTTGGAGGGTGGGGGTCTCGCCAGGGAGCTGGCAGGGCTGAGCTGAGAGTATGTTGGTCTCTTATTTGGCTGTCTCAGAAGAAACATAAAACGGCTGGTTTGTTAGAGACAAACGGGGAAAAAACCCAAAAATCCTCAACTGAGGCAACAGCAGATAAAGATGAGTTGTCTGTAACAGAACTCCTGGGGGAAAGGAGATTTCTTAGCCATAGTGCAGTCAGGTTGTGGGATCATTTTGCAGTCAGAGTTGTGGGGATAAAGAAAGGATTTGACCTTAAGCTGCCTTGTATGGGTTTGTAGAAATAAGCTTGATAACTGAAGGTTTGAATTGATGACCTGGGGCATCTTTTAGAAGGTTTGAATTGATGACCTGGGGCATCTTTTATAGCCCAACAATCCTGTGTAGAATAATAAACACTAATCAAGGTTCAGTTTCGTTTTTGGTTTGTTTTTTTTTTTTTTTTCAGTAGCAGAGAGGTTTTAGCTGGTGTGCTAAGCATTTTTTGCCTTTAAATTTTTACCTGCTTTCCCTTTCCTTGCTTCTTGTCTTCTGCAAGCCTTCCAAGCTAGCTTCTATTAACTCTGTATTAAGCATTTGACCTTTCTCTGGGTTTATGCAAAATTTATCAGCCACATCCAGAAGCTGGACATCTTGCCAGTGATTCCTGGTGAAAAACACAACCCCACATGCAACTTGAGCACACATATTTAATAAAGTTATGTTATAAAAGTCATGTAGGAAGGCTCCTTATTAATTAACATTTGCAGAGGTGATGTCAGAGGTGTTTGGAGTCTCGTGAGAAATTGGTTCCACCTTGCTTATTCTCCATTAGATTGATCTGACGTTTTTGCAGTGTGTTTGGATAAAATGAATCCTTGATTCAGCAGTAGTAGTGACCTGCTATGTATTTAAGTTATCTAAGTGTCTATGTCTGGGCTGTCTTCATCCACTTGTATTTGGTTGATAAGTAGGTTGTAGGAGTGATTTGAAATTCATCAGTTATAGGGAAACTTCCCTATCAGTTTCCCATTTGATTAGTTAAGACTAGCTGTTTAAAAAGGCAGGTTCAAAAGAAGCTAATACTTTTACCTAAAGACATTTAAGTTGAGAAACTTGATACTGAACAGTATAACATCATCTCTGCCACCATTCTGCTGTGCCTTACAGAAAGTTAATTTGCTTAATGTTTGCCAAGTGTGATCTTCTTCTTATAGCATTTCAGGAAAACATGAAGAGAAGGACAGAACCTGAATTTAGCAGCCCCCAAAATAAGCAGAAGAAGAGGATAGAAGACTTGGGATTAACCCTCAGTTCTACTTCAGATGATGAGAATCAATTTAGTAATCATACCACCCAAGGTAAGGTTGGAGATCTGGTATGTGCTGCTGCAGGGGAGGTAAATAATAACCAGGAATTGAACCTAAATCTCCTAAGCCCTGAATTTCAAAGGCATACTCTCTCCTTAGGAAAAAAGCTACGTTATTTCTTTTCACAACCTTGGGTAGGTGTGAATTCCTTTAGGCTTTTTTAAAATCTTGTGTAAAGATTTCATCTGGGAATTGTATGAATTCAGACGTAGAAAAGTGAATTTGAAGTAGATGACCTGTGCATGATCCAAAGCTCTAAACATTCTTGTCATATTGGTCTTTTGAGTCTCAGCAGTTATTTCTGGTTTGGAAACTCTCACTACTGAGGTGTTGTGGGTGTTACACCATAAAGAAGCATCATAATCATAATTTTATTTAAAAAGGAAGAAGGAAATCCGTAGGATTGTCACATTTCTGCAGATGGCAGAAATTGAGATGACTACAAAGGGGCTGAGGCTTCTACTCTGTAGGACCATCTCTTATGCTGGCTCAGTGTGATTTTTTCCAGGGGAGAAGAAAGTTGTGATACCTCACAGGTGTTTTGTTTCAGAAAGAAAATCTGTTTCAGAGTTAACTGATTGCCTGCCTTTTCCTGGAGGATGTTTCTTACCTGGAGCTGGGACACACCTATACAATTGGTATTGCTGTTGTGGGACACTTCAGACTCCTCAGGTTGCCTCACTGTCATGCCTGCTATGTCAGAGCCTTAGGATTTCTCATGGTTTTGAAGTGATCCAGAGCCTGAAGACATAAAGAAGCCTTCCCTTGTGAAAATGGAAGGGGTGTGTGTGAAAGATGAGTGGGTTGGTTTGGGAGGAGCTGTGGTTGCAGGGTGTAGTGTGTGTACCTGTCTGGCAATGCCCAGGTTGAGTGAGGAGGTCAGAGGTGCAGAATGTGAGACTGTGCGCTCAGGGCTGAGCTAAAAAGTTTGAACCAATGTTTTTTTCTTTTTTTTTTTCCCTTTTGATTGTTGAGTTCATAATGGGTCAAAATAGTCTGTAAGCCTTAGTCTTTAAGAAAAAAATTGATGCAGTTCAAGGACAATATTTTGGGTGGAGTTAATTGCTTAGTAGTCTATTGCACCCATTGTGGTTTCTAATGAAAGAAGGGAGGTTGGGGAAAGAAATGTTTTGAGATCTAATCTCAGCTGAGCATGGCTTGGCAAATCTTAAAACCAAGAAGAGTTGTAAAGGGACTCCCATAAAACTTATGTAGTGGATATTGTGTTTAAGGACTTTGTGAGTCTCTAGAAAATAAGACACAGCTCAAAAGCAGGTAGCAAAGTTAACTGGAGCTGTGTACTGAAGAAGCAAAAAGCAGTAACTGATCCTAAAGCAAAGATCTTTTGTGTGTTCTTAGCTAAAAACTCTGTGAAAGAAACAGATATATCTTGTGTGATGCATGTTTGAAAATCCAGATGGGTGTAGAGTGTTGCAAACACAAGTTGTCTGGAGCTGGAAGTGTCAAAGGTTGATGCTGTAAAACTCTAGTCTAGTAGTTATGTAGGGGCACAAGTCCTGAATCTTAAAAACTGATTACTCAGGAACTGAGGACACATTGAACGGAGGACACATTTAAAGGGTTTTAATTACAGTTGTATATTTCACGTGGTGTCTTTCATTTTTACTTCACTTTCTTGTAATGGCCTCTGTCTGCTAATTTTTCAGTTGTTTCCTGTTACTTCACTGATACTCAGTTTTCCAAAACAGGAAAATACAGAGATCTGTGAGTTGAGAGAGAAATAGTCTGTGTTTTTTCTTAAATGAGACAAATGTAAGAAAAGTTCAGTCCTTCTTTTTAAGTATTATAATATCTTTTGGTTTTTTTTTTTTAACACTTCTGTGGAGCTAAATTATTCCTTCTTAAGTGATAAACAGAAAAAAATCAATTCTGCTAACAATCTTCTGTGTTATCTCAGGGCAGCTTTTGTAGTTCAACTTCTCCTAGTTGTGCAAAGCAGCACAAAATGATTTCTAGCACTTGGCAAGCAAGGGAGCTCCAGAGGCAGAGGGCCAACCCAGAGCATGGCTGTGCTTGCTGTGGATTGCTGCTCCTGCAGTCTGTGTGAATTAGCTTTAGTATGAAACTTGTGCCACTGTTTCATCCTCATACTGATATTAGCCCAGGAAAAACAGAAGGACTCACTGGCTTGTAGGGCCTCCCTCAGCACCCAGCTGGTACAGAGCAGGCTGAGAGAAGTGAGACTACCATGATTCCTGCCCAGATCCCAGTTACATCCTGCCTGGAGTGAGTAGGTTTGGGCATCTCACAGCTGGGGAGCAGCAGTGAGGACTATACCACTCATACAGGCCTGAGTTCTTACCCACTGGATCCCAAGGTGGATCTGGGCACAGGCAGAGCTTCATTGTTTGGTGCCCATGAAGGTTCTGATGCATCTGTTTCTGGGGAGAAAGTTTATTTTGAGTGCCTGCTGTGTATGTTGATACTTATTACCTTGACTGAACCATTGACTTAAGTTCTCCCTCAAACCTCTCTCAAGGTATTGTGAAAAAAAGATTGGTATCTTCTGACCTTATTTTTCACTTGAGTTTGTATGTGTCAGTAAACTCTAGAGGTGAAGAACTCTCTCACTTGCTGCAGTGAACTTGTAGATCCTTGCTGTTTAACTGGATAGTGGGGGTCAAACTGAAGTATAACAAGTTTCACTTTCTCTTCCTTCTGCAGTGTTGGCCATTTGGCAGATAGCTCTGTACTTGATGTGGGGGTTTGGCTGAGTTAGGGATGGATTTACACTTGTAGTTAGGTAGGATGTGGAGGAAGATTCAGTATGTTTCATCAAGGTGTAATGGTCACTCTTCTGTGGACCTTCTCAGATCCTCAGGATCATTGTGAAGAATCCCTGTGGACCTTCTCAGTTCCTCAGGGTCATTGTAAAGGTCAGGCACACCCCAGTACTGTTGTGGTCATGCTGTGGCTGCTCTGCTGGTGTGATGGGGTTTGCCCAGCCCTTTGTGGGGCCTGGAATCCATGGAGTCAGAGAGGTGCTGTGTGTCCCCGAGGCAACAGGGAACATAACCAAGTGTTGGTTTCACAGAGTGTTTTATATTGCACCTGCATGCTTCCCATAGCACATCTGAGGTCCTGAAGGATTTAATGAGTCACACTTTATTCTAATGTGATTATTGAGATTTCCTTCTTCCATTTAATCTTTATTTTCATTCTCACTGTTTTGTTTGTTTTCAGAGTCTTCCAGTAGCACCAGTGGGTCTGACAGTGAGAGTGATGAAAAAAGACCAGTCTTCAGCAATGAGTTCAAACAAGACTCTCTTGTGGAGGGTACTTCATCTCGCTACTCAATGTATAACAGTGTCTCCCAAAAGCTTATGGTAGGTCAAAATACTTTTGGACCAAACTATTAAGAGCTGATGAGAGCAAAGTGAAAAGTTTGTTATTAAAAATACTTTGATTCTAATCCTCTTTGTAGCAGGGTTGTCTGTGTCTTTGAGCCGCAGTTGGGGGAGGCTGAGAGATCCTGGTTTAAGGGCATCTTAAAAAATAAAGTTGATTTGTGTTCAAGGCCAAGGAGCAGGGAGGTGAATAAAAAGGAAAGGATCTCTGGGTCAGTCAGCTTACTGAGCATGAAAAAAAACATCCTACCATATGTTATTTTGCAATGCTTGACTTAACAAATGCTTTGTAAGAAAGGCCTTAGCAAATTCTGTGATTGCCATTAATTTGTTTGGTCTTGGAAGCTGGCTGGTATACTTTTGTGGAATTATTACCTTACTTATTAAGGTATTTCTTTCCCTTTCAAATCATACCACTCTGCTTTATGTAGAGCTGGAGATTTCTTAGAAAGGCAGGGAACTGTGAAGGATAGTGACTTTGACAGCTAAACTTTGAAAGTGATCAACCCCCCCTTTGATTGCACAATATTAGCATGGGGAAGAAAGTGCTTTTAAAAAGTGCTGAGAAAATGGTTGACTGTTTCATGGTAGTCCCAAATTTGGCAACTTGTTCCTGAGTTCAGTGGCAATCATTGGCTGTAGAGAAGTTCAGTCTCTTTTGATGCATACTCATTTCCTGATGCAAACTTTGTAGTATCATGAGCATCTCATAATCATGAAAGAGGAGAGAAACAAAAATGTTATTCCAAGGGCAGCAGAGAAGATGAGATGTGTAACTGTGTGTGACTCAAAATGTGACAGAAAATTTGGGACTCAAGTGAGGACCTAAATGTAGGTCTCCCTGTTTTCTGTGCTGGTGCAGTACTCACAGGGGCTTGGGTTGGTTATCTTTCCATGGTGGTAGACCAGCTTGTACCTGACTTTGCCAAGTTACAAGTTCAGTGCTCTGCTAGAAGCTGGGAAGTGCTAGCTGCTGCTAGGAGTGGGAGCAGGGAGTGGGAACTGCTTCTCAAGGAGTTGCAATGCTCCTGATGAGCGGGATCATAGCTCTACATGAAAAAAGATCTTTCTTGTAGAATTCAAAATTCAGTGGGATCCAGAGGCTGAGAGTTGCTGATTGTGCCTCTCTGTAGTTAAATCGTGTTGCTGATCATTCAGAATCTGTCCATGTGCATTTTTGGCACTGGGCAGCAGTTTGCTGATTCTAGAGCAAGACTGTCTGTCCTTGGAGACTTTTCTCCTGAGCCAGTTAGGAAGTGTGTTTTCAGTTGCTCCAGTACAGGTGCTTTTACTACTGAATCTATGAGGCTTTTTTTAATAAGGTCTCATAAATTTGTATTTAAAGATTGATGTGCTATCAAGTCTGGTTGAATGATTTGGCAGTATTTGGTAAGTAAAAGGAAAATGGTCCTTAATTACTAGATTTTCAAAATTCTGTCCTCAGAAAACTGGTGTAAAACAGATTCTGTGCCTGTGACATCTGGTGTACATACTTCAAGGTCTGCTTCAGAGCAAAGGCAATGAGAAAACATCGTTTGTTTGGTGTTTAAAACCTGTCAGGTGTTCTTGTAACATATTGGTAACATATGATGGTTTTTTGTTTCTCACAGGAAGGAATATATGGGTAATATTCAAAGTGAAACAGTCATTAAGTCTTCTATTTTCTTACTGTCTTGAATATATGGGAAATTGACTGTGTCCCTGCTTTCTGTTATTGATCTCCTATTACTAAAATTTACTAAGAGAAAAGCCTGTAAAACTAGCAGTTAATGAACAGTTCTTTTAACCCAAGAGATGAGTGGTTCAGGAGCTCTGTGTCTCACATTCCTCCTTTGAGTTTGACATGAAGTTTTAACTGATACTTGAAATGCATGTGAATGCATGTTCACAACAAAGAATATCATCACAACATGAATTTTTTCCTATATCAACATCTTTCTTTTGTGAACCATCCATGCTTACTGAACCCTGTGATGAATGGCTCCAGGCTCTCACTGCTTTCCTCTCTGAGCAGGCTGTTCCTGCATTACTGAACCTTTTGTAATTTGCTGTCATCTCAAACATCATTCTTTGGATCTAGTTTTTTTGTACCCTGCCTCAGTGAAGTGAACTCACAGCTACAATTGAGATTAAAAATGCTCAGTGCCTTTGAGTCCCTTTAGGATGATGTGCCATTTTCCCCAGGACTCTTTGACCTTAGCAGTAGTACATAACTCAAGTCCTCTTGCCTCAGTGTGCCCCCTTTGCTCCCTTTGTAGGCCAAGATGGGCTTCCGTGAAGGAGAAGGTCTGGGAAAATATGGGCAAGGCAGGAAGGATATTGTTGAGGCCTCCAATCAGAAGGGAAGGAGAGGCTTTGGCCTGACCCTCAAAGGATTTGATGGGGAGGTCAATATTGATTGGCAGGACGAGCCAGAGGTAAGTACTTTCTGTTTCAAGTCCCATTTCTCTTGTTGTGTTCAGCAAAGACTGGGAGAAAGAATGTGTAAAGCAAGTGTGTGTTTTTTTTGGCAACTGTCTCTTTTTCAGTGTCTCTAAACTGTACTTTGAATACTAGACTTCTGTTTTGCCTTGATTATCAGACTCTAGTAAAGGGGAAAGTGGTGAGGGTTTTTTTTTTTTGTGGTGGAGGTGTTTGGGGGTCCTTTTTAATTTTAAAAATAAATAAGACATGTTTTAGTCCAAGAGGAAGAAAATCTAGTGTTTGGCTCTAAATTTGTGGCATAACCCCTTATGCTAGCATTGTGAGGCAAACTTTTTGGGGAGCAATTAGTTTTTATATTTTTCACCATCTTTGGCTCTTCCCATGGCTTGTGTTTGCAGCCTAGTGCCTATGAGAAGGTGGACTGGTGCCCTGAGTGTACCACGGAGATCCCAGATGCCCAGGAGCTGAAGGAGTGGATGACTGTGGGGAAGGTAATTTTTTATATCTTACCTGGGACAGTTGCCATGTCAAATAGTGGTAGAATAGCCTAGACTGCAAACAGCCTCTTGAGGTTGCTAGTTTAGCTTCCTGCTTAAAGCAGATCCAGCTAGAGCTGCTCACATTGCTCACGGCCTTGTTTAGTCAAGTTTTGAGTATTTTCAGGAATGGAAACTTTACAGCCTGGGAAACTTTACAGCCTGTTTGATCATGTGTTCAGTGTTTGATGACCCAGCTGACAGAAGAAAATTTTCATATGGCTAATTGTCATTTTTTATGTGGCTTTTGTCCATTGTTTCTTGTCATGTTGCTGTACATCTCTAGGAGCCTAGGTCAGTCTTTTCTGTCTCCTGTTAGGGACTTGTCCCATTGTTAGGTACATCAATGGATCTCCCTTTCTGCATTCTGAACAAACTGTTCTCAACTTTTTCACATACACCAGGTGCTTTTTCACCCTTGTCATTTTGGTGGCCCTTTTGCTGCTTTTGTTCCAGTATGTCTGTTCTTGTACTGGAGAGTGCTAAACTGGATATAGTATTTCAAATGTGGTCTCAAGATGCCTGACAGGGGAGAATAATTCCTCAGCCTGACTGCCACACTTTTGCTGATACAGCCTAGCATGTGATTGGCAGCCTTCATCCATTACTGGTACATGCTGCATTTGGAAATGACAATATCATGCTTGCTAATTGCTCTCTGTGCTCTTGTCCTGTTGCAGAGGAAGTTGATGATTGAAGATGAAACAGAGTTCTGTAATGAAGAGCTTTTACGTAACGTCCTGCAGTGCAAGGTGAGCACTCTTTTTAGAGAGGACCTGAAATTCTGGGGAAGCAAGTGAAATAAATAATTGAAGAGGACTGAGTAGTTAAGTAATTGACAAGAGCTCAGAATGTCCTGTCACCTTGATGTCACTGAGATGACCTGACATCCTGACCTTTACTGTCTGGTCAGCAGCCTGTTCTGAATGTCAGGCTTCTAAGAGATTGTCTTGGTTTAACTCCAGTTGGCCACTAAGGTCTCTGCAGCTGCTCACTCACTCCCCCACCAGCAGGACTGGGAGGAGCATGGGAAAGGTAAAAGTGAAGAAAAGTTGTAGGTTGAGAAAAAGACAATTTAATAAGTAAAGCAAAAGCCACTCAATGCAAGGAGAGCTAATCAAGGAATTAATTCACTACTTCTCATGGGCAAGCAGGTGTTCAGCCATCTATCTCCAGGAGAGCAGGGATCCATCATGTGCAAGGGTTACTTAGGAAGACAAAAGCCATAATGTCCTCGACTTCCTCCTCTTTCCCCCAGCTTTATATGCTGAGCCATGGTGTGGAATGGTGGGCCATGGTATGGAATATCTGTTTGGAAGTTGGGGTCACCTGTCCCAGCTATGTTCCCTCCAAATTCAGTAAGAGTTCTCTCCCAATCTGCTTGCTGGCAGGGTGGTGTGAGAAGCAGAAAAGGCCTTACTGCAGCTGTTCAAATGCTGCTCTGAAATAACAAAAACTTTGCTATGTTATCAACACTGTTTCCATCACAAATCCAAAATGTATTTCAATGCTAGCTACTATGAAACAAATTAACTCTACCCCAGCCAAAACCATCGCGGAGATGATTGAATTGTCACCCACCCTTGGTCCAGCTGAAAGGCTGAAGGCTTGAATAAGCTAAGGAAATGAGCTGCCTTCTTTTNGAAATAACAAAAACTTTGCTATGTTATCAACACTGTTTCCATCACAAATCCAAAATGTATTTCAATGCTAGCTACTATGAAACAAATTAACTCTACCCCAGCCAAAACCATCGAGGAGATGATTGAATTGTCACCCACCCTTGGTCCAGCTGAAAGGCTGAAGGCTTGAATAAGCTAAGGAAATGAGCTGCCTTCTTTTCTTCCTTCAGTCTTCCTTCTTAGATTTTATCATGTCCTTGTATATTGCAGTATAGTGTGGGACTGCTTTTGAGGTGGCTAATAAGATTATCAAGCTCTGGAGCTCTCAGTACAGAATTCATCAGTGTTATTAAATTTGCTTAAGAGCTGAGGTGGCTTAGAGGAAGAGCAAATATCATTATGAGACAGAAGAACATTTTTTATTGGTGAACCAAATCCTGCATGGAGTCTAAGGAGAGAGAAGCAAGAAGATGGGAAATGCTGATGCCTACCTACCCCTCCAGACTGTGCCAGGCCCAGCTGAGCTTTGTTTCTGTTTGTGCAGAGTGTATTTGATGAGCTGGATGGAGAAGAAATGCGTCGAGCCCGAACAAGGTCTAACCCCTATGAGATGATCCGTGGGGCTTTCTTTCTGAACAGGTTTGTAGGAAGGAGGTCTGGCAGTGTAGTCCCTTCCCATTTATGTCCATTTTCAGCTGTGGGAGCCAAGGATGAAACTTAACAAGGCCTTGTTGTGTGTTCACAGGGCTGCAATGAAGATGGCAAATATGGACCATGTCTTTGACTACATGTTTACAAACCCTAAGGACTACCAAGGGGTGAGTGCCTCTAACTTTCAAACAGCAGTGCTTTCTCAGAGAATGTGGAAGGTGGGAAGAAAGGAGAATCCTTAGGGTACTAGCTGGGAAAACAGGTACTTGAAAGAGTCCTCTGAGCAGTGTGGTTTATGGTGTATGTGGTTTGGGTGATGGGAGCTGCTATGGGTCAGTAGAATTTCCTCAGTTTCCTTTTGCAGGTGCCTTTGATAAAGGAGTATGATGCAGAGCTGCTCTACTTTGCTGATGTGTGTGCTGGTCCTGGAGGCTTCTCTGAATACGTCTTGTGGAGGCGGAAGTGGCATGCCAAAGGATTTGGCATGACCTTGAAAGGACCAAATGATTTTAAACTGGAAGACTTCTATTCTGCTTCCAGTGAGCTCTTTGAACCTTATTATGGTATGTAGTGCACCTATGAGTGTTGTCTGATGTTTTTGCTTATGTTGCAGCCTCTGTGTTAGTGGCAGGGCTGGTACTGATGCCAGCAGGGAGATCTAGGAGCCCAGGGAACAATTTTGCAAGGTAGAAGGGGGCTGTCATTGGAGACAAGGGTTGAGATTGGTGAGCTTGCATACCAAATAATTTTTCTGCATTTATTACCAACATGGCCTGGGATTGTGTTTCATTGTAGTAGTATTTGAGTACTTTGCTTAGCTGAACATTATAGAGTGCTTTGAGATTACTTGGCAATGTTTTTCTCACATCACTGAAATACAGTGAATGAGATGACTTTTGATAGAATCATAGAATTGTGTGGGTTGGAATGGACTCATCTAGCTCCAACCCCCCTGCTGTGAACAGGGACAACTTCCACGAGACCAGATTGCTCAAAGTCCCATCCAAGCTGGCCATGAACAGAGACTGGGCATCCAAAACTTGTCTGGGCAATGTGTCTCAGTGACTCATCACTCCGAGTAAAGAATTTCTCGCTAATGTTTATTTTAAACATTTATCTTTCAGTTTAAAGCCATTATCCATTACTTGGTCGCTATACTCCCTGATAAAAAGTCTCTCCCCATCTTTCCTGTAGCCCCCTTTAGGTACTGAAGGGTGCCTAGACTCCTTAGAGCCTTCTCTAGGCTAAACAGCCTCAGTATTCTCAGTCTATCCTCATGGGAGAGGTGCTCCAGCCTCCTGATGTGCCCAAAAATCTATTAGCAGAGCCAGAGATAGAAACCTCATTTGCCCAGCTGTCAGCATGTTTCTATATCAGACCTTCCTAGCTGTGCTCTGATAATTGATTGTGAGCTCTTAGTAAAGATAAATAAAACAGATTTGGGCTAGAGGCTGTATCTGAATCACTGTGACTAAATGAGCTGCTTAATCCAAGGAGGTTTATTATGTTAACGTGTTTTACCTTGCTTTGAGACAGACTAAACTTGTACACAGACAATTGCTGCATCTCATCTCATGCATCGTAACTTGTTCATCTTGATGATGTGTTTGAGCTCTCTATCTGCCTTGCCTTTAGGTCTGGGAGGGGAAATCCAAGGATTGCTAGTATTTGTGCTTCTGATTTCAGACTACATAAAGTGAAGGTGACTGTCTTGTAGAGAAGAGGGTTTGCATTTCCGTTGTTGTGCCTTGTGTGGTTTTTTTTCTCTCCACCACTGACTCTTGTTGGTTGCCACTCTTGACACCTGACTATGAGCTCTTTGAGAATGATTAGTAGCACTTAAGGATTAGATCTTAGTTAAAGTGAAGTTTCATGGCAAGGGCAGCAAGACAGATAAACACCTTGTTCTAATCATTGCAGTGTTTGGATCTTCAGAGCTCACTGCAAACTGATATTATGGAGAGGAGGAGATAGCTGGAGAAATTAATGTCCTAATGATTTTGATTAATTTTCTTGATCCCTTTCTATTATGCTATCAAGTCTAGTGAGATGTGTACAGATTCTCTTCCACTGATGGGAAGGAAGTAGCCTGCCATGATATTTCTGTTGTGAAGAATGGTAACAAATTCCAGTTTCACTTCACTTATTGACAGGATGGTTGGTGAGGAATTTAGTTATCAAAACCCTATCAGGCATCCTGATCTCTTCCACTTTCTGGTCTTCCAGCTGAGTTAATAGAATCTGTAGTTGTAGAAGATTTACAGGGACTAATACCAAAAAGAAGTTCAGGCTTCCTAAAGGCAGAATTGGTGAGCTATGAAATACTCCTTAGGTCAGCTTTCTAGAACATCAGCTGGGGGACAATGTAGCTCTGTTTAAAAAGAGCCCTATGGGAAAACTATATTTGTGCACAAACCCTATGTCTCTTTCCCTACTCCCTTTATAAACCTGTTCCCAGGTTTTTTTGGGGATTGCTTTTTTGAAGTCCAAATTACAAAGTGTTTGAAAATAGACTATTGTGTTTCTTTGGAATGATTTGAATTCTAAGTAGAAGGTTACAAATGCACAATATAAAGAATTTTGCCTTGTCTGTAAAAACATGTTTTTGACAGGTGAGCTGTGCAGTGAGGTTGAATCTTACATTTTCAGTAGGTTCAGCTCTGTGCCATTCCTGCTTGGATGAGAATATTATGTTGTCATATAGTCCTCATTTGCCTTTTGCTAAGGCTAATGTACAACTCATCATTTGAGCATGATTATTATACAGTCTTGTTTCAGCCTGACCACACAGTCTGAATATTTTTTCTGAATTAAAGATCATCTTTGATGGTGAAAAGGGACTTTGTTAATGCTTATTTCCCTATCAAGGTCTTCATAATTTCCAACTAAGTGTTGATTGAATACAATAGATCATCTGCACATCCTGATCTTTTTTTGTACTTGCAAACGTGTTATTGATTGTCTTCTTTTTTTCCTTAGGAGAGGGTGGGATTGATGGAGATGGAGACATCACTCGATCAGAGAACATTACTGCTTTCCAGAATTTTGTTTTGGACAATACTGATCACAAGGGAGTGCACTTCTTAATGGCTGATGGGGTTGGTCAATTTCTTTTTCATCCTGCACTTAAAAAAAACCTGACAAAACGGACACCTCGGTCTGCATACAGCAGGGTATTTGACATGTGTCTGCAGCTACAATGTGAAATTCTGCAAGCCTTGCCATTAAAATTCCTGGTGTCAATTCTTTTACCTTAAAGAAACAGAAATGATCATTATTGCATGACTTTGTTCCTCAGAACCCTTTGCTTGACCAACAGATTTGTGGAGATACTAATTATATGCTATGTGCTTTGCAGGGTTTCTCAGTGGAGGGTCAGGAGAATCTGCAAGAAATCCTAAGCAAACAGCTCATGCTTTGCCAGTTCCTTACAGCACTGTCCATTGTCCGTACAGGTATGTTTTGTCATTTAATCTCTAAGGTGTGGGTGGCACTGGGGAATGTTGCTGTACAGTTTTTATTAGTGCCTTGAAGTCTGCTCTGCCTTGAGTTGCACAGAATTGAATGTGTATGCATAAGTCCTGAGATGGTTCTCACAAAACTAAGAGAACTGGCAAGAAAAATAAGATAATCTATGTCTATTTTGCTTTTAATTAAAAAAAGCTAAATGAGCTAAAATGCATTAATTTAAAGTACTTAATTTGTTGGGTTATGTAGGTGTTTTGGGTTAAGGTCATGCAGTCTGACAACTGGACAGTCTATCTGAGTTTTATGGCACTTCGATATTCCAGCTGATTGGAACAGAATGGTCTTTATCCAGTTCTTCCTTTCCTCTAACTTCTGAAGGCTTTTCTCCTTTAAATCTGCCATCTGTGTGGTCAGAACAAATGATGCCACACCCTGTCTAGTTGAACCTCATTGTTACTAAGTGGACCTTACAGCTGTGTCTGATTCTGATGGCTCCTCTTCCACTGAGTTTAGTTAGCCTTTGGCACTGATATAGAAGACAAATGGTAACAAAATGATGATTTTTATCTTCTTCCCTATGCTTAGAAGAACTTGAGGCAATGATCTACTTTAGGAGTAGTCTCAATATGGTATGATAAAAGGGGCAGCCTTCTTTAAGTCTTTCCTACATGGTAGATGATAGTTCTGTAAAAATGCCTGCTTTTTGCTTGGGAAAATTGGGAATCTTGTTTGAAGGAGAGGGGCAACACAGACTCTTTTCTCTCTAGATGGCAAGTTGTTCTGTTTAGGTAACATCTGTAAGTCTTCTCCTCTAGTCTGAGGTTCCTTGTTGCATGTATCAGGGCTCCTCTTCCCTGGAGGCTTTGGGATGGCATGCTGCCATGCTGTAGGGCACAGTTTGGGTCTGGAAGGGAAGGATGGGGGGTAGATAGAAGGTTTGCTGGTGAGACAGTCTCCATACAGATTAGATTCTGGTCAAGGGAATGCTTTTCTCTCTTTGCTGCAGAGACATAGGGAAGGTGTTCCATGAAGCCTTGCTGGCCCATTTCATAACTGTCTTCTGGATGCTGTTTAGTTGCACAAAACCAGTTACTAGTTCTGCAGAAGGATTGAGGTGCTTGGCATCTCCTTGTTTCCTTACAATCTGCTGGCATTGTACTTCTCTTCTTTTTCCAGGAGGACATTTTGTCTGCAAAACCTTTGACCTGTTTACTCCATTCAGTGTGGGTCTTGTTTATCTGCTGTATTGCTGCTTTGAGAGAATTTGCATCTTTAAGCCTGTGACAAGCCGCCCTGCGAACTCGGAGAGGTGAGGTGCTTGAGCATGAGGGTCTACTAAAGGAAACAATGCTCTAAATACAGTGATAGATAGATTTGGGTAGGCTTGGGTAGATTTGGGAAGCTTTGTGACCTGTCTCAATTAGCAGCTGTCTTGGAGGAGGAAACATTTTAGATGTTTAGCAAATTACGGACAGGATAAAGATGATATTTGCCAAATTGCCCTTATGGGAAGGAAGCTGTAGAACTGGATATATAATAAATCTTGTTTTGCATGAAGCAACTATGGTTTCACTGAAGCCAGAGTATATATGAGAGGTTGGACATGAGCTGGCACTGTGTGCTTACAGCCCAGAAAGCCAGTTGTATCCTGGGCTGTATCCAAAGCAGTGTGGCCAGCAGGATGAGGGAGGGGACTGTGCCCCTCTACTCTGCTCTGGTGAGATCTCACGTGGAGTGCTGCATCCAGCTCTGCATGCAGCACAAGAAGGACATGGACCTGTTGGAGCAAGTCCAGAGGAGGACCACCAACATGATTTCAATGGTGGGGCACGTTTCCTATGAGGAAAGGCTAAGAGAATTGAATTGTTCAGCCTGGAAAAAGAAAAGGCTTAGGGGTGATCTAACTGGGGCCTTCCAGTACTTGAAGAGAGCCTAGTAGAAAGATGGAGAGGGACTTTTGCTCGGGACATACAGTGATAAGAGGGAATAGATTCAAACTAAAAGAGAATAGGTTTAGGTTAGATATTAGAATGAAGCTCTTTACTGTGAGGGTGGTGAGGCACTGGAACAGGTTATTTTTTTTTTTTCAGAGAAGCTATGGATGCCCCATCCCTGGAGGCTCAAGGCCAGATTGGGTAGAGGCTTGTGAGCAACCTGGTTTAGTGGAAGGTGTCTGTACCCTTGGCAGTGGGGGTTGGAACTGGATGATCTTTAAGATCCCTTCCAACCCAAACCATTCTGTAATTCTGTGATATTTGTGTTTTCATTGTACCTGTCAAGTTTATCAGAATTGATTTACTACTTGAGGGAGACCTGTGGGGGTTTTATATAGGGTTGCATTTCCCTGTCTTTCCAAAGCTTAGAAAATGTACCATGACTCAGTGATAGGTGAGATTGCATCTTCTAAGGGATATCCAGGAGGAAAGAGTTCCTGGGATTTGGGAAACAGTCCTTATGATGGGAGTGTGGCAGCAAAGTTGGCTGTGTGAAAGAACTGAAGCCACCCTTCTCTCTGCCTTGCTGTGCAGGTACGTGGTGTGCAAAGGCCTGAAGTCGGGGATTGACGACGTGCGCGATTACCTGTTCACAGTGAACATCAGGCTCAACCAGCTGCGCAATTCTGACGTGGACGTGAATCTTATCGTCCCACTCAATGTGATCAAAGACAACCAGGATTTCTACAATTACATTGTCCAGTCCAATGAGAAGTGAGTGAACATGGGTGATGAGAGGGCTGCTGGCTAGAGGCAGATTAATTTAGCATGGCTTTCAGGTGTAACTTCCTTCACTCATTCAAGTAGTTGTTGGTGCTGCCACACTACTCTGTTTTTGTTCTCTGAGAGGCTGAGCAGAGTAGGGGGACTCTGTGCAGACAGAAATGCTGTATTACTGTTAGTGACTGTTTGGTCTCTGAGAGCTGTGTAGAAAAGAAAGGAAAGTACTAATTTGTCCCAGTGATCCTCCTGTCAGTTTGAATCATGTTGGCTAAGATCCCTCATTGCTCTGCGAATCAGACTGGCTTCCCCCTGTTGTCCCTGCACTCTTTTTTGTTTTGAACACTACAACAATCTTGGTGGTGATTAATTTGCTCCCTGAATAAATTTTTTCTTCTCTTTTAGCCACTGCAAAGTTCAGATAAAGGCACTAGCCAAAATTCGTGCTTTTGTTCAAGACACGTGAGTATATTCTTCTGGCTTTTGGTGAAGACTGAATTAACCCACTATTAATGAATTGCTTTGCCCTTCTTTAATTGATTCTTGTTTTTAGCTGGTACTTGTCTTGGCTTTTGGAGCCAGGAAAATGAAAAGTGCTTTTAGGTCACTGTGTCTATACCTGAGTTACTTGCCAAGGCATGTGGGTGGTGGGAGGAGTCCTAAAAATTGATGGTGTATTATCACCCTTGTTGAGAAGGCTTCCATGCATTACATGATTTCCAGTTACCAAAAGTGAGCTTGTTTCTTGGCAGGAGTGTAAGCAGAAAAGTAACTTGCAGCTGGTGTGTTCAATTCAACAGTAACCATTCAAGTTGAGTGTGGTTCATAGTTGTTCATTTTTCCAGGGGCAATTTGAAGCATCTAAGTTACAGATCTAGAATTACATAAAGCTTGATGTTAATTTCTTGCATAAAACTAAAGCCATTACAATGTTTCCCTGCCATGACTTTTTTTGTTCAGGTGTTATTCAGACATAATACATGGTAGAAAGTAGAGTGAGTATGGTAGTCAGGAATTGTCTTAGAGCTGATTCTACCTTGACAGTGTTTTTTGTATGGCCTTCAGCAGGTCTTCACTGTTATTCTTAAGTAGGGCTGTGTACCCAGCTCTCAGAGGTTAGCATAAGTTTGTACTAATACATAACTTATTGAAAATATTTATACCCAGTGGTACTTTGATGGAATGAAATGATGGCTGATAGCAGTGCAGACCATGAAACAAAGCTAAACACAGGAGCTGGAGGGTAGGGAGGGAAGGTATCATCCTCTTTAATACAACCCTTCGTGGAGCAGTTCATGTTTGTTGTTCCTAAGCCAGATGCTGAAAGTTCCCAATTTTATCAGGCTGGGATATCTAATGCTGTAAGATCAAGGAGGTTTCACCATCTTAACAGTCTGCTGTCTTTCTTTAGAACACTGATTGAGCCACGGCAGGCTGAAATCCGAAAGGAGTGTCTCCAGCTATGGGGGGTAAGTAAGGTGTTGAGCAGGCAGATTGTGAATGTGTCCTTGCTGTAGTGAAACAAGAATGGAGGTGCAGTATAGATAGGACTTTCTAGACAGAGGTTTAATATCTTGTCTTGTGGGAAAGTTAGAAACTGTTTCAAGCTGTTTATGTAATCAAACAGGATATCCCTGATTTATTGTGTATGGCTTAACTGAGCAGGCTTCTTTGCAGCTGAGAATATTTCATTGTACACAGAGTGAACTCAGAACCTAGACCCCAAGCAGCAGAGCTCTCTAAAAGGTCTTGTTTCGTGAGTCTGCAGTGTCTGTTTCCTGAGCTTTTGACTGCAGTGGGGCTGTAGATATGGCAGTTAGTTTCACAGGCTGATTGTGTGTCTTCAATGAAAGGGTATTTCATCAAAACATGCGTGACATCAAAGGTTTTGACTAAATCTTTCTGGAGGTGCCAGTTGGTTTCTGTGAGATAAGGTATGCTTACATCAAATTTGCAAAACATGTGAGACATTTTGTTTGCCACATGACATCTCTTCTTCATCTCGAATCCCAAGAGCAGGAGTTTCAGGGGCTGGATGTTCTGTCATGTATTGAAACCAGAAGTGTTCCTCTGAATGTGCCAAAGAATAACACTCAGTATCAATTGTTTGGATTTGTTTTCAGATTCCTGATCAGGCTCGTGTTGCTCCTTCATCTTCAGATCCCAAGTCCAAATTCTTTGAGCTGATCCAGGTGAGATCTTGCCTAGAGTCCTTTCATACAAATATAACTTTTTTTTCATATTGGAATTAAGACACGAAGAAGCTAGTCCTGGATTATTGCTTTATGTAGAAGTTATGTTTACATGCCTGTTGATTTGTCTATCTTGCCTTTTCCATACTTTGCTCTTTAGGGCACAGACATTGATACCTTCAGTTACAAACCCACTCCTCTGAATTCCAGCACACTGGAGAAAATCCGCCAAGTGTTGGATTACCGGTGTATGGTGTCTGGAAGTGAGCAGAAGTTCCTCTTGGGATTAGGGGTAAGTGCTAAAAACAATCTGGGAGTTTCACTGGTTCATTTCAATACTACTGTTTAGCCTTGCAGTTTCATCCCATCCTTTCCTGTACTTAAAGGCCTAAAAGAATCCCCATCAGCAGTACCTGAGACTGCTAGTTAGTTATGTTTCTTTCTCCTGATGTCACTGCTTTTCACACTAATTAACTCTGTTTCTATAATCTCAGCCTACACAGAGACTTGTACTCCTGCAAGTGTCCCTAATTATCTTCACTGTCCTTTTAAAGGTGTTCTATTTCTGGTTCTTCATGTGGGTGTGAAAAGTCACTGGCAGATTAGAATCAGTGTTTTTGTTCCTTTGCTGTAGAGGTTAAGGTTCTCCCTTAAAACTTATGACAAAGAAACTGCCTGTGACAGCCTAGGACAAAAAGATTTTCTGAGGGTTACTCTGCAGTTAGAGGTCTCTTCTCCACCCCTATTCTCAGGAAGCCTTGGCTGAATCTGACTCTGTCTTTTATGTGCAGAAATCACAGATCTACACCTGGGGTGGTCGCCAGTCAGATCGCTGGACAAAGCTGGATTTGAAAACTGAGCTGCCACGAGATACTCTTCTCTCTGTGGAGATTGTTCATGAGCTGAAAGGAGAGGTAGGAGCCTAGTCTCTCCCTTATCATGTTGCTGCAAATACAAAGAGCAGTTTCACCTAATCTCTGTAAGATACTGCAGAATAAATGTTCCATCTGCGCCAGGTCCAAGGGGTCTTTTTTATTGTGTATGATCTTTAGAGTAACTATTTTGGGTTAAGTTCCTTCTTTCTGTCCAGTACTAGGGATATGAACTTTGAAAATTGTTTTGAAAACGCTTTGGACCTGATGTGTTGCTGTTCTATGTGTAGCTGCAGATGACATTGCCACCATGATTTCATGTGTCTGTGGTTCTTTAGGTACATAACTGCTTAGTAGTGACTGCAGGCTGTAGGGGGAAGATCCCTGTGGTATGTTCACAGTGTAAGGTGAAAAATCCTAGCTGCCTGGGAGTTTCCCTGTCCTCTTGCACCTCAGAGGAGGATACTGTAGTATGCTGGGCTTTGTGATACCTGATAAGGCACAGATAGCTGGTGATGGCAGCTGTGGTCCTGCTCTCTCTGCCTCTCCTAAGACAGAACTGGGTATTTGAGATGCACCAGTTCTTGGAGGATGCCATGTTACTGTAAAATGGACAGCAGGGAATTTTTGTGCTTCTAATATCTGGAAAGGTACCTTCTTGCAAGAAGAGATGTCCTGTCAAAAAAACAGGCCATAAATCAAAGCTGAAATATCAGCAGTCTGAATAATCAATCTCTGTCTTGCCCTGCTTAGGGGAAAGCCCAGCGAAAAATCAGCGCCATCCACATCCTTGATGTCTTGGTGCTGAATGGCAATGATGTTCGAACACAGCATTTCAACCAGAGGTACGTAGGGTCTGGAGAAGCTTTCTTCTTGTACATGAGTAGGAGTGACCAGGAAACAGTGTTTAGACAAAAAGCAGAATGCTGAGCAGAGGGAGACAAGTGCATTCAGCTGAAACACTGCTACAAAGATGAACTGTGAAGGAAGCTGCTCTGAACTGAAGTACATACAGGCTTTTCCAACTGTATCTTCTCTGTGTATGAGTGCATCTCTAGCTTCTGTCTTAATGTAGGGTGAGCCAGGCAGGGCTGGGATAAACTGATCATTCTGGGAATATAAATGAGCTGAGGGAGAAGGAACAAGCCCCTGTTCCTTCCTCAGGACATGATGTCTCTGCTAGTCCTGCTAGCCTGATAAATATATCAGTCTTCAACAGCATGTGGACTTACAGAGTAAGCTATGGAGACTCATTCCTAATGGATAATAGGCACTGGGCACTGAATTGGGAGGGTAGGGTGAAAAGAAGTCTTGCTAGACCCATTTGGCCAGCAGTGGAGGGAGTCTGCTGGCCTGAGTTGTCTAATCAGTTACTCTGTTGAAACTGTTACTGACCCGCTGTGCCAAAGGCCTCCTTAAACTGCTGTGTTCTCTTTCCCTGCTCATTTAGGATTCGTCTGGCAGAGAAGTTTGTCAAAGCTGTTTCTAAACCCAGCCGGCCAGATATGAACCCCATCCGGTGAGTGACACCTCCTTCCCTCAGCCTGGTGTGCTTTGGTGTCAGTGTGTGGAGGATCTGAAAGGGAGTTAAGTTTCAGGCTGGAATTCATAGTTCTGCTATGCTCTTTGGAAAGAGGCTAAAAGCTTTTTATATATTGAAGGTAAATATTGTTAATGGAGAAGTTGTGCCCTCCTTTCACATGTCAAACAGTCACATTTTCATCATAGGTGGATTGGCTGGTATTGATTCCAAATATGTGTGATTGTAGGTCTAGCACCCAGTGAGCTTAATCATTGCAAAGAATTCTATGTCCTTGTCTGCCCTGAAGGGTCAGCAGCAGTCCAGTGATGCTGACTGTTAGTAAATACAGTACTGACCAGCAGCAACCTTGAGGACAAGGCTTTAGTTACCACCCCCAGGAAAAGTTCTGACAAAGGGCTTCACCTCTGGTTGTCTCTTGGCCTTCCATTTCATTAATTCTACTGCAGTGGAGCTTAAGAGCACCACTGTGAAGGCATCAGATACCTATTATGGACAAAACAGCTTCTCATTCAGAAGCTGGAAGTGCAGCAATATTGTGAAAGAATCTGGAGGAAGGGATGGCTTAATAAAAGATAATGAGTGGAATCTCAGCCTAATGACAAACAGACAGTTGTAATAATTGGAGGAGCCCAAAATATTGGGGAAGGCTGAAGGTGAAGTGAGAAGGAGAGCTGGGGAAATGCATTGTAGAGGGGTCATTTGCTGCTTTTGTGGAAAGGTGTTAAAGTGTTCCTGCTGTGCTCTTTGAAGCCTGTTGCTTGTAGCAGTATGAGAAATGAGTGTTTGGGGTGTCCCGTCAGAAGCAGTGCTTTTTAAAATAACTGATTATTTTTCTGTGTCCCAGAACAACAAAACCAGTTTGATGTAATGACAGAATGATGACTCAAAATAATCTTTACTGATTAAAAACAAAAGCTCTTTTTACCTCAGGGTAACTAACAAGTTTGTTGCATTTCTGAGGATAATAATGGTGAGGATCAAGTTATTTAATTTTATTGTGAGGCCAGCTGAGGCCAGAACCTGCCTGGGACTGATCTTGGTCAATTTATCCAATGGGAAAACAAAAGCACCTGATTTTCACTGTTTTTACTTTTCTGTATAGTCAACCTGGGGTAAAAATGCACAGCTTCCTTAGCAGCAAGGATACTTTATCTGCTGCTTACAGCAATCCAGCCATGAGCATGCAGGTGTCAGGTTTTCTCAAGACAGGAAAAACTAAGGCACTGAAGCATAAGACAGAGGAGAAGGGTGAACCTCACTTGTGCCTGACTACCTCATGCTGTATAAAATCAACCATTTGTCTGCTCCCTGTAGCTGGGCAGAAAAAAGAGCACAATTTAAACTTTTTATGAATAATGTTTTTGTCTTTTCTTCCCAGGGTGAAGGAAGTATACAGATTGGAAGAAATGGACAAGATTTTTGTGAGGTAAGCAATTGGTGCAAATAAAAGGTCAGGGCCCACTGAGGTTACGAGTCACTGGTGCACAGGAATGGGAAGGATGTTCTGATCTGTGTAGAGGAGTCATGGAGAAAGAGCTGTTAGAGCTCATGGTGGCTGCTGTTCCTGAGATGCTGCTCACTCAGAGCATCATCCTGCTGCCTTCTAATGCTGTAGATGTGGCCAATGCACTTCATAACAGTCGGAGCAGCAGCACTGCTTGAGTTCGGGTGCAGAAGTATCAGTGGCTTCTCAGTGGCTTGAAAGGTCAAGAATTCACACTTGAAATAGGAACTCCATTTGGATTAATTGTGATAGCTCATCACAGATTTTTCACCACAACACTCAATTTGCAGCCCTATCTAGACAGATCTGACTGGTTTCTCTTTTCCTGTGTGGGAAGGCAAAAACCTGAATTCTTCAGATGTGATGACTTGGTCCTGTCCTGTGCAGTGCTGTCAGTTCTCACTGACACTCTGGAGAAGGGTTGTACAATGACAAGCATGGTAAAGGAAGAAACAGTGTCTATCACTGCCTTCTCTCAACATTTAGGTTGGAGATGAAAGTCATCAAGAGTTCAGGGGGAATGCCCCGGCTGTCCTACACCGGCCGAGATGACCGGCACTTTGTGCCCACTGGACTCTACATCGTACGGACTATGAACGGTAGGAGGAGAGAGTCCCCATGCCCTCTCAACTTCTCTTTGTCTCTCCAAGTAAAAAGCATTGACCAGGCTTGCTCACCTTGTAGCTTGGTAAAAAGTTAATGGCAATATTCCAATGGCTAGAAATTAAGTGTTGGCGTGTAATGAGGGTAGCTTGGATTTGGGTGAGGTTTAGGGTGTTTATATAATAGGGTTTTCTGGTGTGAGTTGATTAGCTATCGTGTGGGTACTTCCATTTATTTACATGACTGATTACCTTCTTTTAAACTGAGATAATAGTTTTTCATCAAAATATTTTCCAGAGTAATAGGACTTGGAAATACCCTGTTTCAAATGTCAACCTCTAAATGCAGGGAGAAGGGATTTTTCTCAGTGAATAGAGAACAGCTTGGAAGCAGGTTGTCTTGGGGGAAGGAAGTAAAAAGGAGTAATGGAAGGATCACAATTATTCTTATAGATTCCTCCTCCCTACTTTGCACTGTATGTGTGTTTCTTCTGTGATTTTTTTCCCCCCATTTATTTTCTATCTGATCCCTGCAACCCTTCTGCTAGATCCCTGGACAATGGCATACAGCAAAAACTTCAAGAAGAAATTCTTCTTCAACAAAATGACCAATGTAGCGACATACAACCTCCTTCCTGAAGCCATTGCACCCTTTCAGTGAGTATGAGCCAGAGCTGAGGCTATGGACAGGTATCTGTCTGCGAGTGTGTGTACCCTGTGCCTGGGTGTTTCGAAGGGAGCTCAGGAGTGCTGTGTCCTTGCCGTCGTTTGCAGTGCAAGCGCAGCTGGTCACCAGCAGGGTGTGCTGGAGGAAGCCGGCAGCCTCTCAGGCTTTCAGGAAACTGCTGATGTGGAATCATGGATTTTGCAATTAATGGCTATGAATAACAAACATCTCAGAACTTTGTTCCGCTGTATGCAGCAGAATACAAGTTACTGAACCTCCTCCACACGGGGAAGTAGAAATTGAGCCCAGCAACTGTAGTTTGCTGCATCTCTGTATTTAACATTTGGTTGGAAGTTGCTAATTTGAAAGCAAATCCCAGTTCATTTAGCCCAGGCTCTGGAACCTGTGGGAAGCTGGGAGATTTTTTTAAAGAGAGTGAGAGAGAAAAACGGTGGCTCCTTGGGAAAGGATGGAGTGGCTTGTCATTGGACAGTCATTAACACTGTGGCTGCTGAAAACCATTTGTATCTACTGAGTACTAGGCTGAGGGCATTACTCAAGTACAGCAAATCCTGAGTCTGATGCCTCAGGGCTCCTGGGTAGAGATGTTCTGCACTACCACCATTACCCAGGACTGGTGCTCTGAGTGAGAAATTGATAGGAAATAGCGCTCCTGATTTTCTCACTTTGAACCTCCTTACCTGTCTTAGAGCAGCACTTTCAAGAATCCTTAAGCCTTTCTTCATGTGTTGAGTAGCAAAAGAGGCTTAAAAAGAGAGGCACATGATGCTTTTTTCCCACCATGTGTCAGTATGGGGTTAGTTCTGCCTCTGCACTCTGAAATAGGCCAGCATGAACCTACAGGAGTGGCTGAGGAGGTGGAGGGAGTGCTTGTGTGGGACTCCAGAATGGATGTGTTGTGGTTAGTGAGTACTAATATGTCTATAATTAGCCACTGACATGTGCTCTTGTCGCTGTGCTAGTACTGCTTTGTTAGAACAGAAGCACTAAATAAGCTATGAATATTAAGTGTCAGTAATTGTACAAAACTAAAGGCTGCTGTGTTGGCAGTAATTAGCAGCTCTGATTTCATTATGGCTGGGACTGTGTTGATGCAGTGAGGGAAAGCTGTGCTTGATGGATGGAGTGGGAGATGGCATTGTAGGACCAGAACTCTCAGCAGCCAAGCAGGGCTCAGTTATTTCACTTGAGGGGAAAGAGGGAATGATCCTAGCTGCTTTTGTACAGTGGGAAGTGCTGTTTGTTTGCAAAGCTCCATAGGACAGCTGTTACTGATTATAGTAGGTATGTGGTGAGGGATTAGGCTGCTGCTCCTGGCAGACTTTCTAAATTCTTCATTAAGGTCTTTCCATTGCCTGCAATGGCAGTTTCATCCTCTGAGAAACGTGGGTGGAGGTGGAGTTTTTCCCTAGTGACCTGACTCCTTCTAGCAAGTACTGAACTGAATTTGAGTGAAGCTAGAATTAACAAGTTTGTTTCCATGGAAATCTCTTAGGCTTGGCTGTTGCTGCACTTTGAGGGCTGTAGAGTTTGTAAGGTGAAGGAATGAATGCACCAGTCTTTTCTAAGGCACCTGTTCTGAGAATTTCTGTGTGGCTCCCATTACAAGGACAGCTGTCTCTGGCTGGGATGAAGGTGTTTTGCTTTCCCTTCCCTGCCAAACTAACCTTGCTCTCCTCTCTGCCCACAGTGTCTGCCATTACAGCCGCCTCTTCTGGGAGTGGGGAGAAGGCGTCAAAGTGCACGACTCTCAGAAAAGACAAGATCCAGAGAAGCTGTCAAAGGAGACTGTCCTGTCTTTCATCCAAGCACACTATCCCTAACCCTGCTCTCTTGAGGGTGCAGGGAGGAGCTGAGTCCAGCTTGGATTCTTCAGGGACTGATGGGACTGGGGAGGCTCCTCAACTTCTATCCTAGTATTCTCCAGAGCTGATTTCCTGGAGATGATTGAATGAGAGGGTGGTATGCAGAAGGCACAGGATGAGGCTTTACCCTGGTAGTGTATATAAGAGTACAGCCCAGGTAGCACCTGGTGCCAGAGTACCCAAGGTGACTCCTGGAGCCAAGGCCTAATGTCCTTTTGTCCTGACATACATGCATGAGGCCAAGGGGCTGGCAGCTTTCTTTGCTCCTGTTCCAACATTCAGCAAGGTTTGTGGAGCTCTGTGTGTGCCAGAACTCCCCAGGCTTCTGCTTCTCTTGCAGTGTGGGAAGGAGCAGAGATGGTTTGATGGCAGAGCTGGGTAACAACAGCACATTGAAGCAGCCCTGCATTGTTCCTGGCAGCTGTCTCCCTGGCCTTGTCCAAAGGCTACACTATCCAATGGAGGGTGTTACGTCTTTGGCAGGCTGTGGGCAAAAGATATATTCTTGTTGGTGTCTCCAACATTTCTGTTTATCAAGGCACTCAGCTAGCCACTGGCAATTCTTATGTGATGGTTCCCTGTTGGACAAAGGCCAATGCAGCTGATGAGTACAGTTCCTAACCACAGATCTGATGTGCTCACACCTCTGCAAGCTGCTGTGACTGGATTTCTCCTCTCCAGGCTAGTGACTGATGCCAAGCCAGCAGCCTGGGGCTAATTTGTGAAAATGTACCATGGTTGGTGTATGTGCTACGTGGTACTTCTGAGACCAAGGTGCTTTGATTCTTGGTACTCGACATTATTACCTAAACCTTCAGGGAGGAAAGTGGATGTGGGAGGGAAGACACAGAAAAGCTAGGATGCTGAAGTCTCTGGAAGAAATGATGGGAATGTCTAACTTACTTAAAAAGACCCAGGGCTTCAGTAGAAAGATTATCTTGACTTTAACCATGTTGGTTAATCAGAAGAAATCCTGTCCCCTGACTGTGCCCACTGGAAAGGTTACCAGACTTTACCTTTTAATAGAGTGGCTTTGTATTTCATTTGTATTTGTATTTCATTTGGCTCTGGAACTGCATCTCAAGTGAAGGCACAGAGCTGGGAAACTCTCAGTATGGCATTTGTGGCAAGACTTCTCCATGCACTTCTGTGCCAGGTGCAAAGTTGGCTTCTGTTGCATGTTTTACCTTCACTTCTGGCTTCCATGGTGCTTTGCCAAGTCTTCCACATAAATCAGAAGATAACACATAGTTGAATGCTTTTGGACAAGCAGCAAGATAGTCCCCTTTTTTTTGTTTGTTCTTGGCTTGTTTTTAAACACATATTGGCAGTAGGGAGAAAAGTGATTTAGGGGTTTGTCTGAATTGTGCCTTAAGGAAAGCTATAGTTCTAGAATCTATAGCAAGTGTTTAGACTGTGTCTTTTTCTCCACATCCTTATGAATGATTTGAACAAGCCAGCAGAACATAGAAATTTTCGCTTAGACACAGGTCTATCAAAGCAGTTGGAAGAACTGCAGGCTGTTAATGCATCCTCTTGGCCAATCCATAGAGCCTCTCAAACATTGGTAGAATGTGTATGAAAGAAATGGTAGCTCTTCCCCTAAACAAGAGGTGTGTCATTGGTAGCTTTGTCTTGGCAAAGGCACTTCTATGAGGGATGAGGAGGAATCTCTCCCAGTGGGCAATAAAGTACCTCAACCTCTGGTGTCCAGGCCTGTGTACAGTTGGCTTTTTAAACCAGCGAGCAGTTTGAGTTCTGAGGACTCTGTGGACTGCCTTGAGGCTGTTCCAGAGCCAGCAACACATGCTGCTCCCTCTGCCAGGCTCCTTTGCAGAGTGTTGCATCCTCAGCTCAGAGCTTTGACTCCTGTGGGCTGGCAGACAGGAGAGTGATGAGGAAGTAAACCAGGATCAGTGTAGGCCTTGGAGGGTACAAAAATACCTGGTCAGTCTGCAGACTAGCTTTTATGAATGGATACTTTGTTTACTCGGTTGTCTCTAGTTCTTCATTTTAATTTGCTTTTATTTTTATTTTTGATGCACTGAACCTTGATCTGAATCTCCCTTCAAGAAGGCATGCATGAGCCACCCCAGCTTCTTGCTTCCCTGCTGAGGGATTATATGGGGAAGGGTAGGTGAGGAGGGCCTTGCTGAAGGGAGTGTTTTTGTGTGTTAATTGCACAATGTATTGTTAGTAGGCTTTGTATCATTTTGTGTTGACTTCTATGCTTTCATGTTCTATTACCAATACAGCCCCTTTAGTTCACAGCTGTGCTTCTTTCCTTTGCTTCTCACAAAATTCTGGCCAGCAGTGTGCATCAGTGTGGCAACAGAGAAATGCCAGCAGAGTTAAATTTTCAAGGCAGTCCCTTGCGAAGATTTTTGTGGCAAGTTACAGCCTTGGAATGAGAGGGCACTACAGGGGACAGTCTCTGGCACTCCTGCAGCATGCTAGGCTCCTGTTCCACTCAAAGGAAATACATTCCAGGCCACAACAGACCAGTAACCTACTATTGAGACTTCACTGACCAGGGGCCTAACCTAGTCTAGGCTTACCATGGTGCAATGTGTGCCAGTAGGATGAAAATAAAGCAGTAGCTAAGAAACAGGGAAAAACAGGGAAAAACAAACCCAAAAAACCAAAACAGGAAATTAAAAGGTCAAATTATTTTATTTAAAGCTCTACAGAAGCACTTCCATCTCTGGGGGTTGATACTAAATTGTCTTCTGCAAGTGCTGATTCTCAAAGGCACAACATGGCTACCAAGCTGTGATGCACTGCAGAGGTAGGCAGATCTCACAGCCCAGGCACCCAGATTGCAATGTGGATGCTATCTGCTTGCAGAGATACCTACATCCCATCTGCTTTTGTGGAGGTAGGATTCCTTTGGTCCTGGAAGTCAGGGTGGAGGAGGAAGCATCTTTAGCTCAGTTCTGGGAACACAGAAAACCGCGATACCTACAGATTTCCCTTTGAATCAAGAGCTTGGTCCCTTCAGTTTATTGACTGTGTCACAGGATTCCACCTGGGCTGGGCAGAAAGCACCTGTCTGTAATCACAGAGGTCCTCTTCAAAAGGGAGAATGTATTGCCTTCCTGGATCAGGCTGGATGGTCATGACTGTGTTCTGGGTAAGATGGCACACCTTGAGCTCTGCTTGACCCGATTTCCAAGTGCAAGTGCGCTGTGATTTCTGGTTTGTTTCCTGTCCTCCTCAATTTGCAGCGAAAAATGTTCCCTACAACAAGGCTTGGAGACAATAAACAAGAACAGTAATTTGAAATGCTGATCCTCACCCTTAGGGGAGGCACTATGGTGAGAGGAGGAAGAGCTCCTTGCAGGAGTCATTTGTTCAGCAGGGAGAATTCTTGAGTGCAATCACATCGTCCAGCAGGCGTAAATAAGAGCAATCAGCAATGCCATGGCCACAGCAAGGGCAGCATTCTTGCGATTTTCCTTACGAAGCACGCTCAGTTCTTTCTCTAGGAAACAAACAAAAGACTTGCTGTGAAGGTTCTGTTACAGCTACACATCCTTTCAAAACTCTCTTAAAAGCACAAAGCTATGTTGGCCACAGGCAAAAATTTTGGGAGCAGTATGCAAAGCTGCCAATTATAGGATGTGCTGAAGTAACTACCCAAACTAGCAGGAACCCTTTCATTTGCTCTCATCCTGACACTCGTGGTATCTGTGCTTGGGAATACTTCAGTGCCAGACCAGTTCCTTCTGGCAAATGATGTAGGCCTCTACTAAGGACAGACTGTGTCATTAGAATAATTGCTTGTTCCCTAAGAGAATGAAGGACACAGGAAGGCAGAGAGCTATTTCTACTATCCTCTAGATGTAACAGCCTGGTAGCTCTTTCTAGTGCTAAAATTTAAGTACAAACGTGGCCCCCTTTGAATGTTGCAGAATCTGTGTTTCCTTACACCTCAGAAGGATCAGTGTGGAAAAGGTCTGAACCTGGACACTCTTACTCTGCTGGGGTCTGAAGCTTTTTAGAGGTAGGTTGCTTTCCCTCACCCTGGTTTACCTAAGAATCACAGATGCAGAGAGAGGAAGACATTAGCTACTTCAAGTATGGAGTCTTGCTGATCTCCATTTCTGTTTGGTTCCCTTTGCCAAAGATGAGAACCTCACTCTTGCTAGTTCTGTTCCACAAAACTTTGCTGGCTGGTTACAGACAAGCAGTGAGGCCTCCAGCCTTACACACTGCAATGGCCAAACAGCAGTGTCTGGCAGGCAAAGTTTGGGTGTGGACTGTCTCCAGAGACAGACTGCTTTTGTTGCTGAGTTCATCTGCACAGACTGCACAGGTTACTGCCTCTACAGTTTGCACAAGCAGCCTCCAGCAGTTCCCCAAGTGGTGTTGGTAATCAAAAGAGACTTTCAGCTGTTCTTTCTGCCCCGTTCTTCACCTAATTCAAGCATTCTCATGCAACCACAGAGCTACCTGCTTCAATCTGCAAGGCCACAAAGGAGGTGACAGGGTCACATAACCTCATGCACAACAGCACCAGCTTAAACTGATGCTGGCAATGCCATTGTCAGCAGCTACAGTTCATGGCCTCAAGTGCATCAGCTGGAATAAGGAAAGATTTAATCAGAGGCTGTAGCAGTGATGTCACCATGAGGTGAGGCTGTTGCTGCTGTCTGAACTGCTGTCAGAGTGCTCTGCTGATGCCAGCAAGGATGGCTGACTGCTGGCTGGTAAAAGGGTGGCAGCAATTTTCAGTCTTCTGCTGTCTCTAGTGGTAGGCCCTCAGGGAACAGCTTTCAGTCTGTTTAAAGTAACTGTTAGTCTTCTGGAAACATGAGTTATAATTACAAATTTGCTGGCCACACCTCCGCTTTCAACCCTCCAGACCTAAAATACTACTGTGCCTCTTTCCCTTGTGTGAGCTCTGGTGCTTGCACAGCTGCAGAGTACTGCCAAGCAGGTTATACACTGATCAATACCAGGAGCCTGAAGATGTGCAAAGCAGCATCTCTAGTGGAATGGAAGTGCTGTCAAGTGTGGTATCTCAGAGAGACTTTCATTCTAGCTGTCTACAGCAGGACTTGAACCAAGGAAAGACCCTGGCTCTCTAGAACTGCAGGTAGCACATCACTGTGAATCACTGTGCTCTTGTGCTGAGTGGCCTCATAAATTGATGCAGTAAGAACCTTCCACAAGGAAGGTATGCTTTGCTACACTCCTGAGAGCAGTTGCCTTCTTGCCTAGCAAGCCTCTACTAGGAAAAAAAAAAAGCTTGGGGAGTGGGATGTCAAAAGCTACTCGAGCCAATCTGTTAGCTATGATTATCTAAAGACTGGTAATTTGGGGTATGTGGAAGGGACGTTTTCTCCCCTTCATTAGCTGATGCTTATTTTTTTCCCTATGGTAGTACAGCTCAAGTAGGAGGATGCAGACTCCTATTATAATATGCTGACTACATTTCCATTAGTCTAGCTCCCTTTGGTTGAAGCTAAATTCAAAGGCAGAAGTCAGAGGTGGCAGGAGCTTGAAGACAAAGCTAAGCTGCAGCACTGATCCTGTCCTGCCCAGAGGGACCATTTTTAATGAAGCTCTTACCATAGTTGTCAGCTTTGGTCATTAGTAAGTTTCGCTCTCTCTCCAATGACTTTCTGTAATGAGAAGAGGAGTTCATTACCTGCGAGGCACAACACAGCCTATTTCTTTGCTTACATGATGGAAGAGGGACTGTCCCCACTGCTGGGGATATCTGCTCAGAGGATGAGCCCCTCACCCCTCCCTGTGGAAGGGTGACAGTTTAGAAATACCCAGTTGTGCAACAGAAGAGATGCAGCATTTCAGATTATTTTTTCCTTCACCCAAACCGCTTCCTATCTCTCCTTCCAGGACAGCAGTACAGGCAAGCAGATAGAAAGGGCTCTTGGCTCAGTCCCCTACTCTAGATCCCCCCCCGGTGAGGCAGGAAGTTCTGACACAGCTGTGGGATGGGGCAGGGTCCCTATATGCTCTCTGGAGGATCCTGCCCCTCCACCACATCTGGCTTAGTGCTGGAACAGTGAATTCTTCTCACCATTTGAAGCTGGGATCCCTTTGTCAGAGGTATCCAGTTTACAGAAATTGGTGAACTCAAGGAAACAAGCTAAATCCAAGCCCAGCACCAACCAGTTAAAAAACCTGTCATTAGACTGAAGACTCATAATAACAGTAAAGACTAAATCAGGCCAACCCAGCCCTTATCTTAAACTGCACAAGATGATTAATTAATACACAGTTCAAAATATAAACCTAAAATAAAATTCCTGAAAGCAGCAGTGTTTCCATTATGGCAGTGAGGACAGGGTCAGTCCTTTCAGACTGTGCACATAAATAAACATTCACTAACAAATTATCTTCTTTTTCAGAGATGGCAGCAAGTGTAACAGTTTGTTGTTCCCCTTGGAGCACAGCAAGAACAACCTGTAGGAGGAAAGAGATCCAAATCTATGTGTACAGCTAGTTAAGTGTAAGGGAGTGCAAGAAAGCAAACTACGTCAGGAGCAGCAGGAGAGGAAAGGGCTCGTAAAGAAAACAGGGGAAAGGCAAGGTGGAGAGCAGCCAGGAGGAAGTGAGAAGACAGATTTACCAACATGACTGAGCTGCTACTTAGAAACTTGCCTTGTGAAGAGAGTCGAGGGAAGAAGCTTTGAGAATGAGACATGAAGAAACCATGACAACTGAACTTCAAAGTGGAAAAGCAGAGCTCCTCTTTGTGTGCTATGCACTGAATCGATAATTTTGATCACGGTACCTTCCCTCCAGGGTTTTTCAAAGGTTCTGGAATAGGTCAATGGAAGTTCTGTTTCTATCTCCATACAAGCTGTAAAATTCATAGAAGGCCCCAGGAATCCCAAATCATAATTCTTTGCTCTAGGCCCTGTATTTCAGACAGAGACCATCATATATCCCATCCCGTCAAGTTATCAAAACTGTAGGTTTGGTTGTAGGCCACCTAAGTATCAGATAAAGAATACAGACAGTAAACAAGGAGAATTTAAGCCAGAAAACGATTGTTGAGATGAGGAGCTAAAGAGATGAGGGACAGAGGAAGAGACGGGACCCTGTCTAAATATGGATGAGGATATAAAACTCCAGTAAAGGAGGTGGGCAGAGTGCAAAGGAGAATTCAACAAAGAAGTTAAACTGAGCCTGATAAATATCAGGGGCTGGAGACATCACTATTGCTATGATAATTTCTAATGGGGTTCTACAGGATAGTACTGTAGAGCAAACACCAAGATCATCAGGACCATTCCCTGGGCCTATGATAGAGCTTCCCCACCATTTTTTGCCAGGAGCAGAGCAGTAGGATGCTAGTGACTGAAAAGATGTCCTCAAGCAAAGAAGTTTGAGAATCAGCTGGGAGATCTAAGATCTCTTGCTTCACACTCAAGAGAAGTATCAGGTTCTGCCTGTGTGTGCTACAAAATCCTGGCCAAAGTCCTTGCTTGAGTCCCAGCTCTAGAAATCAACAGTTGCTGCCTCTACAGCAGCCACAGATTTCAGGGCAATTGTCCCTCTTAGCCTGCCCAAGAAAAGCCAGTGTGACAATGCATCCCTACATCCAGACACATTAGCAACACAGGCACAGATATTTTCCCTCAGTTGCTTTTGCAGCTGGATCCCAGCCTGGTTTGGCTCTCAGCAGTAGTCACTGCACATCTTCCTGATTCAACTTAAGCAAGGCTTAAGCAGCAGTGTGCAGAAAACCTTTGCCAAACTCAGAGAGCAGGTTTGTAACAGGCCAGGAGCCAGATCTGCAAATGAACTGGCAAGTTTCAGGTACTACTTGTCTGGTTGTGGCACAAGTTGGAGTCAGGCTGTTCATAAGATAGAGCTTTCTCTCTGTATCACTGCACTTCTCACAGAAGCAAGTTCCCCAGGAAAGCTCCAAGCTGTGGAAAGAAAGTCTTGTCATGGGGAAATCACACATTCCCAGCTCTTCATAAGCCCTTGCTTGGTCCTACTGCAGGATGACAACTAAGCTGTGAAAGGAGCTGGTCAGCAGTACCTTCCTTCGGGGCTGAGCTTCTCCCTGCGCAGCCTAAGATCCACCTCCTCCATGCTCTGTCTGCAGCGTGCCAGCTTCTCCTCCAATCCATCAATCTGAAAAACACCACACCAGTCACCATCATTTCTTCTCCCAGCCTACAAGGACTCATTCCCACTCAGATGGTGGCAGCTAAGACACTCCACCTTCTTCCTCCCCAAATCAAGGGAAGAACCCCAGACCTGCATAGAGATCAAAGTGCAAAGAGCTCATCATCTCCCAGATCAGCCTGTATTCTAACCCAGACAACTGTAACATCATCATCCCAGACACAGCCAAGTCAGCCCTGACACTGCCTATTGTGTGGCTGGCCAGCAACCTTTTGCTAGGATCTGATCCTGTTCCAGCCTGTTCTAATTTCTTTGCATGTGGTATGATCTAAGCAAAGGTGTGATCTAAGGTATCTTTATGCAATTAGAGAATAAAAAGAGAGACACTGGCCTAAACCAAAGCCCGAGGGACAGGTCGTGATTTCACATTGAATGGATGCAGGAATTCATGGGATGTGACTACAAAGCACCCTCAGCTGTCTGGCTGGGTGGAGAGGGAACAAAGGGACACCTACAGTTTCTTTCACCCAACTAAATCTACAAAAGCAACAGGAGTCTGCACAGTATGCTTAGGAGAGCATTTGTCACTGCCTCCTTCAACCTGCACCAAGTGTTGGCACAACATGTTTCTGTGCAGAAACTACTGGTTATCTCCTTGTGTCTCTTCAGCAAGTATCCCAACAGCCACCCTCCTGTGTCTTCCTGTGGAGGGGAGTAACCACAGCTAAGCACAGGAGGGTGGATTTCCTTGTGTGCAAACAGACTGCCCAGGAGGGAATCCTACCATGGGGAACAGTTCTAGGAATCATTCCTCTCTTCTGTCTGGCACCCATAGCGTAGATATCTTGAGGAAAACTTTGTCTTTCAAGCTTGCTTCCAGCAGGAGAACAGTGGGACTAATCAGACAGTATGAACACAACAACCTAGCAGGAAAGGAAACAGCCTCGGTGCACTAAGGTCGCAGTGACCTCTCTTCTGAGCTATTTAGTGCAACACTCCTGCTGTGCCTGGTTCTCCAGGGAAGGCCAAGGCTGGCAGCACAGCCTCTCTCTGCGGTGGGAACCTGCACACATCAGACACTAAGAGGCAGCACAGTCCCGGGTAAAGGTGGAATGAGCTGCCCGGACAGCAGCCTCCGAGGCAGCCCAGGGCACAAACACACTCATAAACAGTAATAAGGGAAACAAAATCAAAGGTAGTGATCCCTAATTATTGCTGCTTTGGGATCAGCTCTGTTCTGATCAGCTCCTGTTAATGAGCTCATTAACAATCTCACACCTTCTGCTCAGGAAAGGCAGGCAGGCATTATAACTAAGCAGAGAGAGAAGAGGCTTGACATAAAGCAGACCATGAAAAGAAGTTTAACCAGTCAGTTAGATAGTGTGGAAGGAGCACAGCAGAGCTGAGGAGGGGGACACACATAACAAGGCTCAAAGAAATCTTTGATTTATAAGATAGCAATTTCAAAGTCCTGGTTATTAGGCAACTCCATCAGTGCTGCTGAGGTGCCAAACTCCCCAGAGGTACATGCACAGCTTCCTGAGCCCAAAGGGAACACCAAGCATATCACCTGATCCCAAAGCTCAGGGAATAGCACTTCTGTGTTTGGCAATGCTTGGGTTTGCCTGAATGAGGATATCCTCCTCCATTTTCAGTTGTGCCAGTTAAGAATGTTAACTGCAGCTGCCCATCACTATGTCACCCACTACAACTCAGTCAGCATGATGCATTGCCTCAGTCTGCTTCAGGGCCAAGAAAGGACTTCACTGAGGCCAGCTCTGACCACACTTATCAGCAACTTAATTTAATAGCAGAGTGCAGCAGAGCAGAGCTGGGGTGTTGGTCCAGTCAAGTTTAAAAATTACCATCTCCCTCACCAGTTCCTACCATTTGCAAATGGCTATTTCTGCTCCCTTAGCTGTTGGAAACCCTTTTGTGCACACACAGCAAAAGATGCTTCAGCATGTGTTACCTGGCTCCTCCTTAGCAAGTTAACTCAGTACAGTGCACCATGGCTTCTCTGGAGATATATTTTAAAATAATGTTAAATAATAATACATTCATGAATTCATGAGAGCTTCAGTTAGTCAGCTGCCAACCCCACCACTAAATTATCCATGCCACTGCACTCCAATCCTCTTCTCCAGGACTGCTCCTCCTGCTCAGCTGGCAGTTGCTTCTCTGCCCATACTTCCCTCATTTCATGAGACTTTTAACAAGAGTATATTCTGCCCAACTTTGTCAGTGCTTTTACTTTCTGCTGACTAAAAATCTCCAGATTCCACATAATACTTTAAAGTTTCAACTGGTTTTACTGCTCTTAAATCAAAACCCACGTTTGGGTCCCCTGCTGGAGAGCAATAATTTGCTAATAAACCACATGCCCTAGAACTGCACCATCAGCTGTGCTGAGCTGGGGGCACAAGGGAAAAAAATAATCAGAAAAAAAGAAAGCAAGGAAGAAGGAACAGATTGCTGAATGAACAAAATACTTTTCTTTCAGAATCTCACTAGTTCTTTTCTTCTGGCTAGTCTGGGTTATTAGGGGTTATAAGGAAGGACAAGAGTGAGGATTCTCAGATGTTACCCATTTACTGTGCCTCGGTTTTCCCACTTATAAATTAAACAATACAATCTGCCTCCTGAAGGCAGCTCATTTGAGTAAGAAGCCTCAGACACAGACCCAAACTATGGGCAGAGCACTATCTTGGTATGTCAACAACCATGGCCTTGCTTGGCATTCAGGATCTGCTCCTGCAAGCCAGGAGTCTCTTGGTAACTCAGCCATCCAAGTAACTCTTCACTGCTGGACAAAAGAAAGACAGAAACAGAAAACAAGCACAAAGAAAAATCAGAGTAATGCCTGGGAACTACTGATTACTCTCTGGGCTGCTGAGGAAACTCCTGGGGGGGGCATAGTCTGTAAAACTGTAGCACCAGAAAATCTGTAGGGCTTTGCTGTAATTCCCATAATTGCTGCAGCTAGCTCTCCAGGAGAGCAAACCTAGAGGCAGGTGCTCACCTGAACTTGCTGTGGATAGAAAGCTTTCCCTCCTACTAAATAATACATGAGATTAGTTGGGCACACTGGAAGTCCATAGGAAAACCAAGAGCCAAGCTCACTTAGCTGAACCACCCCTGCACTTCACACTGTCTTATCTCTTTAGTGTCAATCTCAGAACAGTGCCTCCCAAGTTGCAAAGATGAACCTTTCCTCCTCTTAGCTCTCCTTTCCTTGAAGGGGATCCTCTGGGACAGAGCTCAAATACAGCAGGCAGAAAGCTCACATGACAACTCCTCAGGTTCACACAGATGGTAGCAGGGCCACAGGACTTCACTCACAGCAACATCTGTATGTAGTTCCAGTTAAAAAAAGGGGATTGAAACACGTGTTTCATTGAAACATCCAGGCAGCAGATCTGGGCACACAGAGCTGCCCTTCTGAAGCTCCTCAGGAGACACTCCAGAAAGTCAAGTCCCAGCAGCTTTGGATGCACACAGGGATGGATCCAAGACCAGATGCCTCCTTTGCTCCACAGGTATGACAAGGCATTCAGCTATTTTTGCTGAATTCTGGCAACACTTGCTCATGATCTGGAAACCTTTTTAAACCAGAGAGACCTGGAATGGATTTCAATCCAAACTGACTTACACGCTTATTACAAATTCCATTTTGGGACCGTCTTGGGAAGGGAGCATGAAATGGCTCACATAAAGGCAGAGACAAAGAAAGAAGTGAAAAAGAAGCAGCTTTGCTTATAGAATTGAGCTGGATCCCATTTAATACATTTTGTAGTGAATTAATGAAAGCTTTCTTTCCAGCAGAAAGGCTAAAAACGCTTTTCAAGAACTGGCATCCACCCTCTGCTTTTATGAATTCCCTAATTACGATACTGGCAAAGAGCCATATCACACACACGTCGACATCCAACAGCATTAGGTAATGAGGTTTTCGTCTTCTGACCCTCATAAAACAGATCAAAGCCAACTGAAGAGGTGGGGGCAAAGAAAAAAACCCTTCCCTGAGCAGTCTTTACATGCCTTGTCACCTGCCAGCACACTTGAACCGTTCTTTCACAGAAGAATTAATGGTTCCTGCATCCACAAATTTGGCTGGATTATTAAAATCAGTCCAGCAGAGACAAATTTTTTTTTAAATTAAGTGCTAACTTGCAGTTCATGGATGCACTTCCATTTCCTCCATGCTCTTGGGATCATTTTGCATGCTGGAAAATCATTTCACAGACATTCCGCCCACAGCACACTTGGAAATATTTACCAGATAAGCTACTCACAGCAGAGGATGATCCACCAGCAAAGTCTAAGATGACTCCTGCAGAACAACCCTGTGTGTTGCTAAAGGAGAAAAGGCTGGATCCTACCTACACCTCCTCCTTCAGCCCTGCAGGGACCATCTCCTTAGTCAGCACATCCTGCCTCAGCCCAGACCAGTGGCTTTGCAGGACTGCACACAGATGTGACCACAGAGGATGTGACCCAGGATTTTGAAAACTTCTGCAAGAACAGCTTTACCAAGCATAAACTGTCAGCCTCTTCGCTATTCTTTATGGTCTGACATAGACACTGACCAGCCACTGCCCTGTCAGAAGCAGCAACACATGTAACAATACTGTCTAAAAACACACACCCGGCATTTTGCAGCCCAGGCATTGCCTGAGTGCAGGGTGCTCTCTCTGCATTTAATGCATTTTCTTGCTTCTGTGGGGCTTTTTTTCAGTTTTTGCCTGAGCCACAAGTATATTTTTAATGGCTAGAACATCCTCTGGCAACAAGTATCACAGCAGCTTATGGAAAGAACCAACCCCTCCTGTTTGTTCTGAGCTTGTCAGATGCTGGTTTCATTTGGTAGCCCTAACTTTGTATTGATGTGGTGGCTTTATATGAGTTGATTGTTGGTGAAGAGAGAAGAAACTGGGCACTAGAAGTAAGTTTTCTATGAAGAAGTGCTGAAACCTTCTCCCGTGCCTGGCAGAACCAATCTCTGGCTGGCTCTGAGAACAGACATGTTGTTAAGCCAATTGGAAAAGCCAGAAATGCTTCTATGATTACATATTTAAGGCAGGGAAAAACCGCAGGATGCTCTCTTTCCCTCTCCCTCACCTCTGAAGGAGGATTGAGGGGCCTGGCTGGGTCCCTTCCCAGCAGGGCCAGGGCTGGCCGAGCCCTTTCTCAGCACCGCGCCGGGGCCGTGCCCCGGGGCCATCCCGGTGCCACAGCAGCCGCGCAGTTGGGCAGTGCCATGTGCTCATCGCCATCTCAGCATGGCTCACAGTGAGCTTTACATGCTGAGCCACTTCCAGCCAGCCAGGCTGTGAACTTACAGATGGAAGCAGCTGCAGCAGTTCTTTTTCTCTTTCTTTGGTGCCCCGCATGAAGGAAGGTGCTGACTGGAGTGGGCAGCCTGTGCAGCCCCGTGCGGTGCTGGCGGGACCACGAGACCAGCAGCGAGAAAGTTTGTGAGCAGGTCCTCAACGTGAGTCTGGCCAGAATTGACCTTTTTACAAGTTGCTGTGGAATTCTATAAAAACTTTCAAATTGATAGAATTTCAGAATAGCCAGGCCTACAAACACCAGCTCTCTCCCACATGAAGAAAAAGGAGACGGTAAAGATGCGTGAAGAAGACAACACTGCGACACTGAGGTCGGTGTGGAGGAGGGACGGGGAGGAGGAGGTGCTTCGAGCCTCAGAACAGAGATCCCTTTGCAAGCCCTGGTGAGGACTACATGCCAACAAAATATTTCCCTCTAAATCATGACAAGAATGGGGGATGGGGCATTCACCCACAGTTCGTGAGACAGAAGTGCTCACGCTGGAGCACGTGGATACCGAGAAGCTGTAACCTGAAAAAAAGCTTGAGCAGAGAGAGAGAACCTTGCTTTTCAGAAATAGAGAAGACCCTTGCTTTTATTCTAAAGTGACTGAGAACTTTGCTTTTCAGAAATAAAAAAAGAAGACTCCTGCTTTTAGTCTAAAACAGCTAATCCTTAAAATTACACCCCATGAACTCATGGTCCATGGGAAAGCAGTTGTGGGAAGACAGCTTTGCTTGTGGGAGGGGCTCACGTGCAGCAGGTTTCCAGGCAGACAGCTGTCGTGAAGATTAGAAAAAGAGCCCCATAACACAGCAGAAGAAACTCCTCTCCCTAAATGAACTGAAAAGAGATTTTAAAAGTAGTTAAGAATCCCATGTTTTGTCTCCTTGCGCCATCAGTAAGAAAGAAAGAAAAGCTGGGAGAGGGGGGTGGTTGTTCTAAAGGTTTGTATTAGTTCTCATTATCCTCTTTTAATTCTGTTAATAAAATTTTCCTTTTATACTTCATTAAAGTTTTGAACCTGTTTTGCCCTCAAAGTATTTTTTCTCTTAATCCTTATCTCAACCCACGAGTTTTTTAATTGTCTTTTTTCCCCTCCTCTGCTCAATTGTAGCAGAGGAAAATAAGTGAGTGGTTTCTTTGTGAGTGCTCTGGCTTTTAGTCAGTGTCCAACCCACGACAACTGACAGTGTAAGTTCATTCTTCATTTACAGCTGCAAACAGCATGCAGAGGATACAGACCTATACTGGGTCCCTTGCAGTGATGTTTGCCAGCTTGAAAGGACATGGAAAGCTTGGTATTTCTCGCATAGAAGTCTTCCACACCTTTGGTGGTCTGTGTCACTCTCTTGAGTTAGTTCCATTTTCACTGTTTTGGTACAAAATGGACCAGTCTTGCCAGTTTCATTTTCCTGATGAGTTTCCCCAAGCAAGTCCTATGCACTCAGTATTGTCAATAGGGCTGCCTGTCAAAAGGCTAGAGCTGTATCAAAGAAGTGGCATGAATTTAAACCACCACAAGATTATGGAGACCCATTTATATCTGTTTAAACCAGATCATATCAATTACATCTGCAATCTGTAAGTGCAAGCTAATCTGATAAGTGTCCATATAAAAAATTGCATTCATTTAGCATCATGACTTCGGTTAAACAAGCATGACTCTGCCTAGATGAGGCCTCTCAAAGCCAGTCATGCATCACAGCATATTAAGACTCATTTGAAAAGTTTTCTTTACAATCATTACAGCTCAGAAGGTAATACTGAACAAAATAAAAGTTTAAATTATGAAACAAGTATCTTGGTTGTCAGGCAGACTGAAGCACAGCCCGCTCTTCTTCTGGCTTAAAGGAAGTTTTTTTCTTCCTCCCTAACTTCTTTTCAGTACTGTTCACATCACTGCAAGTGGAAAGAATTTTATCTTGTCTTTACACTGAGAGATTTTCACCTGCAACACACCAAAAAAGGGTAATTCTACAACCCTTTCAAAACCAGTATGTTCCATCATGAAAACTTCTTAAAAAAAACCCCAAAACTAATCTAAAGCTACTACTAGTCCTAAAACACCTTGCAAGAATTTTCTGTGGCAGCTAAAATCAGTCCCTTTTCATTCTGTGAACAGTGGGTCCCTAACTGGCTGAGCCTTTCTGCCACCTCTCTTTTTGTAAGGCAGACCCTCCCATCTCAACTCTTCTTGTCTGCCACCTCTCAAACTACAACCACAAAAAAATTGCTATTCAACTCTGCCTGGTAGGCTCACCAAAGGAAGCCTGGACAGTCAGCACACCCCTCTGGACTTCTCTGGTGGTTATATTTGGGTTAGAGTGCCCAGAAATATGTTTCTCTAATGAAAGCCTAACCAATGAAACACACAAGAAAACCATAAACCAAACTCCCATTTGACACAGCAGGATGAGAGGGGATCTCATCAATACATATAAATATCTTAAAGGTGGGTGTGAAGAGGTTGGTGCCAGACTATTTTCTGTAATGCCCAGCAACAGGATGAGGAGCTATAAACTAAAACACAAGGAGTTTCACCTCAACATGAGAAAAAACTTTTCTACCTGAAGGTGGCAGAGCACTGGAACAGGCTGCTCAGGCAGGTTGTGTGTTTTTTTCTCTCTGGAGACACTCAAAATCTACTTGATAACGTTCCTGTGTGATCTGCTCTAGGTGACCCTGCCCTGGCAAGGGGGTTGGATGAGATGATATCCAGAGGTCCCTTCCAGCCCTAAGGATTCTGTGACACTCACCTTTATGTTACTAAAGCATGACACATATATGACAAGTCCTGCCACTTCCCTGGCCCTTCTGGTTACCTCGGTCTGTCGTGCATGTGCTCACCTGAAAAGACTTCAGGACAGAGAGGTGACCAGCGAGATTCACTGAAAGAATTCTGCCCCATTTCAGCCATT